>JAJGRW010000400.1:744203-892429 GCA_025461045.1 Carex parvula | reverse complement strand
CTGGAGCATTATTTAAAATCTATGAACCAGCCTCAAATCAATGTAAAGCCACTGAAAGAAGCATGGTTCATTGCACCAACTCATAGAACGGAAACATCCACATAAGTATCAGATGACAACACTGTCTCCATTTTAGTAAAAAATATCTGCTTTGCTAGTGTTATTCTCTTGTAGTAACTCGTGTTTCATGTATTTGGACCGCAACAGATGCTTATTTCGACCAGCAACACGAACTATACATATGAACATCACCAGAAAATCATTAAAGCTCGCTGATGTCCAACACCGCTTTTCCGAATTTTTAATATGTAACAATTTAACGACTGGAGATCTTCAGCAGCTCTCTTAATCTTAACCTAGGAATTCCTATGTATTGGCCTATGGGTTAACTAATCATAATACCAGATCATGATCTGATCATTGATCAAGGCCCAAACTCGCTCTCTGGTTCCTAACTTGTAGTCCAAATGTTTCTTGTAATCTCATGAAAGTATCATGTAGGTAAGACAACAAAAGCATGACAAAAGCTCTTCTGTGTAATATATTAGGTTCTGTCGTTACTTTTTTTTATATATTTTTTAAGAAATATCATAAGCATCAGGGTCAATAGAATACCAAGATAATTCTATATATAACATTTAAATCAAATGATGTTGGCATTAAAATTTTCACATTAATTATCTCAAAAAAAAAAGGTATGCATGATGCTTGAATGCCCGTATTGGGTGTTTATGCAATTAATTTTAAAAATGCAGATGTAGTAAAGTTAAGCTTGTGTCCCTGATAATAATTTGCTATTTGGACAAATGATATGCCTATTATTATTCATAAGTATAACTATTAATTAATTAATTGAGAAATTGGAGGGAACTAACGAATTCATTATTTTACATGATATTGTTTTGATTCTTTTCAAACTCATGATCAAATATATGCCACCCAAATAAAAGAGAAGTGAGTGATTGGCAGACAACTCAGTTAATAATTTATATATAGTAGGGTTGTCAAGAGCGAAAACTCAAGTAGATAAATTAAGCTAATAAATAAATTGTCATATATAGTAAAACTACAAAGAGAATCATAAAACCATTATGATTATGACTTTTAATTAAATGAAAATAATAATAATTTGTTATTTTAGATGCAAGTAAATACTACCATTAGATCATTGATTAGAAAGAAGAGGTGAGCACTTACCAAGAATGGAGAGAAGTAGGTAAAGGGAAAGGGAAAGGAAAAAGGAAAGGAGAGAGAGAGTCTGAGTGATGATATTTTCAAAAAAAGAGAGTCTGAGTGATGAGATCCTCTGAAAATTGGATCAATTAGTGTCGGAATGTAAAGGCTGAGAGAGGGAGACAGAGAGAGGCAGGGAGTCCATCCTCCAAGGGGGTCTCGATAATGAAAAGATATTCAATTAAGGATTTAGGAATTTAGACGTACTTTTACTACTTTACTTGGTTGGTGTATTTTTTATAATTTAAAGGGTTAATGGATTAAACTTTTTGCTCGTTCAGCCAAACAATCTATTTAATTTGTAAAACTTCATTTTTTTTTTTCTATTCTCTCTAATAAGGTACGTATGAACTTTTTTGTAAAAAAATGATAACACAAACTTAATCAATTTAAGTGCAGATGAAATTTCGATCAAGGTAAGGTGAGATGTTTATTAATATAAATTTATCATCAGATATAAATACATTTCCAAATGAAAAAAAAAAATATAAGCACAATTGAAGTGCAGATGAAAAATGCAATAATCATAAAGTTGTAGAGTTATTAATTAATATTCCTTGACATGTACACAACTGAGTAGAATTTATGGGCCGGGTAATATCTATCATCCGATATAAATGCACTTAGATGGACCGTGATATGTTATTAAAGAGTATGCATGGCTTGTAGAACATAGTGTCATTTCAGTTTATATAATACTAATTTTAAAGTTTATCGAATTGACTTCAAACTGTGAATTTAAATCGTTCAAACCGATTTACTTATTAGTTGTGCGTTTACAGACAAAATTATAATTTTTCGAATTTATTTAATATCAATTGTGTGAATTTTTATGTTAATTTTAATGCATTTATTTTTCAATATTTTTGACTTGATACTAAAATAACTCGATTTTTTTTTACATGTAATTGCATCACTCATAAAGTAAATCGGTTTGAAAGGTTTGAATTAGTCATTTGAAGTATATCCAATAATTTCTGGAGATGGTGTTATATGACACTGATGTCATACTAGTCGGACTATATATGTTCATCAAAACTTTTATTATTGTCTATTTCGTACCATCAAAACATTAAATTACCTTTTTCCATCAAAATTGAAATGTACACCTCCATTTTCCCAAATTCTTCATACAATTCTAATTATAATAATATTAACTAAAATTATCTTAGTCTATCATTATCCTTTTCACATTACAATTACGGTTTCGTTTGTTACATTATTATCATTGTCATTTTAGCCTCTCATTATCTGTCTAAATTAACCTTTATTATATATGTCCAGACCTTTATTACATGAAAAATGTGATTCCAGTTCGATTCCTAAAACTGCTGCATTCTCAATCTACTTAATTGGAGTGCGTCTTGTAATTATTATTATTATTTTTTTTTTAGATCCACGTAGAAGCTACCGTAATTGATGTTACTTTACTGATTTGAAATGCGTATTTTCTAATAAATTCTGGCGGCTCCATAACTTCTCAAATTAAAAGATTGAGATCTGAGAGTATAGCAGTATTCATTTCGGAAAAAGGACAACACGGTAAAAAATATTTGTTTCAATCACCGCAGCTGTGCTGGAATTAAAATGTGAGCTGTTAAAATCTCTACCCCGATTTCCTCCTCTTTGAACGAACGTGTATCCTCTCCATTAACTCAAAAAGAAATCTTTTGAGTTAATGAATCTCAACTGTCTAATTTTAAACGGAACTTATTTGACTCTGCTTAAAATATAAGAGGCCTTTTAATATTAGTGCGAATTTAGTCTACATAAATTTTAAAACAGATCAGATGATTGGAATTTATTAACTCAAAATATTTCTTTTGAGTTAATGCAGAGAATATGAATTCCTCTTTGAACTCCACTGGCGGGCCTCTCGAGAATCTTTTTAGTTTATTCTATATATCTTGGCCATCTGATCAGAATCGAAGCCAATCCGGCCCATACCTATAATGTACAGGACCCTTTAATATTAGTGTGGATCTCAATTGGATGGTTCAGTTCTATTAATGCATGTTCTGTTAATGCAGAGGATACGAATTTAATTTTTCGTCAGTGTTGTTAAGCAATATATTTTACCCGTACTTTGTTACGAGTTTAAATTTCAAACAGAAAATATAAAAAATAAAACCAAATATTTTTATCTTTAACATACAAGATTTGTCTTTTTATAATTCTCTTTATTCAATAATGAAATGAACTATTTTGTCTTTACCTCTTCATTAAATAGCTAAAAAAGGTAATCAATATTTAATGAGCGAACATGTTAATAACTTTCTTATTTGTTCTAATCAATAACCTAAAATTGCCACATAAAATTACAATAATGCCAATACATTGCCACATAAAATTACAATTGCAAAATTTTAGTATATTAACCGTTTAAAATCCAGCAAATTAAATCACAGCCGTTGGTAGATCATGACATCTACATGCTTAATACAAAAGGAGAGATGCATCGAGAATATCAGCGTCCCTTCTTCTTGAGTATTCCGGGTACTCGATTCACCAAGCAAGCCTCAAACATTTGTGGGTTTTGTGCTTTTATAATTGGAGTCTTTGACAAGCAGATAGGTGTTGTTCATCAGAATGTGCTTAACAATATAGGTATCCCAGAGCTTCTTCCCTGGTTTTGAGGCTTCTCTGTTTTGGACCCATATGGTTTCTCCTAGTTCGAGTTTTTGCGCATTGCGTAGGAGATGGTTTGCAGGCCATGTCGCACACTTTGAGCATATCAGTACCCCAGGTGCTCTTTTAGCCGTGTCACAGACTCCACATAGGCAGTAGCGGAGCTACAATACTACAGGGGTAGGCAACTGCCTACCCCTGGAAATTTTTTATTTATTTGGACTACGTTCTTTAATGAGTCTTGTCTACCTCTAAATTTGATTTTGCCTACCCCTGGATTCAATTCAGAGTAACAATTGTCAGTTCATAATTCAGATATGGATGTGTGAGTCGTTTAATATAATTAGGGAAGAAGGGTATTTTTAAATCTTTGTTCATTTAAGATCATCATATCAGATTTGGCCGTCTGCACAATAGATATTTATATTTTTATGAAGGCGATTCGAATCCGAATCCGTTTAGAAAAAAAAAAATCCGAACCCGATCGATATCTGCCTATCCCTGGCTCAAATCCTGGCTACGCCACTGCACATAGGAATATTTCTTCCTGACTGGGCTTGGCAATGAAGAGATTGGTTACGTCTATTGCGCATTCCTCATCATCAGATTCATCGGACGAGTTCTCGCCTTGCTTGGCTTTGCTTTGTAGTTCAAAGGACGGCCGTGTTTCATCATTGAATTTGGCTAGAGGTGGAGGGTCTCTCACAATATCAACACCCATAGTCAGACGAGTCAGTATGGCACAAAACAACGACTTTTCTAGGTGATCTTCCTTGGTTTTGTCGGATTTAAACCCGTTTGATGATGCCTGCTTCAATTGCGTCAATTGTTCAACAGCATTGTTGATTACATCATCACCACAATCTTCATTAAAAAGTGCATCAAATGGATTTGACTTTGGGACCTTCATTTGATCTGCATTTAGTTATTTAAATCTTTACAAATAATTGCACAATTAGATTAATAAGAAGAAAAAAATGAAAAAAAAGAACTAATTTATTGTACAATTTTTAAAAAGGCTTGTCAAATGAAAATAAGAAACGAACAACAGAACAAAGATTCTACTGGTTATTGAATTTAGTTTATATTATTAGTTTTTCTACTTAGAAATTTTTAAGTAAAAATAAATTTAATAGATTTTAAATGCGTACAATACATTGTGAAACTAACACCTTGTTTGGATGGAGAGTAGAGGAAGGGAGCGAATGAAAAAAAAAAGGAATTTTTTCCTCAAATCGTATTTGCTAAATAAAATTATGTCAGAATTGAAGGGTACAGAGGGAAAAGATTTTAACCTTGCATTATTGTAATCAATAAAATCAATTTCCTTTCTAATTTGAAATGTAACGGATGAAATTTTTTTTTTGCCAATATTTTAAAAAAATGACACAAGATGCTCAACCTTATATCTTACTTATATGATTCTAATCGAAGTTTCTTTATCACAAATTCTATAGCAGCCACCGAATTTTTATTAACCTTATAAATTTTAATTACCCAAACAAGAAATAAGACGAAAAGAAAAATTAAATTTATTTTCGTTCATTAATCATCCAAACACGAAGAAATTAAATATGTTAATCTTCATTTCCTTTCCATTCCATTCCCTTCTATTTTCACCTCCCCTCCCTTCCTCTACTCTCCATCCAAACAAGGTGTAAATGGAGAATTTATAGAATAACCGAACTGCTTTACATAAAATTAATATGATGACTCACTAAATATGCTTTAATGAATGGTGAGATATAATTTATTCTTTAAAAAAGAACAGATTTTTACCTAGGATTCAAAAGGCGCAATTCGATGATCAGATCTTCTCACTTTCTCTCTTTCCGTAAAATTTACATATTTAAGAAATGAGAAGCGCAATAGGGCTTTTAAATAGGAAGAGAGAGGTCGGTGGCGTAGGAACTGGAGGCGGTTTTGAATTTTCTTTAAAAATAAATTTGTTATTTTTAGGAAAGCATTAATTAAATATTTTTAGAAGGTCCGGAAATAGATTTCTATCCACTGCTTTTTATTTACAGGCGAGGGGAATATTATTTTTTATATGATCCTGTAAACTTAAGATCTTAATTTTTTTTTATTTCATATTTACCTGCAACAAATTTATTTTGGTAAAATTTATATATTTGACAAAATTATATAATAAATGATGTCACACAAATTTTGCATTCCTAAGTAAATGAACCTTGTTCTATTAGTAGATCTATACATACATATATATCTACTAACTTTCAATTGGCAGTATTTTATTTGTAGAAAACTACACTGAAACCTTATTTTGTGTTCTACTCTACCAGCTCAGTACATGATTCCTTTTCAATTGAACAAAACTTTGTCCAGAATTCAGATCCAAATCATCCAACAGAGTGCCGGACCGTGTAAAATGAGATCTGAGTCATCTATTTTATTCTGGCACGAATTGCAAAGTGAACCTCTCAATATTCTAAATAAACTCGGAAGTGATTTCGGCTCAGCTGGGAGTATTCCATGCAGTCCAGTACTACAGAGGATACTGGTGACTTCTTTCTCCGATATGTACAGTGGTGTCCCTGGTACAGTAGCCAGACTCAGTTCGTAAACCCAAAAGGCTAAATATATGCTTCATAAATGCAGAAAATTTGTATTACACAAAATCATTAATTACTATGTCTGAGAATATACAAAAATATAGTTGTAATGGAATTAATAAATGAAACAACTAGTGATCTTTAAATAAGCAGAGGGAGCACGATATCAAATCATCTATAGTATTAATTACTCCGCCCACTCTCCCTCTCTAGTAAATTAGTAAACATCTTTTATTAATGCTTTGCTTCTCTTTATTTACATAATAAATGATTCGATTTAGTAAATTATATTATTCCAAGAAACTTGAACAAAATGCCCCCAAAAGAGTAACTTTCATCTCCACTCTCTCTTTATTAGATAATGGGTAATAAATAGTATATAAAGACTATATATTTGTGTAGGTATTTCTCATATATTAGTCATTGACATATAGCCCATAGAGATCTTCCTTTTTCTCCAACATGGTCTATTACAAGCAAATTCAAGCGTTGGTTTTCATATGCCTCTCTCTTTTGTACAATAATCGCATTGAAGGAACGAAATTTGTAGAAATTGTTAGCGAACAAGCTGAAGCTAAGGTATGTAGAAATTGTTAGCGAACAAACTGAGTTGTACAAAATTGACACATTTAGATTAATTTAACTCTTTTTCATAGGAAGGAAGATCTATTGAAGCCCGACGCTCGGGAATTATTTGGAATTTGTTTTCCGATGTTTTTAATGACCAGTCATCAGATTATCACGTACATGTAAGTACTTTAAAATACTTAAGATTTTAAATTCACGTATATGTGATTTACATTGTTAAAATTATACATGTTAAGTGATTCATCAAGTTTTATGTGTTGGCTTTCTAAGCATGCTGGCTTCTTTACTCCAAGCCCCATGCTCCAGGGTACACGAGCTAGAATATCGGTCTGGGGCATACCGAATGTCAATTACAATTCAGAAAGTGCAGTTTTCATAGCTGTTTTGAACGAAAATGGAAGGAGATATTCTATGGTTGCTGGATTTCATGTACGTATATAACTCTCCCTAATTTTCAATAGCGTATGATTTTTTTTTCTACTATCAGAGAATTATGAATGATTTTCGGAAAATATATAAGAGATTTCACTTAGAAATTTTTTTATTTCCAATATATTAATTATATGATTTCTATATGCAAAGATTGATTTAATAAATTAGAGCATCTTATTTACTGGTTCCTCAATGCCTGTGTTCTTAACAATTAAGAAAAAATAAATAAACAAATCCATTCAATCCTATTCCTACAAATAAGGCTTCATTCTATGAGGCACCCTAAAATTGATCATGTGTAAAGTGGTATGATAAAGTGTCTTTGTATGTATCTCAATTAATGTTTGATTTTGAATATATGATTCATATATTAACAATTTTAAAATTTATAATTGTACACAGGTATATCCAAAATTATATTCTGGCAGCACAGATTTGCGATTTTTTGCTGGATGGACTGTACGTATATGCATCAAAATTATATTGTGACTTTCAAATATAATATATTACAAAAACACTATACATAGCAACATACTAATTGTTATTTATACAGACAGGAAATGATGGCATGATTTGCTATAGCCCCCTCTGCCAAGGATTTATTGTTTCAAATGTTTCTGGGGCACCAGTACCAGGAGGAAAGGTTGCACCACTCTCCACATATAATGGGGATGATTACTTTGTTACATTGAGCATAAAGAAGGTTCTATTTTTTTTTTTTACTTATTTTGTTATTAGAGATCTTGTTAGCTTTTCATTCCTAGGTGGTAGTAGAGCCATGAAATTTAGGCCGGTTGAGGACATCTTGACTAATACAAGGCTGAATCGTCATCCGATAGTAATGATGGATTTAATTAAACAAGTAGCTCGTTTGTTACGTCTTTCTTTTAATATAATTTTTGCAGGATCGGAAAACTCAAGACTGGTCTCTATACCGCGATGATGATGACAACCCCATATTGATCGGGTGGTGGCCAAAAACTCTTTTTAACAACACATTTGACTATGCAACTATGATTGCATGGGCAGGCGGTGTTTTGTATCCGAAAAATGAAACGAGTCCACCGATGGGGAGTGGACACGTTGGTTGTGAAGGTACAAACAAGGCAGCATATATCAGCAACATTAAGATCTTTGATAAATTTGGTCAAACTGCACCTCCATACAAGGAAAATGAATTTACAGATAGAACAGACTGCTTCACAACAGGTGGTTTTAAATATTCTTACGGAAAGGGTTACAATTTCTTTTATGGTGGACATGCTGGATGTAATAATTGATAGAATTATATATATTTTGTTGGCAAATAAAATCTGAAAACTAGAATAAATTAGTAAGTGAATTGTAGGAATATTTTTCCATTTCTGCATGCATGTGTTTCTATTTTTCATGGGTGTTTTCCTCTCTCCATCTACCTACCATCACTATCTTCCTGCTCATGTCGTTAATTCTCCAAAATTGATTTTTCAAAAATTTTAAATTGGATAACTTATTCTTTTTATTTCAAAAAATAAAAGCCAGCGCGAGCAGACTCAAATTCTTTGCATCAATGACGACCCGACCAAAAAAATGCAAATTCTGCTATATATACTGATAAGTTCATTAAGCAATAAAAATTAATGGCATTCCCATTCACTGTATACGTTGCTGCTATATATAAACTGTACAAAAGAGCAGTTAAAATTAAGGCTATAAATGTACGTAACGGTCACTAATTATATTTCCATGCTAATAATCTTCAACAACTACTATGCATATTTGAGCAGATTTTATCTGCAACAGCTTCTAGTACTGGTTGCATGCTAAAGAAAAACAACATAAGATCAAATCAAAGTCCTTTATTTATACAAGTTAGCGATTTCATTGCTATATTTGGCAGTCACTTTGTCTCTCCTAATTTTCATGGTTGGTGTCATCAAACCATTATCCACCTGAAATTTACGAAAGAAGTTGGTGATAAAATAATTAATATGATCTGATCAACAAAATCTTCCAATTCACCAATGAAAATTGAAAAAAAAAAAATAAAAAAAATAAAAAACAAAAGAAGTTTGTAAGACTCACTGTGAAAGGTTCATCTACAATTAATATTGGGCCGATTTGGAAACCACAACCAGCAGTCCTGCAATTGTACAATAAAAAGTGTCTATACTTTATAGAATGATTTCTTTCCTAAAATCAAAATATATATTGGAATTTGCAGAAAGATACCAAGTTCTGACTTCGTCATATAAAAGATTTCGCATTTTTTCTTTGGTTAGTTCCTCCTTTTTCTCATGCAAAATTGATATGACTTCATCTTTATTCGGGACAATGATTGCACCAAGACGCCGTTGATCCTAGAAATGAATTTTTATAACGATATTTTGAGTTTGTTAGACAGCTAGAACAGTCATGAGTCTCTTTTTCTTTCTCGCATGGATTGTTAGCATATATATATGACAATTGTAAGATTAAAATTCTGCATTAATTATGGTCTGTGAGACTAGTGGCATGTATCTGGAGAACGGTCATTTATGATTTTTTTTTTTGGCTTTTTTTCTTCATAAAAAGTGTACCTGGCCAATGACAATTATTTGATGGATCAGACTACTTCGCATCGCTGCTATCTCTATGTCTGTCGGTTCGACATTTTCACCTAGAATATTATAGAGAGATTATTTGGATAATATAATATAAATCCCTATTTATGTAGAGGTAAAAGGTAAGATGAAAATGTTACATTCAAATCTTTTAGATTAGGGGAGTAATGATTACTTGCATGGGGTATACTTATTGCAATGAGATATATACTTGATACCCATGTTTGTTAAGGTTTTCATGATATATATATTCTACTTTGCAGGAGTATATTTGATACATTTCAACATTGTTCGGAATTTTAAGGTGCCCATGATATTCTTTTCATTTTGCGTGGTATACTTTACACCTCTCAAAGATAGATGAATTGTTCCCAGCATGCTTTTAGTATGTAAATGCGATGTACATTATTGCACCAAGGCATGCATTAAGGAATAGGAGTTAATTTATCATTTGATTTTGAGATAACCTGTGGTGAGAACAATGGTATCCTTGGCACGGCCTTCTAGAACAAGCATGCCTCCACAAAGGCGACTCCGACCAATGTCATGCTGTGGAGCAATCCATCCTATATCTCCACTGTCGAACCAGCCGTCCCTGTCTAGTGCTGCTTCTGTGGAAGATTTATTCTGTTTCAGAAAAGGATTCAAATTATAATAAAAAAAATTACAATTACAACAACATATACATCAATCAGATTTAAGAAAAATTGTAGTTTGACCACATTTTGTGGAGCCCTGAGGCATTTAAATTTCCTGTTATGTACAGGTAATAATGTAAATATATCCCATTTTTAAACACAATGGCAGGCTTCTAGATGCATAACATTTGCCTTGGTCGTCAGAAGGATTTGTGCAATCAACAGTTTTGTTATTATATATCTGATCATAATGCAAAATTCAATGTAAGATGACCGTTAGATTTTTGTACCTTGTAATAGCCTTTCATGACTTGAGGCCCTCTAATCTTGACAATACCCGTCGACCCATTTGGGACCAATTGACCTGTTTCCATATCGACAATCTTGATTTCTGTGTGCTTTATCGGATGCCCCACTGTGCCTGGAACCTTCACAAATTAACAAAATGTCATACTCATTTGATCAAGTTCAACTGAAGCAACTTTCAGAAAATTCTTTTTTGCTCCATTTTTAATAATCTGTAACTGATTCAAAAACCAATAGTGAAGGGTGAAAATGAAATTTAGATATTTATTTTACATTACAATCAGGCCTTCTAATAGCAACAACAGGGGAGGTCTCTGTCAAACCATAACCATTTTGTACTTTGACCCCAATTGCCTGAAACAACAGATTCAAGTTCAACAATATGATTCTAGAAATAAACAAAATAAAGGAAAAAGAAAATATACTCAATGAACAGCTAATCTAGAGTTTCAACCTCAAAAAATTTATCAATATGCATCGGTAGACTTCCACCTCCACTACTACCAGCCTGCATTTTTGATAGAGAAGTTTCACATATATTATCATTTATCAAATGCTACATTTCAAGTACAGTACTTTGGCTATCTATCTTTTTAAAAGATATATACATCTAAAAGCTCTTCAAGGCATGAAATATGTAAACGTAGCTTTGTGATATCTAAGAATTATGATGAAAGAGCACACCTTTGATATACCAATTGCAGAGTGAATTTTAGTGTAGAGCAGCTTTTTTGCGAGAAAATGCAAAGGAAAAAGAACGGCAGCTACAAATCGTGCCCACAACCAATCGAGGATGCAAATAAACAACGGAGGTTGCCTTGGATTCTTAGAAAGTGCCTTTCCCTTTGTAATTATTTCCACAAAGATAGAAAAGAAAACGAGAGAGAGAGAGAGAGAGAGAGAGAGAAGAAGAAGAAGTCAGACACTAGTATTATAAGGTCATGCATGATCAAAAGAAGTGGAAAACAAAATAATTGTTTACAAACCTCGTAGTTTCTCCTAGCCTCTGTATAAAGCAAGCTAATGTTAATTAGCATAACTGCAACTAACTTTCGAGCGGTTGAACTAGCTGAGATCTGCTTTTGGATTGACCTGCACATAATGACAATACATACTAACTGAGAGCTTTATTCAAGAGAAAAAAATAAAAGAGAAGTAACATTTAATGGAATTTAATTGATACCAACTTGTAAAGTGTTTCATATACTAGTGGCACGGAAATGACATACTGGGGTTGGTACTGCTTCAAATCTCGCTAGCAATTAACAACCAAATTACAAAACAAAATGTCATTTTTTTTTAAACCAAAATTAATTCATAGAGATTAAAATTGTGAAATCATTTTTATACCTTGAGAAAATTGACATTGGTGTAAACTTGTTCTATGCCATGTGTGAAGATGAAATACTCAGAAGAACGCTCATATGCATGCCATGATGGAAGCATACTAAGAAATCTATCTCCAACTTGACATGGTACTATTTCCCACAAATTTTTTATCTGAAATTATTAACATAATGCCAAGAAATTAGAATTGGGGTGAAAAAATTGTATTGTGAAAATAACACATATTCTCTGAATTTATGAATACAACTTGACACATGTAACTTAGTTTGCAAATTTTTATATCATTGTTTATATATCATTTCATTTGACCAAACCTTAAAGAGTTTGGTGTTATTGCAATTACCACAACACTGAGTGTTGTTTTATTTAAGTTGTAATAAGTCAAAACCTAATTATTCTTTGAAAAAGAGTAACCAACCTGGTGCAAGATGTTCTCATGAGTCAGCATAACACCCTTTGGCATACCACTCGTACCACTGGTATACATCAGAGTTGCCACGTCACCAGGTTTTATGGCCTCAAATTCTATCTTTTCACCTGGTTAAAAAGAGACTATATTAAATATAAAATGGTCCAATAGTTAATAGAAAAGCATGCACAACAAACCATGCTGAAGATGAAATAGTACCTTCTTTCAAAGACTCTATCAACAAATGGCGTTTCTTTTTCCCTAGTTCAGTGATTTCATTGTACATATACAAAGGTACATTCGTCATGCCAACATTTTTGCTTGTATCCAGTTTCTCGCCCCAAAGCAAAATTACAAATCTAACCTTAACTCTTGGAAAAAGTGAATCGACTAGCCTTTTAAGGAATTTTGGGTCGTCTACTACAAGACCTACACTGTAATTATAAGATAAAACAATAATAAATAGGTAAAAGTAATTTAATCCATTAATAGTCAGGTAAAAGTAAATTGACCACATCAAATCCCCTCTCTCGACACAAACAAGTAAACAATAAACAAAATTATAGGTACATAATTGACCTAGTTTCTATGTAGCAATATCTTAGAATCCAAAAATGAGTACCTCTCTGAATGGGTATAGATTTGGAATAATTCTTCGTCAGTCGATTTTGTGCCTCGTACCACATTTATAGCGCCTGTTGCCATGATACCTGCAATATCATCATCACCCACATACTTTTACAACTCTAATAAAAAATTTAAAAGTAATAATTATTCAAGAAAAAACACATACCTTGATCAGCAACCAGCCACCTAGATGAGTTCTCCGCAAAGAGAGATATCTTTTCCTCTGGGAGTGATCCTATCTGCCTCAATCCTTCGGCGAAATTCAATATTTCTTGCTCGAGCTGAAAATCGACTTGAATCTCTTAAAAAAGATTGAAAAGAAACATATAAGCTTTCAAAAAGTTCAGGCAGCAGGAGAATGTGGTGGTCCCATTTGCATTTCATGTGTGAGATGTTTCACATTACAGGTGTTCATTGGATCCGGTTATTTTTTTTCAACCGAACAGACAAATTTTGAATTAAATGGTTCAGTTTTTTATTTATTTAATCTCTCTAATTTCGATTCGATTGATATCTATCTTGATATTTATTGCGATTAGTATTAAATGCTTTTGTGTATATATTGAGTTTTGATCACCTTTTAAAATTTAATCTCTCTTATTTTGATTCAACCAAACAAATCAAAATTTACTTCAGTTGGTTCAGTTAGATTTTTGAAGGAGAATAAAATTTTGGTTTGACAATTTTAATCAGTTTTAACAGAACCGACCGTTTGAACAGTCCTCTTTCTCATTAGGAAAGGTTATACCATATTATGAGGATCATATGCATGTAGTTTTCCCTACGTATTAAAACAATGAGAAAAATATATTACTTGTTTGTAGGTCAATTTTGAAGGAGGATCATGATATGGATCCAAGAAGGTAACACGGTCAACTAGACAAATCAAAATTTATTCTTCGATATTTTTGGTTCGGTTGTTATTTGATTCAAGTTAAATTTGGTTGGTTCGATTAAAATTTTGAAAGAAAAATAAAATTTTAATTTGACTATTTTATTTTGGTTTTAACCGAACATGCCGTTTGAACAATCCTATTTCTCATTAGGAAAGGTTATACCATTACCATATTATGAGGATCATATGCATGTAGTTTTTTTCCCTATGCTATTAAAGCAATGAGTGAAATCCATTACCTGTTTGTAGGTCAATTTTGAAGGAGGATCGTAATATGGATCCACTAAGGCAACCCGGTCCCCGAACTTTTGTGCATTAGTCCTCCAAATTTCTGGAATTGCATTCCAGTCATGAGAGCCAGAGTGATTGCCACTGTCAAGGCCTGTAATTTCTCCCTCTTCTAGAAATTTAGAGCCTTTCCTTCTAATTTTAAACCCAACCTACATTTGAATAAAAGAATTTTTTGTAATTTACAAACTCTGATGTTGTTAAAATGGGCAGAGAAAAAATTAACATTTTAAAAAGAGATTTTTAATATACAAGGGACTAATGTGAAAATTTTACATTCTTTTTAGTATCTGTTAGGGTGTCTGTGCTTAAGAAGAAAGAAGAGAGTAAGATACAATAGAAATAACTCAAATTGATTTCCTTTGACTCTTTTTCTATCTTACAAGAGTTTTAACATGCAACAATTAAAGATATATAGCCCAATAGGCCCCGAATAGTGTAACAATATCTAATCATTCATCTCAAAAGTGTAACTCAGGTGCCCCATCTCTGTCCGAGGCCGTATCCTCCCAGGTACCTGACTCAAGCAAATTGAAACGGACAATCCAGATTTATTCTCAGCTGACTCAAGCAAATTGAAACGGACAACCCAGATTTATTCTCAGCCCGTCAGCCGGTGCTTATTCGGGATAACGCAGGGAGCTAGTATTATTTGTGGTTTGAGATTAATTCATGCCAAGTTAAAGAACGATCCTGGACCGTCCATTTCAATTGGCCTCAGTCAGGTAACCTGAGGGGATGTGAATTCTCTCTGTCCATGATTGTAATTTGTAAAGTATCGAACTTCTAAAAAAAATGTGGGAAAAGACACTTACTTTTCCCTTTTCAATCAAATTCAATAAAAAAAAAAAAAAAAATAGACAAGTGCATATATAACAAACGTTCAATCAATAAAGTTTCTAAAAGAGGCATGCATAATTGCATATTCCAACCTCCGCACAACAAAGAGCTACACCAGATCGACGGCACCTTATCAAGAAGCATGCCTTGGACGCGGTCCACAACGGTCGTCCGTGGCGGGACCTGAGCAGGACACCGCCCGGTCCACGTTGGTGCATGAGATGAACGCCTGAGCTGGAGCTGATTAGCATTGCCATTTTTTTTGCTGATGAAGCGTGTGGGACAGAGATTGTTGTCGTTTTAGATAAGAAGTCTGCTGACTTTTTTATGAATGATTTGCTGTTGGGATTTGCTTCTGTGTTGGATTGGCTTAATTCTACGTACGTACTACAAACGTATCCACAGATGGTCTCTGAAGTACAATGAAGATATTTTGTAAAGAATTCAACTGGGAGGTTTTTTCTTTGGAATGCGAGTCCACAGATAGTGAAAGATAAAAGTGTCGTGCCGAGCTATATCTACTGCCGTGCATTATGCAAAATGCCATATGGAAGACGTCTATATCACAGAAACAAGTGATTTTAACACCATTAAAGTACACCTCAGAAGTCAGGATGCGTTAATCAAAAGTACACCTCAGAAATAGATGAACGGATGGATTTTGTGGACAGGATTTTCCTGCCCATTAAATTCAGTTCCAACAAATTATATTGTACTGCATTAAATTATGTAGAAGAGAAAGAAATGGAAAAATAGCAGAAAAAATTATGATTAAATTATTTTAATCCTCTATAAAATAAACTTCTAAAATTTAGGCAGTGCAAAACTAGTATATTGTGTCAGAAGCATGGTTTGCAGGCTGAGCTGATTTTGAACCGATTTCCCCAGTTGGACTGTTTCTGAAAATTTGGGCCGACTCTCTTATACATATCGGCCCAAAATAACAACTTTACACTGAAAGCCCAACCAGCATTCAGAATTTAAGGCTTTCCCTTTTGTAACTAGCTAATTTAGCTCCGGAGTCCGGCCGTGTTTTTTTGTATTATATTATATAATAGGCTTATTTTAATGTCTAAACGCAAGAAAAAAAAAGTGAATATATTAATTAATTGAGTGAGGCTATGGTACTATGCATAGTGCGGATTGGTCCGTACTACGGATTAATATTTTTATTTTATAAATTTTAACAGTCGATCTGAACTGTTTAATATGGTATCCATATGAATATGTACTTGTAAATTAAACATTACAATGTTTTAGAATTTTTTTATTTTTTTTAGATGAATAAAAAATCATTGTTTTGGAATGGTCTAGATAGTCATAAAAAAAATAGTAAACAAATTCTAAAAATATAAAATTTAGTTTATAAGTATATATTTATATGAAAATTATGTTGAGCTATTTGAAACGATGGTTAGAACTTTCAAATTGAAAATTTGAATCCACAGTGCATAGTACCATAACCTCACTCTAATTAATTTATCTAAACTCACGCAACCCAAAAAAATAGCTTATATTAATTAATTTGTCTAAACTCGCGCAATTAGTGTACATCAATTAGTAATTCCAACTCGGATTATATTTTGGGTTCCAACAAGCAATTACTGAACATTATTAGTAACAAGCTTATGTCCACTCAGTAATTCCAACTCGGATTATATTTTGATCAATTAGTCAAAACAAGTCTATATTAGTTAATTTGTCTAAACTCATGCATGCAACCCAAAATATAGATATAAGTAGATTATATTATATTATTGACTTAGTTTAATTTATTTTTTTGTCTTTACATTTTTTTATGACAAATTGTTTTTTTTTTTCTATTTTTTAGTACAAAACAAGCTTTTGTAAAAAAAAAATATCGAGTTTCCAACCTATTCACCCGATTCCGATTCCACGATTAAGTGACCGATCACGATCCCGATTCCAATTTTGATTTTTGTGAACCATGATCAGAAGGCCCTAATTATTGTGACGTTATTTTCTTTTCTATTAAACTAATTTTGAATTTATGAATTTCTCATTTAATTTACCCCATATGAAAACAACAATTTTGTAGTAAGTGTACAAAGATGTTCTATTCTGAGAGCAAATAATTAATTTCTCTACTTCTGATGCATACACAGTGACATTTATACATACACTTTGTGTGTGCGTCACAAGAAAGAAAATAAACTATTTGTCCTCGAAAACCGACCATTTAGAAAACTGAACATTTATCTTTAACTTACTACATTTTTTTTATTTTTTAATAAAAAATAAAATGAGTATTTTATAAATTTAAAATGAGTTTAAAAAGAAAAGATAATTAATTTGATAAATGTTAATTTAGAAGAATAAATAAAATATTATGATTTTTAGAAGATAAAATATTGTAATTTGAAGGCTTTGAAGAGTTTACATAAAATTCTCCCTTAATTAAAAGAATACAGTCATCATTTTAGGCAACGTCAACAAATATGATAATTAAACTTATCATTCGGACGGGCTCTAATTATTGTAGTGTATATTTTTCTCAACAACATTAATATTTAACAGGAAATATTTTCACAATAATTCTTGTAAAATTCCTTGACGTCAAATTTTTTTTAACATAAATTATTCGAAGAGAACATAACGATATATTCTTATAATATAGAATATATAAATGTGTCACTATAATAATTTCTTTATTTATCCAGAAATGATTTTCGAACCGGAATCAATAACACATATCCAAAACATTTTTATTTTGTTCCCAGTAACACACAAATAAATATTTTAATTTTTCTTTCAGCCGCAAAAAATCCGTCCTAAAAAATGTTGATCTAGGACAAATCAGTCTTTCTAATAAATTCAATTATATAGTATTATATCTATTTTCAAAGAAATATAAAAATATTTCTAATATTTCAATACAAATAAATAAATAAATAAATCATAACATCTTCTATTATTTAAAAAATTAGAAAATCCTATTTCCAGAAATTTATTCTCAAATTCGCGAAATTATTTCGCGGATCCAAGTCCTGAATACGCGTAATAATTTTCCAGTTTGAGGAGATTCAGAATTTTTTGCAAATAGGATGTAGTAGATTTGCAAATTTTGAATTTTTTTTAATATTAATAAAAATTTCGGGCCTCTCTCCCTCCCCTTTGCTGCTGGAAATTTTGTTCTTTTTTTCCAATCCGTCAAGAAACCAAGGTAACCTTGAAACCGTTACTTTAAACTCCAATATTCACTACAATTGTTCCAATATTGTGTGTTGGTTAAATTCCTTGTTTAAAGAACTACTTTCATAAATTAATTTAAGACATTTAGTTGTATTCAGAATTCAAAATTTTTGTTAATATCCTCCATTAAAGAAATTACACAAATATCCTCGTTTTTTATTTTAAAAATACTCTTAACTGCCATAAACATTATTTAAATGGACGCTACATATTTAAAAAAAACATTGTAACAATCGTCGGGAATTTTGGCAGTTCTCTTGCTATAGTAGAACCGTTCGGAGTTCTGACAGTTCTCTTGCTCTAGTAGAACTGTCAGAAATTTTTGATAGTTGGGACATTTTTTAGAAAACAAAAATGTGGGCATTTGTGTAATTTTTTTAATGAAGGATATTAAAAAAAATTTCGGGAAGATTATATCAAAAATGACGCTTCCAATTTAATAATAAAATTTCGTCCGTTAATTAGGAAATGGGCATGTCCTGTTCAAAATCAGAGGTGGGTCCATGGGTTTAATCACCATCGATTTTTTTTAAGATTCGTGCGGAACGCTTTAAACTTAAAAAAATCAAAATGAAATGTAATACGGGGACTTTTTATATGCGACTGTATGCGGTGGTACACCAAAATGCGGAGTGAACAGAAATTAGAAGAGCACTTCGTATGTGTCTGTTTCAATTTTCGTGCGCACAAATTTGAATTAGATCGGACGGTCATCATGCTCGTTGAACGTAAAGTAGGTCCGATGGAAAACGTATCCTCTGCATTAACGCACCGTTTGAGTTAATTTATGAACCGTACAATCAGAATTCGGACCAATCCTGTTCACTCCTATAACGCACGTACACTTTAAGTACGGATCTCAATAGGACGATTCAGATCTTAACTCAAAATTTGAGTTAATGCAGAGGATACGAATTCGGTCCTATGGGCATCAGACCTACTCTCTTCCCTGAAAAATTACCTAGCGGAATCACGAATTCAGAATCCCTAAAGTAACCCAAATTTTGAGTTTATGTCACAACCGTCCGATCTGTTTTGGACCCGTGCCTTCCAATCTTCCATCCGGCCCGAATTCCTATCGACGGTTGTGATCTAAACTCAATATTCCAACTAAACCGGGTAAATATTTTAACAAATCAGTTTTAGCTTCATGCAGCGCACAAACCATATACCTCGCTGTTTTGATTCTATAGTTCCTGCGCTGTATGAAGCTAAAACTTCTCTGTTAAAATCTTTGACCCCAAAAGCCTTTTCGCTGTGGTAGACACGAGTCGAGAGTTCCTCTCTCTCTCTCTTTCCAAAACCCTAAACCCTAGCAGAAACCTCAAATGAGAGGAAGAAGAAGAACTCGTGCTTGCGACCGCAACTGGGCGGAGCTTCAGACAGGTGTGCTAATGGTGATTTTTCTAAAGATGGGGGTAATGGATTTGCTTAGAGGCGCTGGATGTGTGTGTCGTTCGTGGAGGAAGGTTGCGAAAGAGGAGCCAGATCTCTGGCGAAGTATCGACATGACGAACCACGGTTATGGTTCTGATGCTTTCATACTGACGGATCCGACTCGGCTTGCTATTGATCGGAGTAGTCACCGACTGGAGGAGTTTTCGTTGGAGTACCTCGGGGATGATCATCTTCTCCAGTATCTCCGTGATAGGTCATATCTCCATTTCTGTTTTTACGAGGTTCTATTTATCTTTCCGAAAAAGGAGCCATTTCTAATTGGGGAAAGTTTCTGAAATAGCCGACTTCCCCATAAAAACATCAAAATATCCAATATCCCCATAAAAACATAAAGTATTTCTTCTATCCCCTTTTAATAATACAACATTTAATTTTATTATTTAAATTATTGATATGACTAATATGTCCCTTAATTTTAAATGGAGGAGTCTGTTAATTACAAAATATCACAATCTCATCACACTGTGGCAGGTATTAGATTACCAGTTACGGACAAGCATCCGATTTAGTTCTGCTCTAGCGGGGCTGTCAGTGAATTCCTTTTTATTTTTATTTTTATTGAAATGGCAGGTACATTACAATAATTGTAGGAAATGCAAAGAACATATCAAATAATAGAGGCATTACGGCAATTAGTTAGAGATAACAAAATACTGTGACATAATTAGTTAGAGGATTAGTGGGCTGTCAGTTAGGCATAACAGAAACGATTGTAACAGAAATGTAAAGCCTATTTATAGAGGCTAATTGTAAACTCAATTGATTAAATAGAAAACATTTCATTCAAACATTTCTCTAAATCCTTTATCAAATCTGTAACGAGGTACCAAGAAATGTTTTCTTCCATCCACGTGTCTCGTTTTAAATCTCAAGAAATAAAATTCAAAATCAAACCCAATACTTGACAATAGTAGAACCATCTAGAACCTTAATCCGACGCTCTTTCCTTTTCTGTATATTGCGCAAATTTCACCTTGGCGATTGTTCCTTTGCCGATCGTTCTCCCCACCTCGTACTACCCTACCTTTCTCACTCTCACCACACCCATTTTCGCTTCCCAATCCAAAAGTTATCGCTAGAGTCTCTCAAAAATATGTTAAGTTTGTTTTTCTCTGTTTCTTTTTTTAAGTAAAATTTGTTGCTTGAATCTCTCAAATGTGAAGTACACGGGAGAAGAAGGAGAGGGGAGGAAGAAGAAAATTAGAAATAAAGGACTCCTCCATTTAAAGTTAAGGGGTATATTAGTCATATTATTTTTAAAATAATTAGATAAAATGTTAGATAATTAAAAGGGGATAGAAGAAATAATTTTATGTTTTGATGGGGATATTAGATATTATGATGAATTTACGAGGAGATTGGCTATTTCAAAAGTTTATATGGGCACACTAGAAATTTTCCCTTCTAATTAATGCATTTCTAAGATGTAATAAGAAAAATAATCATTTTATTAATTACTGTTACAGAACTAGTGTTCTTAAGAAGCTTTGTTTGATATCATGCTACCAAGTGTCTGAAGAGGCAATAGCAGAGACAGCAAAACGACAGCCCCTACTTGAAGAGATCCAAATCACATTTGGATCTTTCGAGGAAAAAGTTACTGAGATTGTCGGGAAAGAGTGCCCCCAGCTGAAAAGCTTCAAATTCAATAATTCATGGTTCAACATGCCCCCTCCTCACCCAGATGAAGTCGATGAGGAGGTATTTGATGATGATGATGAGGCCTTAGGGATTGCCAAGACCATGCATCAGCTTCGCCATCTCCAGCTTATTGGTAACAGGTGATTCATTTCACTAGGGTTATCAGTTTACCTGCACCATTTCATCTTTGTCTGTGTCTGTTTTTTAATTTGTTCGTATGCAATTGTTCTTATTTTTATTTGGGGGAATTTCATGTATACCCCTCAAAAACTTCAAATCGGATACGTATTGTACCCTCACAAATCGGATACCCATTGTACCCTTCATGCTTTATAAAATACCCATTTTTCCCTCGAAAACCGATCAAATATGAGAGCGATATTTTTCTAAAACAAGCTACAAATTTTATGCTTCTAATAAAAGGTAAAATGGGTATTTTATAAATTTAAAATGAGTTTTAATATAAAAGAAAATAAAATGGGTAAATTTGTGAATTTTGGGAGTTTAGAGGGGGAAATACATAATTTCGAAATTTAGAGGGGAAATACGTAATTTTGAAGTTTTTTAGGGGTATACGTGAAATTCCCCCTTTTTATTTTGTGGAACAGTTCAAGAAAATCTTGTGGTGCGTTTTGTAAAAAAAATCAGGTAAGAGGATTTTTTTTATTCAAATAAATATATAGTAAGTAATGTTTTCTAAGAAAACGGATCAAGTTACAGCTATTTTTTTTTTTAACTCATCATGACAACAATTGTTTTATTTTTATAAATAAAATTAATTTTAAATTTTAAAAAATTAGCCCGAATTGTTGATGTTGTTTTATGTCACAAAGAGTATTTTCCCACAGAAAATTATAAAATTTGTATTTAATTCGGTGCAATATATCTAGAGATTAAAGAATCAACTTGTAAAATTAACTGCAACTGGCCGTTGATTTTTTTGGTTCCTTGATCTTGTACTAAATGAACTCTAAATTTAATTATATTTATGCATATTCGTTGCTTGAGAATCGAGATATAGGACAAGATCAATGGTTTATTTTTGTCATTTGAAATTATAATTAAATTATTTATGCTACGAACAGTATTGTCATGATGTGTTCCTAAAAATGGTGGATGCCTCATTTTTTAATAGCTGTCATTCTTGAAAAATGGAATTATGTTAAATTGAGTTGGCTTTATTTTCTCCTTTATGCACTTTAGCTTGCTGTGACATCATGATGGTACCAATATGCATCTCTTTATTAGACACATTTGAATGATGGTACCAATTTGGTGCAGATTTATTACTCCAAGGGACCAAAATTGGAACTTCAAAACTTTTAAGGTCCAAAAATGAGGAAGGTATGATGTGGGGGGAATTGAAGCCTCCTCTTCACCAATAGTTCAGAAGTAATTTGATGTTTCAATCTTAGCAATTGAATAATTGAGTCTTGTTTGCTAATATCTAAATTGTTATGTGTGTTTTCTAAAGAAAAAAGTTTGGTTCTCTCACCATCATTTCAGTTATAATGGAACATGTTCTCATTTTGTAATATTCTCTCTCTCTCTCTAATCTCTTTGATCCTGCAAACAATAAAATTTTCTATATTTACTTTGTTGTTTTGCGAATTAGGCTGACAAATGAGGGTCTCAAAGCAATCCTTGATGGGTGCCCCTATCTGGAGACACTCGACATACGCCGGTGCTACAATGTGAACATGGATGCTGACATGCGGGCCCGCTGTGCTAGGCTCAAAACCATAAGGTTGCCTGGTGACTCTGTGGATGACTATGGGTTTGAAGCAGAAGTGGATGGAAGCGGTCTAGCTTTATTTTATAACTAGAATTACCTTTTTCTTGAATTTCCCTTACTTTCTTGTTATATTCTTTTGCTTTTTTTAGTGGAGATGCTAAAATTGAAGCACACTGATCCTGTGAATATGCTAAAATTGAAGCTTTACTTGTGAAGATGCTAAAATTGAAGCAACAGATTTACATTGCAGTTTAGTCATTGTTAAAGAAGAAGCATATAAAAGTTAAACGGTGCAGAGTTTTAAGGAACTCTCAATTGCATTCCTATCTTCATACCTGGTGTATCAGATTGTATATCATCATTTGCTATTATATTAATTTTACAAGTATAGTGTGTGCTTCTGCCACCAAAGGTGTAAGAGCATCTCCTGACTCGTCTACCAGTAGCACACTGATCCTGTTCCATTTTCAGAGCATGCCGCATTGCAATGGTTCGAGACTGCAGAGTTCTCCAGATGGGTATCAACAAATTTTGAAGAGGTCAACACTTGGTTAGTAGATTTTGCTATTGCCTGGTTGGTCGAGTTTCCATACTACCCCTTTAAATCTCTTTTTATTTCCTACTATCCAAATTGCCCACATAATTAAGGAGAATCTCGACTGATAATGTGATAAATGGTAAGTGATATAGTGCCTCCCCCATATATAATTTAAGTAGTACTCGGATGATAAAAAGACTAAAAATGTGAAGAACATTTGACAAATCTAACTATGATTTAACAGTCCCCATAACTAATCTTAATTTTTTCAAAATAAAAATTAAATTTTAAGGTTTTGTTCTTTATCTTTTTAAGATAAACTAAATAATGTACAACTTTTTTATTTAATAACAGTAAAATACTAAAATTATTTTTTTGGAAAATAATAAATAAATTTTGGGATATACAAAGGATCGTACTACCAGTTTTAAAAAAAAATATATGTAGAAAATGAAAAGCAAAAAATATCACATCCCATACTAGGAATGGATAGAGATATTCGGACTAGTAACAACGAGGGGAAAAAATAATTTTTAATTTTTTTAGCAATTTAGCATTTATTACATCAGAAAAATATGTCAATATATTCAAAATTGGGTGTAGATATTAATTTCGACTAATAATTTTATTTATTTTGACCACAATTTTTTATGCTTTAACCATTAGTACTGTTTCCATGCCTCAGATTGGTACGATGTGCCAAGTCGGTATCAACACAATGTATCTCCATTTTTTTTTAGAGAAACAAGATAACAAGAGGCATCTCTTGTTTTACAAATTCTCCTACTGAAGGAAGACAATTAAATTTATAAGGGCAATGGGTGGCAGTCTGATGGATATTAGATCAAATTCGGTCTGATGCCCAG
This sequence comes from Carex parvula, assembly GCA_025461045.1. Lineage (NCBI taxonomy): Eukaryota > Viridiplantae > Streptophyta > Magnoliopsida > Poales > Cyperaceae > Carex > Carex parvula. The sequence goes on along the minus strand of JAJGRW010000400.1, from coordinate 867,592 downwards.
TCGATTTCATATGATCCACATAAATATTCACATGAATCTTAATGTTATCTACACGATTCTTGATACGGATCGGACAGTTCTGATCGAGCATTGAATCGAATTTGGTGTGAGGCCCATCGGACCGCCCTCAATTCCCAGTCCTCAGAAACTTGATCGTTGCATACTAACTTCATGCAACTTTAATTTTTTTTGGCACTGTATGTTCAATGGAATCGAGTGGGAACGTTTCGATGTGACCAAATTTGATTTGATGTCCGGCCGGAACCTTTTGATACGCATTAAAATTTGCGTGCACTTAATCAGAACAAATTTAAATTTATTCGTACAAATATTATTACGGATCAAAAAGCTTCACCGAAATTCGGTCCAATGCTCATCGATACGCCCCCGGTTCTCTGTTCAACTTCAGTTAAAAACCGAATTGGCAATTGAATTTATCTATCCTATACCATTCCTTTTTACTTTTTGAAAGCAGGCCTGTAGGCCCATAATTTAATTTCCCACCAAATAATATCATTGGATCTTATCTAGTTCTGTCGAAATTGATTGAACTTTAATTGGAAGGACTAATGTAATGCGACCACTTGTACTGTAAAAAATATGAGAAGCAGATCCGGATTTCACTTCTGTGAAGATCATCATGTTAGCACTACGCTTCGGTTGTTGTATAGATCATTGCAATATATAACAATAATATTTTTAATTTGATGGTGTATGTGTACTAGTGGCATGAGAATGTGAATTCATATCAACTAATGTAATATAACATAATATTTCTAATTAGATATGGACCATTCGATCAGAATCTGCACAAATATTAAAGGGCCCCATGCATTCCACCTTGGGCCAAATTGACTCGGATTCTGATCAGACGGTCCGGATCTAAACAGAAATATCTTGTTACCTCGGAGGATATGGACTCTGAGAATGTACCAACTATGCAATATGCAATTGGAAATAAAACAATTGTAAAAATCTAACAACATTCAGGGCACTTTCTCATTAAAATTTTGAGGGTTGAACCTCTGCAATTGGGGGGCCTTGCAATCTTATCTCCATGTCATATAAAATTCTTACAATTAATTGCTGTCAGAGATCAATAAATAAAAAACTGTGAACATGGATGCAATTAACAACCATATGTGAAACACGTTTGTGAAGCTAGAGGATACAAATATGGCATCTAAGACAAAGAAAAAGAGTACCTCCTCTTCCCAGTTCCCACAATACCATAATTCACCTTTTTAGTAACCATTATTCAATCAATGGCTTCCTTTTCCATGAGCACTCTCCCATCTAACTTGGTACACTGTGCAACGGCTGCAACCAAACTCCACCCCCTCAAAAGTCGAACGGTTTGCAGGGCCGTATTTGACGGCCAGATCGGCTTCAACTCTGATGGATCATCCAACTCTGTCAGCGCAGTTCGGCGTAACTACTCCACTGATACAAATGTACAGAGACATGTTATCTCTGCTAACTACAATGGATCAGCATCCATTAACCTTGATGTCGAGCCTCTTCTACAACTCGTCGAGGACATTGTCAAGGTGAAATTGAATAAACTACGTATTTTGAATTTACTGTATGAATGTTAATTGAAATGTATGTACATAATAGCATGAAAAGGGATTCTGGAAAATTAATCAATGTAGAACAGTAGAACTACAGTCATACCATAAACAATACAAACGATCCCAAATAGTATTAAAAAAATGTCCCTGTTGACTTTTTTATGCCATGTCCATCTTTGAGATCACGGATTTATCGGAATATCCACATGCTTATTATTTCATCATAAAAAGTGTTGAATATTATAATTGATCATTTCAATTAATTGTCCTAAAAATATAGCACCTAACTACCCCCCCTAAAAAATATACCACCCTTATTTCTTTCTAAAAAAAGAAAAGAAAAATAATTACTATTGTCTATTAACTGAAAAATATACTTACACTGAGGTTAATGTAGATTTAAGGAAGTTATCATATTCACAAGGTAATAAATAAAAATATTGCAGTTTCATTGATATGCAGTTATATTTTTCACAAATAATTTAGTAATTGATGAATAATTGTATATATTTCTAAATTGGTAGAAAAAATAAAAGAATTTATCTCTAAATATTAAAGTTGGTTGACTAATAATACTTTGATCTTTCCTTGAATATGGTTTTGCAAAAAACACTGACATTGTCACATCAATTTACCAGAACATTTAGCAGCTGCAGCTTCTCTGTGGATTAGCTTTGCACAATAACAATCACTTCCCTTTTTTTCTTATGCTAATTATAGTTACTTCTGAGCTTTTAGGATAAGTTGGAAGCCGAATCAACTCAGAGAACCTTCATTGACTCTAAAGCACTCGAACAGAAAACAAGTACAAAGATTCCTGGTCTGAGCCAACTAATCCACAACATCACTTGCGAGGTGGTTATTAACAATGTCCTTTATTAAATTTTTGTTTTTAACTATTATCATTGTTTTTGCATTGTTATTGTTATTGTGCTTGATCAAACAATTGGATGCAGATATCTTATGATTGCCCAGAAAAAGGCAGTGCCCATGAAAGGGCAAATTCACTGCTGGCTTTACTCTCCAACTATTCACCAGATGCCAAGATTGTTCTTGTGCTTGCGGCCTTCGCAATACGCTACGGAGATTTCATGGTAACCGTTAATCAGTATACAAATAAAAGCGACAAATTTATCAACTCGTTGGTGCTTCTGAAACAAGTCACTGGCACCCTCGAGAGCGAGAACACTCTGAAATCTCAGATACCAGTTATCAAAGACATCGTAAACACTCTCCTTGGTGTTGTGTACTACATCATGGAACTTAAGGGTTTTTGCTCATGGAACAACATACTCTCTGAAATCAGAATTAATGAGATTATATATTGGATGATTAAAACTGTAATCCACTGTGGTTTAACTGTCAGCGACCTCTGCAGTGGGTAAGTTGTCTAAAATATTAATTTGTAGTACTTTTTTAAATTCAACTGGTACTATGCAGTAATGTTTAGGTATTATTTCATCTATTCGTGATCTGTATATGTTTCAAAAATAGTTACAACCAATCCCTTTCTAAAATTAACAAAAAAAGATCCTTTCATAATTATGGATTTTTACTTGGATTCTCTCTTTTAAATATTAAGATGCTAAGCTTAGTTTACAATGCTCTCTTTTACTTTCCCTAAACTGATCAGGTACACTTTAAGCCTCAATGAGAAGTCAGAACTGGCGGTTTCTACCCAGAAGATAAGATATTACTACGAGCAATTGACTACTCGCATTACTATCTACCGTAAGCGTGAAGGTGTGTGCTCTAACAATAATCTCCATAATGGAAATTAAGTTCTAAGTAAAATGTCAATTCATAGAGTGGTTGTTTGTTAACTTATTTTGCAATTTGCTTAGCCAACTTCCTCTTTTCATATAGATATAGTTTGTATTTTGTCAGCATTGCAATAAAAGGGCAAGCATGTTACATGGTTCCGAAACTCGGCCGATTCGTATGGAAATCGGCCATGGCCAGGTTTTCACCGAGTTACTTGGCCAAGCATTTTTTCTATGAGAAATTCTTTACTGGAGACCTGAAAACAGATTTGTTTTACAATCTGATGCAAATAAGTCCCCAAAAATAATAAGAATTTTCTCAACATTAAACTTCGAATTTGTAATGTCTTTTGAGAGAATTCGAATTTGTAATGTTATCACCTTCAGAATGACACGGAAAGAGTAGTCATAATTTAACAGCATTTATACTTCATTTATAATTCTGATTTTAATGACTTTTATTTTTTCAGAGGAAATACAAGTAACATCAAACTATCAAGAACTCTTAGGTTTCCTTCGATTTCCACCGGCAAGCAACATGGAAATCCTTTACTATTTTATCAGCTCCAGCATTGACAGCAATATCCTCTACAACCCTGGAACAAAGGTATCAACCTCACTACGCTTCTTCCAGGATAGAAAAGTGCTGATCCTCTATTCTAGTTTTGCAACTGAGACCTTTCAAGAGGATCTGTCCTTTCTCGAACGATTTTACAACAATACCCACACTAGATTCGGTTATGAAATCGTGTGGGTACCAATTGCTGATCAAAAGACCGTCATCAATGAGAAGAGATACAATGCGATAATTTCCATAATGCCATGGTACGTACTGTCATACGAGGCAGTATTGCAAGTGAATCGCGGCTTGGTTCACTTGCTTCAAAAGGATTGGGGATTCACCGGGAAGCCGATGTTAGCGGTGCTGGATGAGAGGGGCCAAGTGGTGCGTCAAAATGCACTGCTCATGCTACACTTGTATGGTGAAGAAGCATTCCCTTTCACACCAGAGCATGAGATCCAGCTTCTCACAAAGATATCCAGGGGAATGCAATTCCTGCTTGTACAAATTGATGCAACAGTATCTCAATGGGTATGTACTGAACAATTTCATTCAGATAATTATATATGTCGAGAGGTTGAGACTACATTATCTCAATTGGTATGTTTTGGAAAAAGAAAAAGAAAAAAAGATTACAATTTTCACCAGATTTCAGTAAATTGCACTAACAACCACATTCAATATAATTATAGATAAAGAGCAAGGATCAGTACGTATGCCTGTATGGAGGGGATGACATCGAGTGGTGTAAAAGTATGGTTAAATTACTTACGACTGTTACAAAGGCAGCAAATATCAAGGTAGAGACAGCATATGTTGGAAGGAACACTCATCACAAGGAAACAGCAGAAGCAACACTAAGGGCATTCAGAGAGACTAAATTGGGGCACAGTTTTGAGTGCTCGAGCTCAATTGTGTTCTGGGATCGTGTGCAGAAATACGTACTGCATTTCAGTACACACGATTTCAGCTGATGTCTCAGAGGATTTCCTCTCATGGGCATCCTCCTTGCTTACTTTCGACAAAAGCCGCGATTCCTGGGTTGCTATCAGCAATGCTGACCATATTTTCGTCTTCAGAGGCAGCGTTTTCACCAGTGGCCTGAAAGTAATTTTTTCGAAATTAGAGCAGTGGAAAAGTCAAGTCACCACTGTCAACTTCCTTCAAGTGCTCAGTGAATGGCTAAAAGATCTCAGGAACAAGCAGGAGAAGCACTGCCACGAACTCGAGATAGTTGGCAATCCTGCATTAATTAGGGGAGACATGCGCTGCCCGACTTGTAACGAGCCAATGCAGGTGGCGACACTGTACAGATGCTGCAAGTGATCTATGCATAAATATCCTCACATCGTCCTCAAGGCTAAAGAAAACTGAATTTGACGGCAATATTTATAAATAAATCTTACTTTTGTTAAAAAATATTGTACTTGATCAAGCACTAGTGTGTGTGATCAAGAAACTCTGTAATAATGAATGTGCAATTGAGACATTGAGTATTACCATACGTACCTGTCTTAATTGCTTTGTGAACTTGACATTTTGTTGTACAAGTTAAACTTTGTTTTTACCATGTTAACTTTTACTGATTATTTTTTCATACCTCCTCCATCAGACTATCAGAGCACATCTCTGTTGCATCTCAATTCCCTCCCAATAAAGTGACAATTGACCTCCCATCTCACCTCATCTCATCTCTTCTCTTCTCCTCTCCTTCTTCTGATCAAGACCGGAGCTATTGACCCCTTCGCCATCTACATCTTATTCCCCGCATCGGCCTGAATCAGCCGCCTTGTCGGTACTCAGAACCTTTTTCCGAAACCAAAGGTTTTGGTTTATGTGAATTCGTATCATCCGAGTTAACTCAAATTTCGAGATTAGATCCTTACCGTCGATTCAAATCCGCCCGAATAGTAAACGTCTCCGTGCATTACAGAATCCAGCCCGGATTCTGATCGGACGGTCCTGAGTAAACACAAAATTTGAGTTAACTCAGAGGTTCCTGATTTCCGGGCCCAGTTTATTATGGTTCTGGTTCTTTCGGTGGTGCATATTGTGGTCTAGGCCGACCAATTAGTGCGCATAGAGCAGGCCCTCTTGGTCCTCCATCGCTCCACACAAGATTTTGGGTTTCGGTGGCTGTTTGGGCCCACTGGGCTTGGGTTTCTACATGTGACCCAAATGGTTCTCTGCAATTAAAAAAAGAATCGTTCATTTATTTATATTTGACTAAATATATTTTGTATTTATATATGCAATAGGTGCCACTAGCACAGTTATTTTAATTGCCGCTTAATAGCCTGAACAATGAACATGCTCTGGTTTAGTGGTTCGGCATCAATTTGGAGGGGACTGACTATTTGCCGCTTATAGGGTTTCTACACATAACCCAAAAAGGAAAAACAATGATCTAATAAAATAAATCAATAGAAGTGCACCAATTTGGCCTACAAGTGCAGTATGCCTATCTTTATCATATGCTTTGCACAAGTACATTTATTGTTCAAGTACAATACTTGACCCAAGGCTGAAAATATACCAATTTGACTGTATTGTCACATGAAACACTGCGGATCCAACATCCAATGCCACACAAAGTCCAGTCAACAGAAAAATCAAAGCAACTCGCTACCGAATAATTAATTTAAATATTTTTGTGACCAATAAAGGAATTAAGAATAAATGTGATAATTGGACTAATACATTATGATTTGATTACGTTACATCAGATATGTGATAATAAAAAATATATAACATAATGACAACAACATATCATGTGATGTGAATTGACACATGATCTCACACCAGACAAAAATCACGACTTCACATGATTGACGCGTGCAACACGATGGATTATGAGGGTGCTCCTTTCCTTTTCACAGAGAGGTACTGAGGTAGATTTGGATCCCTAATTAAGATGGAGGAATCAGTATTATTGTGCTTTAACATTCGTGCAGAATGAAATTGAACGGCCCGGATTTTCCTAGTTCAACTCAAAATTTGAGATATCTCGGGGGATGCGAATTCTCGTGCGCCTGGGTACAGTTGGGTCATATTTGTTTCTGCTTCCTGATCCGAATTTCATGTAGCCTGTTGTGTTTCGATTATTGGAACGATCGATAATTGAATTAGAAAATAGAAAGTGCGCTACAACATAAACCATACAACACAGTTGCACGGATCTAAAAAAACTACGACAGTGATTTCTTTTAAATTGCTAATTTGATGTGTTCATTGCTAATATAATTACGGAGATGTACTACTATTTTTAAATTAACAAGTTTGCTTTAAAATCAACTCTTTAGAGCATCTACAACGGTGATTTCTTTTAAATTGCTAATCTGATGTGTTAATTGCTAATATAATTGCTGTGATGTACCACAGTTTTTAAATTAGCAAATTCTTTTTAAAAGCAACTCTAATTAAATTTCTGGGATGGAGTGATTTAAAATTATAAATCTCTTTAATTGCTAAACTCAGTGACGTGATTCAAATTAATTGCTAAACGTTTGCTAGAATGAAGATGCTCTAAGAGCTATATATGCTTCCGAATTCAAAAATATATCTTTATTTATTTTGTTGACAAAAGTTTTTTTGATAAATTTAACAGTGGCAAGGCCGCAGGAGTGACACAAAAGTTATTAGGTCAAAACATATCAACATTAATGTGGAGACAAATTTTGGTTAGATTTATTCTTTAGGAGGATTTATACAAAAAGCTAGCAAAAAGTGGTTGTTTTTGGCCATGGCGGACCCTAACCTCCTTTTCAAAACCCACTAAACCCTTCTTCCTACTCTCCTCCCCCCCCTTCCCCTCTCGGATCTCTTCTCCCCAGCCTCCTTCCTACTCTCCTTCCCCCCCCGGATCTCTCCCTCCAACCTCCTTCTCCCCCAAATCCAATTTGCATAATGGAAACCGTCCTCCCACCTACCACTCCGCAACCTCGAGTCTGCTTCTTATCCCCCCTTGATGAGCACAATAGAATACTTATCTCTCTAAATAGTTCCATTGTTCTCCAACCCCTCTCTCACATGGCCCCCCATCTGCCTGCGTTGAGACAACTACTATCCCTCAGATACGGTGGTTCCCCAATATCCTGGCACATACGACCTGTCTCCTCGGCATTTCTGGTCCAGGTCCCGGTCTGGGTGCCTGACCTGTACCGGGATTCAGATTTCTGGGCCCTCTATCATCTAGCCGTCCAACCTTGGCAAACATTACAAGGGGCGGCCCAGGCCCCGGCCACCACCAGCGTTCTTATTCGAATCAGAGATTTTCCAATGGATTTTTGGCACCCAACTTACTTTAGGCAAGCCACCTCGTCCTTGGGAATGTTGGTCGGATACGCCTCGGATACAATGACCGATGGTGATATGTCGCACCTCTGTCTACTCCTCGAATGCCCCGATTTGAATCTAATCCCCCCGACCCTCACTATTTTTCATGGTTCTCAATTCACGGAATGCGCTGTACAGTTTGAGGAATGGGTGTCTTCCCGGGGACAGCAGCAGCCTCCTCCTGATCCACCGGATGCCGGGAACCACCAGATTCGTGACAATGATAATTCTACTGGCGTGCATCAAATTCCTCCATATATCCCACCATGGAAGTGGAGGAGTCTTTCCTTCCCACCATTGCTGCCGATAAGGATGGCGGCGCCGGCAGCATCCCAAACCCTATTAGCTTCATGGTCCACAGTAACCTCTGATGAGCCGTCTTCTCCCAAAAGTAATTCACTACTGTCTCCCTGCAGGGGTTCTCAGAATAGGACCAAGTGCGTCAGTGCCTCTGGTCACTACAAACAAATCACCAAACCAGGTCCCTTTCCTAATACGTGTTCTAATCACACCCATCTGAGGAAGGCACATGGGGACACGTGTAGGAAGATCAAAGGCCCAACAGCCCCTACCTTGGCACAGCCTTCAATGCTGGATTACTCCTCAATACAATCCAAAAAAGGAAGCTTCTATTCTCCACCAGACCCCCTCACGTATTATTCACCAACCTCAATACTGGGACCTCACCCATCTCTTCAACACACTCCTTATCCCCTCTGTTCTCTCTGCTCTCTTTCATACTCCACTACTCCCTCCCTTTCCCTTACACCTCACTCTCTACCCATAATGGCGTCTACCAAAGTGCCTTCAATTTCACCGGAGGATGAGGCCCTAATCCAACGGTTCATAGGCCTGTCTACAGAGGACCATAGCTCCCACACGGTCCAGTTACCGCTCAGTGCAACCAAGTCCTCAAACTGGAACATGTGTCTCTTGCTCAAGGTGGTCACTAACCGCACTGTGCTGGATGTCCCTTTTACTAATGCAATGGTCAAAGCATGGCGGGCTCACCCGGATACTCAGATTCGGCAGGTTTCTAGAGGGTGCTATCTTGCCGAGTTCATCTCTGAGGAAGACGTGCTCCGTGTTCAGGCTGGGGGGCCTTGGGTCTACAGAGGCGACTTAGTAGCTACTGCAAATGTCCAGTCTGAATCAGATCTCACTCCCTCTCGGGTCCAATTCGCTGAGGCTTGGGTCCAGCTCTACAACCTCCCTATTAGCGCGGTCACGGATGAGGGAGTTGCTATTTTGGTTTCCAAGTTGGGTGTGCCCGTGTCAGCACCGGTTGAAGGCTTCAGTGGTGGACGGCGTTTCATCAAGATAAAGGTTATGATGGACTTGAATAAACCGGTAACAGACCGCCTTTGGGCCACACACCCCACTCTTGGTAAGATTCAGGTTTTCTGCTACTTTGAGAGGATTTCTCATATCTGCCGATTCTGTGGGCTCTTAGGCCATGATATGGAGGCCTGCACTGATCATCTAAGGCTGGTCAAACTCGTCAACAGGCCTGAACTTGGGGGTCGATTCAACCCGGCCCAGTTACTTGCTCCAAAGCTAGGAATATGGCTCACCAATTCGAGCAAAATTCCTCTAGTCTCGGGCTCTCCTGGGTCTCCCCCGAGTAGGTCGGACACGACCCAGCCCAATACCAATGTGGGTGCTAAGCGGGGACTTGAACACCTGGGCCAGAGACTGAACATGGCCACTTCCTCTTCCCACACCCAGTATCTTCAATCTTCACAACCTGTTCTCGAAGCTGAACCCAATCTCACACCTCCCTCTGTTAAGAATAAAAAGCCTAAGCCGGCGGGGCTAGACGCGCCGGCACGGGATATATGAATATTTTGTCGTGGAATTGTCGGGGTAGTGGAGGCACGACAATTGCCACGTTAAATAGATACCTCCATTGCACGAGGACGCAAATTGCTTTTATTGCGGAAACGAGATGTAATATCAAGGTGGCAAAGAGGAGGATAAGTAATTTACCCTTGTGCAACGCTGAGTTGGTCCCCTCGAATGGTCAGTCGGGGGGTTTGTGGTTACTATGGAATAATGAGGTGGAAATTAAAATTCTTGAAAGCTCTAAGAATTTGATTGTAGGAGAAGTCCTGTTAAAAGGAGGTCAGTCTGAGCCGTGGATTTTGGCAGCAGTCTATGGTGATCCAACAAGGGTGACAAACAGTCAGATATGGGGTCGGCTAGAATCATACACAGGGGACGGGTTGAGGCGAGTGTGTGCAGTGGGCGACTTTAATGCAGTGGCTTCTGCCGTGGATAAGAGAGGTGGTTCGTCATCTTTGGGGTCTAATAATAGGGCCTTCAACAGATGGATGCATATGGCTGGCTTCATGGATTTGGGCCACCAGGGGCCTGCTTACACATGGTCAAATAATCAGCAAGGTCATGCAAACATAGCCCAGAGATTAGACCGAGCTTTAGCTACTGTGCAATGGTCTTTGGCATTCCCCAAATCTGCTGTTTTTCACATCCCAAGATTCCATTCGGACCATATGCCAATCTTGCTCAGAACTGAACCGAAACCCATCACAAGAAAAACCAAGTTTCGTGTAGAAAACTGGTGGCATCTCCAGCCAGAATTTAGGGGAATTTGCGAGGCCGCGGTGTCTCAGACAGCTAACCAATGGACTTCGGTCAGGAGGGGGCTCAAACATGAGGTACGGCAGTGGAGATCTGTCAGATCCTCTCCGGATGCCAAGTTAAAAGAAATAGAGGGGAAGATGCTGGAGCTCAATTCTGTACCTTTTGCGCCTGATGTAAGAAGCAGAGAGTTGGAATTACAGAGGGAGCATGACAGATGCTTGGCTATGCAGGAATACTTTTGGCATCAAAGATCCCGGGTGAAGCTCTCTCTTTTTGGGGATAGTAATACCCGGTATTTCCATGCGGTGGCAGTCACTAGGCATCGGAGTAACCTGATCAGAGGAGTGCTGGGTGATGATGGGACATGGGTGACTGATCAGAAGGGCATTCAATCCCTGTTTGTTCAGCACTTCAAAGCCATTTATGAGGGTTCACCGTGTTCTGACCTAAATAGTGCTTATCATCCGCAGTTCCTTGCTTCCTTGCCAAAGCTCCCCAACCTAATCCTACACCAAATACAGAGCCTTCCATCTTCACAGGAGATACAAAGAGCACTTAACTCTTTGGGACCGAATAAATCGCCGGGACCGGATGGTTTTAATGCCAAGATCTTGCAAGACAATTGGGATCTTTTCGGTCCTGCAATACTTGAGGAGGTTAATCGCTTCTTTAGGACAAACAGTATGCCGAGCTACATTGCCCGGTCTAATCTCATTCTCATTCCTAAACTGGTGAATGCCTCCAAAGTAACTGAATTTCGACCCATCTCCGTTTGCAATGTAATTTACAAAATTATCTCCAAATTGATTGCTATACGGATCAGACCTTTTATCTCCTCCCTAATTTCCAACTGCCAAAGTGCCTTTGTGCCCGGTCGTGACATTTCTGAGAATGTAATTCTGCTAAGGGAAGTTCTCCACTCCTTTAAATCAACCCGTCATAAGCATTCAGATTTCTGCCTAAAAGTTGATATATCTAAAGCTTTTGACCGTATGAATTGGGGCTATTTGCAATCCTTACTGCCACTGTATGGCTTCCCAGAGAGACTGGTGAGATGGATAATGTCTTGTGTTCGTTCAGCTGAGTTTTCTGTGTTGGTTAATGGAAGAGGTGATGGGTTCTTGAAGCCTAGTTCGGGCCTAAGGCAAGGTTGCGCCCTTTCCCCGTATCTCTTTATTCTTGGCATGGACCTTCTTTCCAGGTCTATTCAATTTCGTGTCGATAAAAATGAATACATGGGTGTGAAATTAGCAGCTTCGGCTCCTCAACTGTCTAGTTGCCTTTATGCCGACGATCTCCTTCTTTTCGGTCGAGCTACTCACACAGAAGCAACTACACTGCTGGAGGAATTGACCCAATTCTCTGATGTGTCCGGTCAGCAAATAGGACCGCTTAAAAGCAATATCTGGTTTAGCAAAATTACTACTCATTCTATGAGGGCTGAAATTGCTGATATATTTCTGGTCCCACTCGACCGGAGATCTGACAGGTACCTGGGGACCCCTATCCAAACTGACGCATTGGCGTTTCAGTTTCTCCTGGATAAGTTTCTGGAAAAGCTAAACTCATGGAAAGTAAGGTTCCTTTCCCAAGCTAGTAGGCTTGTGCTCATAAAGGGGGTGCTCCAAGCACTTCCAGTGTACTACATGGCCACCTCAAAAGTCCCGGGTAAGATCCTGAATACTCTAACTCGTTACATCCGAAAGTTCTTTTGGGGGAAGATGGATAAACAAAGATACCTGGCTTACGTTTCTTGGGATAAGATCACTAGGTCTTACTCTCATGGTGGTTTGGGGGTCAGATCGCTGGAGAGGATTAATGAGTCCCTGCTGCTAAAAGCCTTGTGGAAGTTGGCAGCTAATTCTGACACACTGTGGGTAAAGGTGGCAAGGGCAAAGTACATCCCACAGAGTAATCTCTGGCACTCCAAAAGAAGGCAGGCTTGCACGGGTTTTTGGCGGAATCTGATGGACCTTCGACCAAAATTATTACCTATGATATCCTGGAAGGTGGCAAATGGTGAATACTGCGCAGTTTATGGAGAGCCCTGGATGCCGGGTGTGATCAGCAGAACCCCTACCCAAAGAGAGCAATACAAGTGGAAACTTATAGACCTTGCTGTTGCCGACTCGGGGGGATGGGATGTCCAGAAGTTGGTGGATCTATTTGGATTGTCAACCACAATGTACATTCTCGCTAATATCAAACCTCCCAATCAAGAGGCTGGGGAGGACTCTCTTGTGTTCTCTCTAAATGGTAATGGGGCTTTCTCTGTCAAAAAGGCGTATGAAGCTCTGTACAGTGATGAAGTTGGATCTCAGCTAGGACAAGATGAGGTGTGGAAACTGATTTGGAGGGTTGGAGAGGTGGTGCCCAGAATACGGCTTTTCGCTTGGAAGTTAATGTATGATGCTCTTCCGTTATCAAAAATAATTCACTCCAGAACGGGGAAGGGAGACCCAGTGTGTGCAATGTGTGGCCAAGCGGACGAGGACTTGTCTCATATGTTATGGTTTTGCCCGTTTTCTAGATCTTGTTGGTTTAATAGGCAAATACCAATCAGGTCTGACAAGTTGCCGAATTCCACTAAGGAAGTTTTTCTCATGTTCAACCCCCAGGAGGACAGGGGGCTGTGGGTTCAATTTCTCAATTCAATGTGGGCAATTTGGAGATGCCGTAATGATCTCATATTTGGGGGATTGCAACCTACTTTTGACAAGTTTGTTCGATACAAGGCGGCAATAGACAGCGAAACAGTGTACGCTGCCTCTGGTAAAACCAGGAAGATGCACAAAGGTCGGGGTATCATCAATCTGGTACGGAGGCCGGGCAGCAGTCTTACTTCATGTTTTACTGATGGTTCTTGGAATGGGAGTTGGGCTGGGGGCACTGGCTTCCTGTTGGAATTCAAGGGAAAGTTGCTGGCATACGGCTCCAAGTTTGTGTCAGCGGGCTCACCTCTGCAGGCCGAAGCTCTTGCGATGCTTGAGGGGTGTCAATATGTGACAGCGCAGGGCATCTCTCCTTGTGTTTTCTATTCTGATTGTGAGGTTCTGGTAAATGCTGTCACTCAATTGCAACCACCTACTGACGTTCGACTGGCTAGCATATAAGGAGGTACTGAAATTGTGGGAATTTTTCAAGTTGAATGATGGTTACTCTTGCTTCTTCATCAGTCGGGTTCTAATGGTTACGGCTGACTTTCTGGCACGCAAGGGAAGAGAAGAAGGGCATGATACTTTGGGTTTTACATATCCGACTCTCAGATTATAGGATTATAGCTTCTTTCAATTAAATCTTTGTATAGCCGGTGCTGGGAATTTACAAATATGTGAGGGGCTTAGTGTGATAGTTGTAGTTTTGGGGTACTGGCCTACGGGCCTTGTAACACGCAAAAAAAAAAAAAAAAAAAAATTTTGGTTAGATTTTTTTAATGCGCTTCAATCATCGTTACACGAATTGAATTAATATTGAATTAATTGATGCTTTCCACTTTTTCATCTTGTACTGGTCCGGTTTAGTTGATACCTAAATTATAAAATAAAGAATTTAGATCTCAGTTAAGCTGTCAAACGGGATTTAATTTAGCCGGATTAAAATGTCATAAGTTGATCTTTAGACCGGTTTAAAACGGAAAAAGTTAAGCCACTTATCAAGGTGGTTTAATGTTTAGTCCATGGCTATGACTTAAGCTTGCAAATATTAAGTATAATATAATTCAAATATCTACAAATTGTCTATCAAACTTGTTAATTATATGATTCTCAAATTACAATAAATTTATATGTTTGTCTAAATATGGAAAACTCCACCTATGTAGTTTCTACACAATTTGTCCCAAACCAAAACAAATGAGGAGGGTTCTGATAAGGCGTGGCAAGCCAACGTAAAAATAAAACAACTATTTTTATGGAAATTAAACACTCAAACCGGTTGGCTTATATTTCTTGCCTACTCCAACTTTTTTGAGACTAAATACTTGGTTGTTGTTGTTGTTGTCTAAATAAGGAATTCGTCTCTAACTTTAATTTTATAGAATGGAAGAATTTCACGTATGCAAGATCTAAGGATTGTTGAAGAAGAAATGTATATTTTTGAAATTGTTAGAGAAAAAATTATTATTTTTTCAACTATTATAAATACATATTTTGATTATCTATAAGATTCAATATATATTATAATAACGGTTCAGCTTAACCATTTGAATTTCAAATATAATTAAATTGTACTTTGATACTAAGTATATTTTACTATTTTAGTAATATTTCACATCAAATTTGATCTAATCTATATCATATCAACGTAATTCAGACTTTTTTTTGGAAATTAGCTAATTTGTTAACGCCTGTAAATTTTTACCGGTAACTACACATGTATTAAGCTCCAAACGAAATGAATAACAGTAATTAGCGAATAAATTAAGACCATATAATTTAATCCAAAAAAATATATACATTAAATACATCATGTACCTAATATATAAAATATACGAAAATTTATTTTTATCTTATTTATAATTTTAATCCCTTTAAATTATTTAAAAAACTTAAATTATTAACTAAATGAAATGAATCCAGTCATTATTTAAGGCTACATCAACAAAATATTTTAGTTTAACTTATCCTTCGGATGGACTCGATTATCATCGTAAACGACATTAATATTTATATGGACAGGAAATTTCATGAAAGTGCTTTCTCCAAGTTGTAGTGTATATATATTTTTTAACCTAGAATACTTTCATTAACAGGAAACTTCCAAAAACGATACTACTTTGGCCGACATTTTTATTAATATCCAAAGTTTAATAGAAATTAATATTTATGCTCAGAATTCTAGGTTTTCACCAAAAATGCCCAAGCCGGCCACAAAATGGCCGGCTTACGCCCCCCTAAGCCGGCTATTTTGTGACCGGTTTACTCTTTTTTTTTTTTTTAGAGACACTATGAAGAGCAAGATAATGAAATCTAACACTGAAAATTTAAATTTTTTTGTTTAAATTATTTTATAGATTACTTCTTTTGATATATAATTATTTGTTTAAATTATTTATTAAGTCTATCATTTGATATCAGAGCGATCGTAAATTCATATAAGATGCAATAAATTTTTTTTTTACGAAATTGATTTTCAATGGTTCGTATAAAAAAATATACCAGATTCAATTAATTTTATGTATAAATATTTTCTTATAATTTTTTGACAAAAATTTTAAAGGAAAATCTTTATTCTCTAATATGTATGCACATATATGTTGATCAAATGTATTTTTTATTGGAGATGCAATATGTTGGAGACCTTTAACCAAGAGGCATTATGGCATGGATCACATGAGACTTCTTTTTTTGAATATGTTGGATCTAATACGCCTTAGTTTGTATGAAATTATAGTCCAAACTAGATCATAACCAAGAATTTTGGCAACATGATCACATGGTTACTAAGTGGTAAGGGCATAACTTTTATACAAATATTGTATTGGATCTTGAGGTGCACTGACATCATTGGTTCCGACTGTTAAGTAGGTCTGGAAGTCCGAGCGAATCCGCCTGACCAGACCAGTCAAGCCTTGGATTTCCTGCAGCACTTTCAGAGGCTGCTGGGGCTGTGCGTGCGGAACGGCATGCTGTTCATTCTCATACGCATGCATCTGTGCGGCAGCTGCTTCTGCCTGGTTCCAGGCTGTGGTGCTTCTCTTTGGGTGAGGAGTCTCCCCCAAGTGTTCCTATCATTATATATGATGGGCTTGAGAGGGAGTCGGTCTCGCCGCTCTTGTGCTTGGCGAAGAAAGGAGCTTGTGTTCCGCGAAGAATGCGGAATGTTCGCATCTATGCTAGGTCCATGTCTACCTTGATGTCCACGGCGCGGTAGAGATGGTCGAGAGGGACTGGGAGGTTGAGCTTTTGTGCAATGAAGTGCACAACTCCCGCGAGTCCCACTGAGTAAATGGCCTTCTTGTTGTGTACCACTGTTATGATGTTATCGGCTAGAAAGTAGCCGACGTTAGGTCGCTCCGTCCCAAAGCCGGCCAGCCGGTAGAGTGCGAAATGCACGAAGGATAGGTCCCAATAGTCACCACGGCTTGAGTCTCGCCGCGTGCGAAGACAGAGTTGGAGAGGGCACGGTGAAAGTACTGAAGAGTGGTGTGCCGGATGGCATTGCTTTTTCGGTTTCTCTCACGGGAGGGTGCACCGCTAATATATTCCCAAGTGTCCATCAGCTTTTCAATGTTGTACTGGTGGACACCATCGGTAGGGAAACCCAAGAGTTGATTGAATTCCTCGAGGGTACAGCTGTACCTTCGGCCGATGAGTTCGAAGCTGACTTGCTCTCTACTCTTGTTAAATTCAAATGTGGAGAGGAACTCATATGTTGGCTCCACGAAGGCATCACACGTCCTCAGCCCAATCAAGAAGTCCCAGATGCCCAAGGTTTCGGCCAAAGATTGGAATTGGTCATAAATTTCGATGTTTATCATGGTGGGTGGATGGATGACCCGTAATTTTTCAAGTTCCCTCTTCCTGAGCCTCTCGCATGCGTCCTCCACGTCAGGAGGAGGTGAGGAACCCGAGGCATCCATTGGGTCATCTTGGGAGGAGGATTCATTCTCGCTTGGTCGATTGGCATACAGTGGGTCAGAGACTGAGTTATTGTCGGAGGAGGAAGAGGAAGAAGAACCACCCGAAGCAACCTCTTTGGCTTTATTCCTGAGGTTTCTGGTCTTCATGGTATGCAGTGGGCAAGGAGGGAGTAAAAAGAAGAGAAAGTGGCAGCGGTAGCACTGGGGTTTGGAGAGGTGGCTCTGCTGGCTCCTCTGGTGGTGGTGGTGCTTCTCTTTGGGAGAGGAGTCTCCCCCAAGTGTTCCTATCATTATATATGATGGGCTCAAGAGGGAGTCGGGTCTCGCCACTCTTGTGCTTGTCGAAGAAAGGAGCTTGTATTCCGCAAAAAATACGGGATGCTTGCATCTTTGCTAGGTCCATGTCTACCTTGATGTCCACGGTGTGGTAGAGATGGTCGAGAGGACCTGGGAGGTTGAGCTTTTGTGCAATGAAGTGCACAACTCCCGCGAGTCTCACTGAGCCAGTGGCCTTCTTGTTGTGTACCACCGTTACGATGTTATCGGCTAGAAAGTAGCCGACGTTAGGTCGCTCCGTCCCAAAGCCATCCAGCCAGTAGAGTGCGATATGCACGAAGAATAGGTCCCAATAGTTCACCACGGCTTGAGTCTCGCCGCGTGCGAAGACAGAGTTAGAGATGGCACGGTGGAAGTACTGAAGAGTGGTGTGCCGGATGGCATTGCTTTTCCGGTTTCTCTCACGGGAGGGTGCACCGCTAATATATTCCCAAGTGTCCTTCAGCTTTTCGATGTACTAGTGGACACCATCGGTAGGAAAACCCAAGGATTGATTGAATTCCTCGAGGGTACAACTGTACCTTCGGCCGATGAGTTCGAAACTGACTTGCTCTCTACTCTTGTTAAATTCAAATGTGGAGAGGAACTCATAGGTTGGCTCCACGAAGGCATCACACGTCCTCAGTCCAATGAAGAAGTCCCAGATGCCCAAGGTTTCAACCAAAGATTGGAATTGGTCATAAATTCTGATGTTTATCATGGTGGGTGGATGGATGACCCACAATTTTTCAAGCTCCCTCTTCCTGAGTCTCTCGCATGCGTCCTCCACGTCAGTTGAAGGCGACACGTCAGGTATGCAATTCAGTTCAGAGGACTGAACTTTATTTTAAGGGGGGGAGAAATGTTATGTTAAGAAAAAAACATGAGCTGTTGGACCCAAAACGTTCCAGACGTTTGTTAAAACGTTGTGACGTTTTCAAAATTCAAACTGGGTTTTCCAATTCCCTGCGAGTTTAGTTAAATCTTTACCAACGATTATAAAACGTTCCAACGTTTTAGCACGATTTGAACTTAAGTTTTCTGTTGCTGCGAGATTTCTCAAAACGTTACCAACATTATAAAACGTTTCGTAATGATTGGCTCTGTAAAAATTTGATCAAAAACAAGACTTCTGAAACTTAGAATTTAATTAAAACGTTACAACGTTTTCGAAAAAAGTTACAACGTTTTATGGTATTTCCTGAACTCGATCAGGCTCTATTTTGCAAAATTATCTCTCTCCCCTCATTCTTCCCTGTGGTCCGCCCCTTCCCTTGTGTGTGCCGCCCAAAGAAAGAGAAGGAGAAAATCACTCATCTCCCTTAAAATTTCACCGAAACCCTTGAAAAATTTTACGAGAGGAATGGAAATGGCGGTCTATCTCCCCTTCTAGTAGCTATTCAGCTCTCCATTGGTATTCCTTTCTCTCCTCTCTTCTCAAGATCTGAAATTTTCTCCATTGTTGGGGTTTTGCCCCAAATCTGAAATTTTTGTATAAGTTTTGAGTAATCCACCTCCATTAAGCTTCTATGTTGCTAATTTGGTAATTCTTTTCTCAATTTCATCTTAATCTTGATTTTCTATCTAGAGTTTGGTTCAAATCTGAAAATTAGAGAAGAGTTGTGATTAATCTAGTCTAATCCAACCAATAGAGGTGTTAATTGGTAAGTTCTTCTCTTTTTCTTTTGAAATCTGGAATTACTTTGGTTTTGACTAATTTAGGGTTTGTGTAGTTGGAGAAATCGAGGGGTTACTTCTTAAATCTTTTATATGTTCAACCATCAAATCTGTACGGGAGTCTAATTAGCAAGATTTATGAATGGTTAAAAAGGGGTAAATGTGCAAAAATGCTTCCATAATTGGAATTTGTGCGAATTTATAAAGATTATGTTGAGAGAAATATGAACAAAATAATATAACTCGAGTAAGCATGTCGATAGTCGAACAAAGGTTAAATTGAGAATGTATGTTAATATAGGTGTAGGCTCGGTTGAGCAAGATTTCGCGGGACCTTTCGAGACATCCGAACCATAGGTGCAAGATACGCTCTCCGTAATCAGGTGCGGGGTTCTTAGACTTGTTTGATGTTTCATTTTCAGAAATTAAATTCTTCTCGATTGTCATGTTGGATGCTTGATTGTTGCATAATTTGGAATTAATGTTGCATGTTTGATTGTTGCATAATTAGAATGGTGTGAATTTATGTGCATAAATCAATCAATTTAAAACTGAATTGTTACGATATGGTTGATTTGCATATTCGTATGGTTGTCAATCGAATTGTTCTGTTGTGACTTAATTATGGTTGAAAGTCACCATGAATTGAGGATTGTGAAATTATATGTGAATGAATTTGCAAAGTTGAGCTGTATAGCTGACTTTGATCCTAGGAATGTGAATGAATTCGCAAAGTTGAGCTGTATAGCTGACTTTGATCCTAGGAATGTGAATGAATTCGCAAAGTTGAGCTGTATAGCTGACTTTGATCCCAGGAACCTTTTTGCGCACTAGGTGAATGGCTCTCATGGTTTCCCAGTACCGATTGGGACGAGGGGTGGGTGACTATGTAAATGTTGTTGATTGTGATTGTGAGTGACTAGTGTGTAACGTCTGTGGCTCGGGGGCATTATCCTACGTGATAATGCATTTGGAAGGTCAATTGAATATTACGACATTCCGAATGATTTCAAAATGAATTTTCATTATATGACTTTGAACCAGACTTTAGTAAATGGTTAAGCCAAAACACTGCAGATGGGTGTCAGATAAAGGGTCCAGCTCGGTGGAACATCTGTAGGTATCAGTAACCCTACAGATGAGGGACAGATAAAGGGTCCAGCTCGGTGGGACATCTGTAGGTGCTACCAGCCTTATTTAAATGAGTTAAGCCTAATATGTACTTGTTTGAGCTTCATCTTGGAAATTTCGTAAGTTGTGATTCATTTGATTATTATTGTCGAGCATACGCATTCATATATGTATTGATATAGAACTGTTAATGTGCTCTTGTTTGGATTTTATTTTTGAGTATGAAATCTGATTGCAAGTCCAATAACATGATTGTGGCAAATTCGCACTGAGAAATTATTCTCACCCCCACCCTTTGGGTTCTTTTTACAGGTTGCGATACGACTGATTCTGGGGAGGCACACGAGTAGTAGGCCTTTGGTATATGTCACCATATTACCTTAGTAGTTGTTTTGTTATTTGACTAGAAATGTATATATATTTTTGTTAGATAGTTCTCTATGTCATACCTTATGGTTAGTATCCGTATGAGATACATTTGGTATGTTCTACTTTTACCAGACATTTTGTACCTGGATTATTATATGGACTTGTTTTATTTCTTTTTATTGTGATGATTATGAGTTATATCATAATTGCCTTGTAAGCATACATGGAATTGTATGCTTACGGCGGGGCTCTGTCACTACTCATGGCTGCGGAGTGTGACAGTTAGAGGTAAAAACATTATACAATCTACATGACGATTGACGTGTAATAGATGGCTATGGCTAGTAGTATTTTTATGCTTAATAACTTGTTTTTTAGAATAGAAGTACGTAGCAACCCATATGCAGCATCACTTCTCTAGACCTAATATTTATATACTTAACAAACAGTACGCAATTTGAACTACCATATTCAATAAAATTGATGATTCTCTATGACATCTTGTATGTATCATTGATGTCAACCTGCTGATATGATAGAAATGAAAAAGTTTCACATTTCTTGCAACTTTGGGGCTTTTGTTTGTACTTGCACAGTTGCGCGCGCTAAATATCTATACATATCTAATATATTATAACACAAAGCTATACTATAAGTATATATATAATTAAGTATACCACTTTTTTTTTTTTTTGCATGCAAATTTATGAGGTGTAAAGTTCACTAGACATACATATCAACTTGGCCATTTCTCGATTCAAATGAAATATACAAATAGCTCAAAAAACCCAGTGCAGTAAATTAGCTAACATCACTCTCCGAAATAACTACTAGTCACTACGTACAGACTACATTCTAGCCACAAACATAGCAGACTCCACAGAGAGTTTCTGTTACCGAACCATGTCGGTCCAGAAATCTCTTCAGAGCCTGTAGAGTGGTGTGCCGGATAGCATTGTTTTTCCGGTTTCTCTCACGGGAGGGTGCACCGCTAATATATTCTCAAGTGTCCTTCAGTTTTTTGATGTTGTACTGGTGGACACCATCGGTAGGGAAATCCAAGAGTTGATTGAATTCCTCGTGGGTACAGCTGTACCTTCCGCCGATGAGTTCGAAGCTGACTTGCTCTCTACTCTTGTTAAATTCAAATGTGGAGAGGAACTCATAGGTTGGCTCCACGAAGGCATCACGCGTCCTCAGCCCAATCAAGAAGTCCCAGATGCCCAAGGTTTCGGTCAAAGATTGGAATTGGTCATAAATTTCGATGTTTACTATGATGGGTGGATGGATGACCCGTAATTTTTCAAGCTCCCTCTTCCTGAGCCTCTCGCATGCGTCCTCCACGTCAGTTGGAGGTGAGGAACCCGAGGCATCCATTGGGTCATCTTGGGAGGAGGATTCATTCTCGCTTGGTCGATTGGCATACAGTGGGTCAGAAACTGAGTTATTATCGGAGGAGGAAGAGGAAGAAGAACCACCCGAAGCAACCTCTTTGGCTTTATTCCTGAGGTTTCTGGTCTTTACGGTATTCAGTGGGCAAGGAGGGAGTAAAAAGAAGAGAAAGTGGAAGCGGTAGCACTGGGGTTTGGAGAGGTGGCTGTACTGGCTCCTCTGGTGGTAATGGTGCTTCTCTTTGGGAGAGGAGTCTCCCCCAAGTGTCCTATCATTATAAATGATGGGCTCGAGAGGGAGTCGGGTCTCGCCGCTCTTGTGCTTGGCAAAGAAAGGAGCTTGTGTTCCGGGAAGAATGTGGGATGCTAGCATCCATGCTAGGTCCATGTCTACCTTGATGTCCACGGTGTGGTAGAGATGGTCGAGAGGGTCTGGGAGGTTGAGCTTTTGTGCAATGAAGTGCACAACTCCCGCGAGGCCCATTGAGCCAGTGGCCTTCTTGTTGTGTACCACCGTTACTATGTTATCAACTAGAAAGTAGCCGACGTAGGTCGCTCCGTCTCAAAGTTGGCCAGCCAGTAGAGTGCGAAATGCATGAAGGATAGCTCCCAATAGTTCACCACGACTTGAGTCTCGCTGTGTGCGAAGACAGAGTTGAAGATGGCACGGTGGAAGTACTGTAGAGTGGTGTGCCGGATAGCATTGTTTCTGATTTCTCTCACGGGAGGGTGCACCGCTAATATATTCCCAAGTGTCCTTCAGTTTTTCGATGTTGTACTGGTGGACACCATCGGTAGGGAAATCCAAGAGTTGATTGAATTCCTCGTGGGTACAGCTGTACCTTCCGCCGATGAGTTCGAAGCTGACTTGCTCTCTACTCTTGTTAAATTCAAATGTGGAGAGGAACTCATAGGTTGGCTCGACGAAGGAATCACACGTCCTCAACCCAATCAAGAAGTCCCAGATGCCCAAGGTTTCGGCCAAAGATTGGAATTGGTCATAAATTCCAATTTTTATCATGGTGGGTGGATGGATGACCCGTAATTTTTTCAAGCTCCCTCTTCCTGAGCCTCTCGCATGCGTCCTCCACGTCAGGAGGAGGTGAGGAACCTGATGCATCCATTGGGTCATCTTGGGAGGAGGATTCATTCTCGCTTGGTCGATTGGCATACAGTGGGTCAGAGACTGAGTTATTGTCGGAGGAGGAAGAGGAAGAAGAACCACCCGAAGGAACCTCTTTGGCTTTATTCCTGAGGTTTCTGGTCTTCATGGCATTCAGTGGGAAATGAGGGAGTAAAAGGAAGAGAAAGTGGCAGCGGTAGCACTTGGGTATGGAGAGGTGGCTGTGCTGGCTCCTCTGGTGGTGGTGGTGCTTCTCTTTGGGTGAGGAGTCTTCCTCAAGTGTCCTATCATTATAAATGATGGGCTCGAGAGGGAGTCGGTTCTCGCCGCTCTTGTGCTTGGCAAAGAAAGGAGCTTTTGTTCCAGGAAGAATGCGGGATGCTCGCATCCATGCTAGGTCCATGTCTACCTTGATGTCCACGGCGTGGTAGAGATTGTCGAGAGGGTCTGGGAGGTTGAGCTTTTGTGCAATGAAGTGCACAACTCCCGCGAGGCCCACTGAGCCAGTGGCCTTCTTGTTGTGTACCATCGTTACGATGTTATCGGCTAGAAAGTAGCCGACGTTAGGTCGCTCCGTCCTAAAGCCGGCCAACCGGTAGAGTGCGAAATGTACGAAGGATAGGTCCAAATAGTGCACCACGGCTTGAGTCTCGACGCGTGGGAAGATATAGTTGAAGAGGGCACGGTGGAAGTACTGTAGAGTGATGTGCCGGATGACATTGTTTTTCCGGTTTCTCTCACGGGAGGGTGCACCGCTAATATATTTCCAAGTGTCCTTCAGATTTTCGATATGTATTGGTGGACACCATCGATAGGAAAATCCAAGAGTTGATTGAATTCCTCGAGGGTACAGCTGTACCTTTCGCCGATGAGTTCGAAGTTGACTTGCTCTCTACTCTTGTTAAATTCAAATGTGGAGAGGAACTCATAGGTTGGCTCCACGAAGGCAACACACGTCCTCAACCCAATCAAGAAGTCCCAGATGCCCAAGGTTTCGGCCAAAGATTGGAATTGGTCAGAAATTCCAATTTTATCATAGTGGGTGTATGGATGACCCGCAATTTTTCAAGCTCCCTCTTCCTGAGCCTCTCGCATGCGTCGTCCACGTCTGGAGGAGGTGAGGAACCCGGGGCATATATTGGGTCATCTTGGGAGGAGGATTCATTCTCGCTTAGTCGATTGACATACAGTGGGTCAGAGACTGAGTTATTGTCGGAGGAGGAAGAGGAAGAAGAACCACCCGAAGCAACCTCTTTGGCTTTATTCCTGAGATTTCTGGTCTTCATGGTATTCAGTGGGCAAGGAGGGAGTAAAAGGAAGAGAAAGTGGCAGCGGTAGCACTGGGGTTTGGAGAGGTGGATGTGCTGGCTCCTCTGGTGGTGGTGGTGCTTATCATTGGGTGAGGAGTCTTCCCAAGTGTTCCTATCATTATATATGATGGGCTCGAGAGGGAGTCGGGTCTCACCGCTTTTGTGCTTGGCGAAAAAAGAAGCTTGTGTTCCGGGAAGAATGCGGGATGCTCACATCCATGCTAGGTCCATGTCTACCTTGATGTCCACAGCGTGGTAGAGATGGTCGAGAGCTGGGTGGTTGAGCTTTTGTGCAATGAAGTGCACAACTCCCGCGAGTCCCACTGATTCAATGGCTTTCTTGTTGTGTACCACCGTTACGATGTTATCGGCTAGAAAGTAGCCGACGTTAGGTCGTTCCGTTCCAAAGCCGGCCAGCCAGTAGAGTGCGAAATGCACGAAGGATAGGTCCAAATAGTTCACCACGGCTTGAGTCTCGCCGCGTGCGAAGACAGAGTTGGAGAGGGCACGGTGGAAGTACTGAAGAGTGGTGTGCCGGATGTCATTGTTTTTCCTGTTTCTCTCACGGGAGGGTGCACCGCTAATATATTCCCAAGTGTCTTTCAGCTTTTCGATGTTGTACTGGTGGACACCATCGGTAGGGAAACCCAAGAGTTGATTGAATTCCTCGAGGGTACAGCTGTACTTTCGGCCGATGAGTTCAAAACTGACTTGCTCTCTACTCTTGTTAAATTCAAATGTGGAGAGGAACTCATAGGTTGGCTCCACGAAGATATCACAAGTCCTCAGCCCAATCAAGAAGTCCCAGATGCCCAAGATTTCGGCCAAAGATTGGAATTGGTCATAAATTCCAATGTTTATCATGGTGGGTGGATGGATGACCCGCAATTTTTCAAGCTCCCTCTTCCTGAGCCTCTCACATGCGTCCTCCACGTTAGGAGGAGGTGAGGAACCCGAAGCATCCATTGGGTCATCTTGAGAGGAGGATTCATTCTCGTTTGGTCGATTGGCATACATTGGAACTTGTGAATTCAACTAAATGTTTAACTTGATTTTTTACTTGACAAAATGTTTAACTTGATTTTTCTTATGATCATTTCGGAAAATGAAATATGATAAACACTTGTGAATTCAACTATGAACAACCTAACTATATGTTAGATATAATTATATAAATATCTTTGAAATGCAAATTAAAAGTAATACAAGGATATTTTGTATAAATTAAAAGTAGCACATGGATTAGTTATGATTAAATTCAAGCATGTCGGCAGATAACCATACAACCATGCATACAATCATTCAAAGCTAAATGCAATCATACATTCCTCACTCCTTCAGCTACGTACATAGAAGCACCTATAGTCCTATACTATATATGCAAAACACGTTGAGGAGCAACAACAAATTAAAAGTACACCTAAAACATTCACAATACAAAAAAAAAAAAAAAAATTGAAGCAAGAATTAAGCAAGAAATTAGGATTAAGCCCAATTTCCACCAATCTCGCTGGCACTACAAAATACATACCTAGTTTCTATTAGACACACAAGTAATCATTTTTAACTTTGCCAGAACTTGCGAAACATAGTAATAATATTAGAAAGCCTAGAAATGACTCCATCAACGAGCTTCTCATTGTTGATATTGGTTGAAGTTTCACAAACTTGTTGCTCTGATGCAAAGACCCCCCTGAGTGTGGTACGGTATGTATTAATTGCCATGTACATAGTTAGATATCTCAATCGGTACGGTACGGTTCGGTGAAGATATTTTCATATCCATATATACCTAAATAAAATTAATCTTATTGATATTCTGCTCATTAAGTTGTAAGATAATTAATAACGGATAATTGTCGAATAAATTAATAGTTTATATAATTAATCTAAAATGTATAACAAATAGATAAATATATTAAACACATAATATTATAAAATGTATAATTTTTTATTCACTTTTTAAACATTAAATATAAATAAGAAAATATAGAATGCTAGATACATTAATTTTGTTATAAATTATATATAATGTTGATAAATCAATTTAGTAATAATAATAACAAACATTTTTATAGTTATATATATGCATTGAAAAAAAATATATATAATTTAATATTTACCAATTATAGTATAGAATAACGGGTACTAAATAGTTATTATATATATATTCTTGTCCGATAAATTTAAAAATAAAAACAGATTTCTTACTCATAATCACCTGTTAAGTTTACGAAACAAATTCTCATTCATACTGTCTTACGGCGGTTCAGGTCAAATAAACGGTTAAAAAGATTGTATTGACACCCCCTAATCTTGGCAAATATCCTCCCCGGTACCGTAAAAGATTCCCTTCACTTTACGGTTTGAGATTAACTCCCAGCCGCTTTGGGATTCGGGCTGACGGAGAGGGCAGAATTATTGGGCTTTGAGATACGTGCCAAGTTAAAAAGAACGGTCCAGATCAAGTAATTGTAAAAAATTTCCTATTACGGTACGGGGGTGATGTGAATTCGAGTCCGGATCCCCTAAAGTAACTCAATTTTTGAGTTTTGACTTGTACGGTGCCTATTCGGTGGTAGCGCAGGGGGCCAGTATTATTTGTGGGGTCCAGGTTCTTTAAGATTCGTGTTAGAGCACCTTGGACGGTTTGGATCAAAACTCAAAAATTGGGTTACTGCACTGGATCTGAATTCTGTGAATTCCCCCTAATCTTGGGGCTTCGGCCATATTCGTTTCCGCTTCTGATCTAAATTTCATGTAGCCTGCTGTGTTGCGAACAATAATAGAATTAGAAAGTGCGCTACAAGCCTACAACATAAACCATACAACACTGTTGCACGGAGATCTCAGAGCCTTATATGCTTCTGAATTCAAAATAATACCTTTATTTATTTCCTTGACACAAAAGTTAACAATGGCAAGGGTGACACAAAAGTTATTAGGTCAAAACATATTACTTTAGCCATAATTTTATAAACAAAAATATTAATTTAACTTGCATATCCTTCGAATGTACTCAATTTTCATCGTAAACGACATTGATAATTTTCATGGACAGGAAATTTCCAGAATGAAATGAATTTGCAGAAACTGGGCCGGCCCAATCGGAATCGGTGCATTCACTTCGAAGCGCACCATTTAATCTATAAATCACCATGTAGGCGGTGACCCGCTTTACTAATAGATATACAGATATGATACATAGAATGTGGCTTTCAATCAATTTGTCTACTTTGACTCCCTTACTCTTTGTGTCCTGTGTGTGCAACTTTGCAAGTTTCTTGCTTCGAATTCAGTCTCGATCGCCTCCGTTTGCGCTAGATTGGCTAGCTCCGTTTCCACCATTTTCGTTTCCCCCGAGCTGATCTGAGAGAAATATACAAGAACCAGCATCTCTCTTGTCCTTGCTATTTTCCATCGATTGCAGTGAGTACATCTCATCGATTCCCTGCTATTTTTTACACCAACCCGTGCTTCCATAGTGAGCAAAATCGACGGATTAGATTCAGCAATTCAGCATCTCCATCTTTGGCCAGGTACTGATCTGGTTCACCATTTTAGTTAATTTGAGATTTTTCAGCTAATTTGATGTGGTTCAGGATTGTTGTGGTACCATCTTATATTTACGGAATTGATTCGATTTAAAGCTTTGTATTGATTAATTGTTCATATAATAATTGAATATAAGTAGGTTTATATACTGTACAAGCCTACAAGGCTTAAAGAGCTGTTGAGAATTTGCCTAAGAATGGAAAATAAGAATAGTTCCGTTATTGCCATAAGTAGAATAAAGAAAGGTAAAATTTGTAAAATAACATCTAAACTATATTCAGATTCTCTACAATGTAGATTTTGTTATGTATTTCTAACAACTTCTAACTGACATTAATATTTCTCTTGTCAGGAAATTTCTACTAAAGTGATTTCATAATTTAGGGGATCAACTTCTAAAAATTTTATTTTTTCTTGCAGCTTGCTAATTGAGAATTCGGGTTGAAAATGAAC
Source organism: Carex parvula (assembly GCA_025461045.1). Taxonomy (NCBI): domain Eukaryota; kingdom Viridiplantae; phylum Streptophyta; class Magnoliopsida; order Poales; family Cyperaceae; genus Carex; species Carex parvula. The sequence goes on along the minus strand of JAJGRW010000400.1, from coordinate 838,850 downwards.
GGTCATGACAGTAATAACTTGATAGATGAAATCAAGCAAAATCTCCAGGATATACCTGGAAATCCAATGGAGTCACAGAAGTTCACCATTTTTCGAGTGCCTGCACATATCAGACAGAAGAACAAGGAGCTTTACGAGCCAAGAATGATTTCGATTGGCCCATACTACAATGGTAATGATGTTTTTCAAGCTATGGAAAAGCATAAATGGCGTTATCTCCGAGACTACCTCTCTCGAAATACCAGAAACAGCTTTGAGAACTGTGTAAATGAATTACAGGGATTAGAATTCCAAGCACGCAGATGTTATTTTGAAGAAGTGAAGCTTCAGAGCGATCAATTTGTCAAGATGATGCTCCTTGATGGATGCTTCATAATTGAATTCCTTATAAAATGGTATTCCGGAATTTCGGATGCGATATTTGATGTTGGTTGGGTTTTGCCGATAATACGGAGCGACCTTCTCTTGTTGGAAAATCAGATTCCTTTCTTTGTGATTCAGAAATTGTTCGGCCTCCTTACATCCTCTGATCCTGCTCCGGCCCAAGAGAATACTCCAGTTGTTCGCAGAATAGCACCTCTCGTTGAAATGCTTTTAGAATACTTATCAGAAGGGAAGAAGGAAGGGCGTCCTGTCCTTATACTCGTCAAGATTAAACACATTTTACACCTATACCACCTCTGTTTTGTGCCCTCACTAAGACCTAATAAAGTCTCTGCAAAAACATACGACATACAACGATGGTTGAACCCGATAAAGCTTGTGTTTGTTTTCATCACTTTTTTTCTGAAGTTGTGCTTCAGGAAAACCAAGTCGACTAATGGAAGGTTTCCTCGAACAATTCCATCTGCTACTGAGCTCAAAGAAGCCGGTGTAACCTTCAAGTGCAAGAAATCAGAAAATATATTGGATATCAAGTTTCAAAATGGCACCCTTGAGATCCCCTTTATTTCAATAGAAGAGACACGGAGATCCCGCCTGTTGAACCTTGTGTGTTTTGAGCAGTGCTATAGCAAACTCGATATGGATCTGACGAGCTATGCATGCTTCATGGGTGGCCTATTTAAAAATGAAAGAGATGTCACCCTACTTCAAAAGATGGGAATTGTGGACAATCTACTGGCTACAAATGATGAACTGGTTTCGTTTTTCAATTGGCTAACCGAGTGCTCCTATTTGGACTACGATACACACTACCTCAAGACCCTGTTTATAGATGTCAACAGGTATTACATTTCCGATTGGCATAGGTGGAGGGCAACACTCAAGAGAAATTATTTTAGTAATCCATGGTCGATTATATCAGTTATAGCTGCTTTTGCTCTTTTGGCACTCACTGTCCTACAGACTTTGTATACTATCCTTTCTTACTACCATGGGAAGTCTTAGTTCCTGTGTGTATTATGTAGGAATTTAATGTATTATATATATTTTCATTTTCTTCTTTTTCTTTTTCTTTTTCTTTTGTCAAGAGTAGAAGTGTAGAACCATTGAGTGTGCTATGTATTTGCTACATAGTTTGGTGTGATTTTTGTAAGAAAATTGATACTTTTTGGCCGAACAATATTGTAGCACGAATGTTTCAAATTTGTAAATTAAGTAGTGATATATCACTACTGTAACCGTAATAGACTCAACTGGATGTAATATCAGTATCTGTTACTAAGAGGAAGACATCTGAGTTGAAATAAGATATTTGATTCATTTAAAGCTTGTCATTTACTCAATTACATATAACAATTTTATGATCCTTCCTAGCCCATATGCTGTTGCATCTGATTCTGTACCGTTTGTGGATCACTAAAGTTTTTCGGTTTCGAAGTAAGTTTATCTTGTTTTGACAATAAATTGGGGGCTCTAGTTATAAAAGAGATCTGAAGATAATCCAATTCATTATCTCTAAAATTTATTAACATGTTTTTTCAAGAGTGAGGCTATGAATCAATGTCTTTGTTTTCAAGGTTCAAACAGTCAAATTGAACCATTCAATGTTTTCTCCATATGAAAATTTATTTGCAAACTAAATTATATATTTTTTTATAATTTTTTACCAATTTTTTTAAATAGATAGAAAATCACTGCATTTGAATGATCTAGAATTTTAGATCAAGTGATTTCTACCTATCTAAAAATTAGTACAAAAAAAAATATAAATTTTGATCTAAAAGTACATTTTTATATGAAAATCATGTTGAAAGATTCAGATCGATTGTTTAAATTTTGAAATTGGAAAATATTAATTAATAATACAGATTAATATGCGTTATGCATGGTACCATAGCCTCCCTTTTTTTTTCAAAACTATTGGTTCATATTCTACCTTACCATTTATTTCTAAAGAAAGTAAAAAAAAAAAAAATTCTAAGCCTTTAAGCAAAACAACCATTTGATAATAAGATGTTTTATCACTTATCACTATAGTAACATGATTCGTGAGTTATTCGCGAATAATTCGTGAATAATTCTGATTTGAGTCTAAGCCGATTAAAACGACGTATAATTCAGTTAAACGAATTTTTTCGAATTATTCACAAATAATTCGCAAATTTTATGAATTATTCGCGTTTTGTTCGGAAAAAACACTTTGCCTTTCTCGCACAGTCGCAAGTCCTTTCTGCATTTATTAACTGAATTCAGATCTTTCCCGGTACCGTAATAGAGAATCTTTTACAATTACTTGATCTGGACAGTTCTTTTTAATGTGGCACGAATCTCAAAGCCTAATAATACTGCCTCCTCCGTCAGCCCGAATCTCAAAGCGGATGAGAGTTAATCTCAAAAGGGGCTGTTCGGCATGAGCTCCTTAAGAGGGAAGGATTAAAAATTTAATCCTCACTAAGGAGCACTTGTTCGTTTGGTACTAAGATTAAGAACAAAGGCTTAACATGAGTAAAATATTGATTATAGTGTATAAAGACCTAAATACCCTTGCATATATATTTTTCTTTAACATCCTTGCACATTGATAAGTCTTCGCACTCATATACTAACTTATTTCATTAATTTTATTGTCACCTGACAAGATACAAATTTAAAAAAAAAAAAAATAAGGTACAAGCATTTGAACCAAATAAAAAAGCAACATTCTAATAAAACTTATTTCTTTCTGTGCATACCTAGCATGATATACTGGCTTATTTGATTATTTCTTATTATATTATATTTTATTTAAAATTTGTATTCGTCATGGATATATGCATTGTTAAAAAAGATTGCACATTTGAAGGTTTTAATTAAAAGATCCAATATGCACTTTTGAAAGAACATACCCATAACAGAAATACCTAAATACACTGTACCAATTCAAATTCGTATCAACAATTGATCTAGAGTAACAAATAAGAAGGGAACTACTAATTAGATTGCATCAAACCAAGGTGTACCAGTAATAGGAAAAAACTGATATCATTCGTACTAATGTACAGAGAGGTGCTAAGAAGCATTTGAATTTTCTATTTACAATATACATAAGAAGCACCAAAGTTACAATATAACCAGAAACTTGTGTCATTGCAATCATATAAAACCATAAATAAACCATAAACTGGTACCTATAACGGTACCTATGTCATTGCAAGTTGCTGTAATTTTTTTGTCAAATTATAAACTCTTAACATTAACTTTTTTAAAATACTAACCATACTGCATTTCAAGTTTGAATATTGCCAAAATGTAAAAGATACAAACTCAATTCTGATTTATCTCAGACCGCATCACAAGTTGATCTAGTTGTGAACTAATTCATTCAAATCAAAGATACAAACAGAAACATGGTACAAATTGAGTTTGAATATTGCTAAAATAGTACAAACCAACTTCCATAAATTAGTTTCCATGCCTTCGACGATTTCCGTTGCAGTTTTGCATATTGTCCCACAAAATATTTCTAATACTTGTTTGAAGCAAATCTCCAAGTTGTGTTTCATTGAGTCCCGTGATTACTCCAGATTGCTCAATATCTTCATCATCTTCTCCCTCATCTACGACCTCTTGTTCCTCATCCAAATAAATGTCACTTTCGGTTTCAATCTCATTTTGACGCTTGATAAAATTATGCAAAATGCAACATGCTAAAACAATTAGGCATTGCTTCCTGTATTTATAAGGATGCATAATTCTCAAAATCTTGAATCTCATTTTCAAAACTCCAAATGTCCTCTCGACAACATTACGAAGTTGTGCATGGCGATGATTAAATAGATCCTCCGGGCTTTGATATCGATTTTGTGCACGTGTTTGTTGAAATTGTGCCAAATGGTAAATATGGCCACGATAAGGGCAAAGAAAGCTACCAGTATTGGCATAACCTGAATCAGCGAGGTAGTACCTTCCCGGAGGGACTGTAAAACCGCCATCATCTATCGCTGATCGCAAAACCTTCATATCTGCAGCTGAACCCTCCCAACCAACAGACACATAAACAAAATTCATGTCAAAATCAACTGCAGCCATGACATTTTGAGATACAAAATTCTTCCTGTTAATGTATTTTCGACGCTTCTTTTTCTTTACAAAAGCAGGTATATGAGTGCCATCAATGACACCTAAAGCACCCTACATTGAAAATTACATCATTAGTCATACAAGAATACAATTCGCAAATTAAAATATAAAATCAAACACCTTAAAGGACATACCTTAAATGGAAAGAAACTTGTGTCATTTCCAATAGAAGCATGTCTAGGTGCATCAGCCCCAGGCAATTTGATGTACTCATTCTTCATTTCAATTATACTCCATAAAACATCATGGAATGTTCGATGAACTGTGTCGAGAGAACGTTGGAAATTGTAGCTTACAGTTCTCATATTTGAGGCATGTCCGACTATGTGTAAGAACATGCCAACTTGTTCTTCTATTGTCACTTTATCAGTTTTTACAATGCCTTTTTCCAATATTACTTCACAGAGAGCTACAAATTTGGTTTGGTTCATTCGTAGATAATTATAGGGTACTGCTGAGGGTTTATTTAATATGTCGTTTATGTAATCAGCTCCTGACATTGGCCTCTTATTACCTTGCTCTTCTGAGGAAGATGATGCTGAATTAATTTGAGTGGTATTAGGAAGTATAGTATTCATAAAAACTCATGATTCGTCATCGTCATCTAAAGAATGTAATAGTTCATTGAATCCAAATCCATCCATAGTTTATGATCTGCAAATTTTTCATAAAATTATGTTATCTTACATAACCTTTAATTAAGGAAGTTTAAGTGCTAATTACATGTACCAGCAACCACTGCCACTAAATTTCCTGTTGCCCTAAATTGTTTATACCATGATTATACATAAGTTTCCTGTTGCTCTTGTTCAGCCTGGATGACTATAAACACCTGGAAAACTATGTATGTTTATTCATATGCATCATTGGAAAAAAAAAAAAGTTTGTGTTTATGTTTATGTTATATATAGAATTGTGACTTTCAACTGTAAATCGTTGGCTGCTTTAATTAACCCAATGAGGGAATTCCAAGAATCAATAATATATATACACACATTCTGTTAATTGCTTGAGTTTCTATTTTTAATTTACCCCTGTAAATTTTAACTTGTTACTCGTATCTAAGGAACTCAATAGTAAGAATGTTCACCTGATGTACTCGTTTTGCTTTAATATGCGTGTAATATCTGCCGAAGTTTTCCCTATAAGAGTGCATACCAGTACCAACAACTATATTAATTGAAATTTATTAATTATATCAACTAGTTTATTTAAGTTGAAAATCAAATGATATTCAAGAAATAATAAAAGAATTAAAATCAAATGGTCATACATGCAAAAAAATTCTCAAATACACAAAGAATTAATAAAGTAAAAAAAATCGAATTCAAGAAAGCCGGAAGACAATGGAGACCATATTAAATTTCTGGATTTGAGACTAGCGCATGAAGGGAGATGACAACATTTCCTCTTAAAAAATACTCAGATTTTTGATCCAAAGCAAAAAAAAAAAAACTACAAAATATAGAGAAACGTCATTAGGAGGAGATGGATACCGGTCAAAGAGGTGTCAATGGAGAGAGCGTCTCGGTGCGAACAAGGTGGAGCTGTTGGATTGGATTTTTGATTGTTAGATCGCCACCAATTTACGCCGGAGAGAGTCGCCGATTTTCTTTCTCCTGTCTAGAGAGTCGTGCCTCCAAAAAAAGAAGAAGACAATAAAATATTCAAAAAGTATGTGAAGCTAAGGAGCTTATCTGTTGAGGGTAAAATTGTCAAAAGAAACACAAATTTGGCCTCTAAGGAGGCGCAAAGGAGGGTCAGTTTTTAAGGAGGGGAGGGGGCTTCCTTAAAGAAATCTGTTAAGGAGACAATTTAAGTCTGTCTAAGGCGTACCTGTTCGGCTAGCTTAAAGCCTTAAGGAAGGCTAAGGAGGCTAAATCCATCCTGCCGAACAGGTACAAACTGTAAAGTGAAGGGAATCTTTTACAGTAATGGAGATGATACTTGTCCTTATTAACCCATGTCAAAGTTCAGTGAAACAAAAGGTCGTTTGACAGCTGTTAATTCTCCCACGTGTCAGAGAGAGACCTGGTGCTGGGCTGCTGGGGAGTAGGGACAGATACAATTTTCTCATTTGAAACTTTATATGTTGTCCGACGAAATGGGTCCCCATTATGGTCAATGCACCATACTTTTTTACTATATTACCACACTGTTGATTTCTATGGCGAATACAAGCAGCATCTCGTATTGTAAATCATCAGTAATTAATTAAATATGCACTGACTATCTCGTATTGTAATTCCGAATCATTTCTGAATTATACCTGAATTATTTCTGAATCACAAAATTTTTATCCTTCCAAACCGAATCCGAATTATTCATTTGTTACTATGCTTATCACTTGCCGAATTCATTTTACCTGAGGTAAACAGAATTTTTGAATTTATATCCACACCGTCCGATCTGCTCTGGCACGAGTATTAAAGAACCCTGTGCATTTCACCTCTACCGGATTGGCTGGGATTCTAATCGAACGGTGCAGATGTAAACTTAGATATTCTGTCACGTAAGAGGATGCTGACTCTCACTTGGCAGGGTGAAGGACGAGAACTCGAGAAGTCAAGATCAAGAACCCTTGACTTTTCTATCTTCCTCACAAAAAAAGCAAAAATAACGAAAATGCCTTTCCCTTTCGTCTCCCAAAACCCTACTAACCAAGTCTACCAAGACCAAAACCCCACGCCAAATTCTCTCCAGTTCAACATCAATTCCTTCATCTCCAGTGTCCAGTCTTCCGCCCATGCCGTTCTCTCCCACATCTGCCCTGTGGGTCCCATCCCAAAGCCTCCCTCCCCTGCCATCCCCCCTCCTTTCGCTCGCATCCCCTCCAGTACGACGCGCAACACATCCTCCTCCAGTCCTTCCTCTCAGCCAGCAGCCAGCTTGCCTATGTACAAATATCCCTTTTTAGTATTGATTATTGTCAAGTTATTTCTGCTTATATTAGTTAGGCTCTGGTTTATTTTCATCAATTTCCCTGCATGTTTTTTAATTGTTCAAGTAACATATTGTCAATTTCATAAAGTTATAGAGCATTACTAATGTGATTATCTTTTTATTTTTCTCTAATTTAACAACTGAATTGTTTCTGTTTCAAAAATGTATAAAAGGTCCCTAATCTTTTTGAAATTTACATAGGAGTGCCACTGTGGGGTTCAATGAAGCTAGTATTGCAGCTCGGTTGGATGGTATACCAGTATATGCTCTGAGCAACGGACAAGACGAGATCGTACTGGTATCTGCTCCAGATTCTGGTAAATCTCTGGGGTTGTTTTGTTTTAAGAAAGAAGATGCTGACGCCATATTAAAAGAAATGAGAGAGATGGATAAAGAAATGAGGCATGAAGGGTCAAGGGTCGTGCCCGTTGCATTAAACAAGGTAAATGCAAGTACAACCTTATGTTATCTGAAAATTACATTTGCTGCCAGATAAAAGTGAGTTTTTTTTCTTTATTTGTTTAGAGAAGCGTTTGATATAGTGAAATATTTTAATGTTTTACTGAAGAATGTGTTCTCCTTTTTCAAAGGTATGGATCCATAATAGGGACACATTTAAGAGTTTTTTTAGAATAATTTATTAGATGTGAATTGTTAATTATTTTTTCTTTAATTACTAATTTTAAATATTGGTACACATAATATTGTCCTAAATTTACCCAAAAAAATACAAGAAAACCTTCTACTATTTATGAATTTGTTCCGCTTTAGGGTCCGGATCATTTATGACAAGTCAAATTTTGAGTTTGAATTCAGACTGTCCGATCAGTTTTGACACAAATATTAATATGATCCCATTAATTTTCAAATTAATCCGAATTAATCCAAATTATGATGGGATGATTCAATTCTAACTCAAAATTGTAATTACCTTGGCAAATCTGGATCCAAATACAGGATCTGGATTGACGAAAATTATAGCTGAGGAGAAGATGAGTACGCATGATTTATTGGATTCTATTTGTTCGCCATGAAAATTGCAAACAAACAAAAAAGGGAAAAAAAAAAATTGGAAAGTGAACAAACATGTATTGATGTATGTATACATGTAGGTATGAATACATAATAGGTATGAATGTTTAGATGCTTGGAAAAATACATGTATTGCAGTAAGTATATGGTATCTTGTATGATATATTTGTCTGGAATTTTCATATATATTGTTTTCACTCTTGGAGTTTTTTTTTTTTTTTTTTTTTTTTTGAGGGGGGCATGATATAGTGAATTCTCTTTATGTTTTATGAAGAATATGTGTTCTCATCTTTTACATGTATGGATTCATAATGTTGTTTCTACGGAAACAATTTATTAAAACAATGAAATGTCTAATTTAGATGCTTAGACTGGTACATGTATAGCATTAAGTATATCTATTTTATAGGACTTAGTTGTAGTAAGTATCGTAGTAATGAATTACTTGCATTGTATTTAGATTTTTCAACTCAAGGCCGATGGGATTTCTTTTAGATTTATTCCAGAATCTTCTCAGGTGGTGAAGGCTATTAAGGCAAGTATTGTTTTTCCTAGTAGATACATAACTATATTTTTTTTCATATTTTGTATTTGTAGTTTAGTTTTACTTCATTTATTTATTTTTATAGGAAAAGGCGAAGGCTGGTGAAAATGCTGGAGGTTTCAATGGTGTACCAGTTTTTCAGGTGAGGGGCTTTGATCTGATCTTCTATTAAATTTGATACAAAATTGGTACCAATATGGTTGCAATAACACATATTTTCTCCTTTATGCTTCTTATTTTGTCTGTTATATTTCTCAAATCGAGCTCGTTTTAATATATTTACCTGTATTTCAGTCTAAAAGTTTGTTTGTGAAAAGTGGAAACAAGAAATACCGCCCAGTTTTCTTCCGAAAGGTTAGATCGAAAAAAAAAAGTCTACTAATTTTACCTTTATAGCCTTCCTTTTCATTATTTAAAATACTTGCTCAATTGAATGTTACAAATAGGAGGATCTAGAGGATTCACTTGCCAGAGTATCAAAAGAACAGAGGCGATTAAACCTGACCAAGACGGTTGGTGATATACAGGTAAATTGTTAATAGCTAGTGGAAAATGCCTTGATGCCCCTCAATTAAATTTCATAATGGTCCACTAAACTTGAATTGTTTGCTTTGGTCTGTATGAAAAAGACCGAAGCATGAAAGGTGAGTACCATATTTGTGTTTTGCTATATCTGAATGAGGGGTTGACTTTGGATGAAATTAGGTAATTTTTTATTTTAGGTATATATTAAAAAAAAACAATAAATACAAAAGAAAAAACATGTTGATTACATTAAAATTTGCGAGAATCCATAATTCTAATTTGTCATGAACAAACAAAGGAAAACAAGTTGATTATTATTATTTAATATTTTTCTCTTTGCAGGTTGGAGTGTTTGAAGAAATTCTGAAAACTATGGTGGTATGTGCTATATTTTTTTTAATTTATTTATCCTTTCTGATTTTTTTTAAAATTTATTATTGAAGGTTTATTAATGCATTTTTATAACATAAATGATTACACTATTATATCTGTATAGGAGGGATCTACATCAAAATGGGATGATGTGGTTTTCGTACCACCTGGTTTCAAGATGCCAGCTTTTCAAAACTAATACCTTGACCCTAATAGTAGTTTCTTTAGATGGTTTCGAAACCCATAAAGTGGGGAAATTCTCTATATTAATATTTGAAATGTGTTGGGTGGCTTGATCCCAATCCATATTTAAAAAAAAAATAGAGTAATTTCTTTAGATGTTAGTGTCTATTTTCCCCAATTTTTTAGGATAAGAAAGATAGCTTTGACTATTTTAATGCTTTAGTTTCTTGTTATTATACAAAAATAACTTCAAATATAACTGAACTTTTTGTGGGGTTCATATATTACTCAGTTCAATGTAATGCACTCTACATGGAATTCATATCGCCTAAGGTACCTCAATTTTGTTAGTTTGGATCCGGACCATCTGCTTTGGCACAACTATTAAAGAGGCCATGTGCATTCCATTTCCATCTCGGACCAAATTAGTTTGAATTCTAATCAGTTGGTCCGAATCTAAACTCAAAATTTGAGTTTACGGGATCCAGACTCGTCTCTATGTGTAGTTTCTTATTTTTATTATTTTTCATAATTACTCAATTACTGTAAATATAGTTCCCAGCAATGGAAATTATATGCCCAGGGTCCCAAGTGCTTGTTAGATGGCCTAAATTATTCATGTTTGATTGAAGACTAAATAATTTGAGAGAACTAAAATTTGCAAATAGTCGTGAGTCCAAAGCAGTCCAAAGTGCAGTACAAAATTAATGCACTTAAAGTGATTTAGTCTAGGCCAATTTATGTCAACCTAACGTTAGACATAGTCTTAGTTTGATAGAATAACTGAAGCTAAACCCCTAATTTCATGATTTAAGCCTCAATTAAACATGGTGAAAATTCTCGAGCAAAAAGAAATAATATGTAAAGACTTGTAAGATTGCCATGCATGTTTGAGCAGATTTTATCTACAACAGCTTCTAGTGCTGGTTGCTGAAGAAAAACAACATAAGATTAGATCAAATTTTCTTTATTTATACAAGTTAGCGATTTCATTGCTATATTTGGCAGTCACTTTGTCTCTCCTAACTTTCATGGTTGGTGTCATCAAACCATTATCCACCTGAAATTGACGAAACAAGTTAGTAATAAAATAAGTAATATGAATCTGATAAACACAATCTTCAAATTTACCAATAAAAATTGAAAAAAAAAAAAAAAAAAAAAAGAAGTTTGTAAGACTTACCGTGAAAGATTCATCTATAATTAATATTGGGCCGATTTGAAAAGCACAACCAGCAGTCCTACAATTGTACAGTAAAAAAGTATTTATAGAATGATTCATTTCTCAAAGTCAAAATATTAGATAATCCATCATATAATGGAATTTGAAGAATGATACTCACCAAGTTCTGACTTCACCATACAAAAGATTTCGCACTTTTTCTTTGGTTAGTTCCTCTTTTTTCTCAAGCAAAACTGATCTGACTTCATCATTATTCGGAACAATGATTGCACCCAGACGCCGTTGATCCTAGAAAAGAATTTAATAACGATATTTTGAGTTTCTCAGGCAGAATAGTCGGTCTCTTTTTCTTTCCCACATGGATTGTTAGCATGACAATGGTAAGATTTTGCTTTTCTAGTGACATGTATGCGGAGAAGGATCATTTCTGATATTTTTGTTGCTTTTCTCTGTGTAAAAAGTGTACCTGGCCAATGACAACTATTTGATGGATCAGACTACTTCGCATGGCAGCTTCCTCTATCTCTGTTGGCTCCACATTTTCACCTAGAAAATCATATTACTGGAATATTATATCCATAGTGCTAGTCCATCAGAATGCTACGTATACCCCTACAAAGGAGGAATTCCTCAAATACCCCTCTAACATGGATAATATAATATAAATCCTTCCCATCTTGGTTTCTTCAGAAATTCCTAAATCTACCTCAAATTTCTTCCCAATTCATGTAAATGTAAAAGGTAAGATGAAAACATTACTTTCACATATTTTTTATGAGAAGAGTAATGAGTACATAAGGAATACTTTCGCAATGCCATACATGATACCCATGTTTGTTAAGGTTTTCATTTATTTTCTATTTTGCATGAGTATATGTGATATTTTAAGTTTTCAACACTGTTCGGTTATTTTGAGGAGCTCATGATATTCTCACTTTGCATGGGTATACTTTACAACCTTTCAAAGCTAGATGAATTGTTCCAGCATTCAGTATATAAATGTGATGTACATTATTGTAGTGAGGCTATGGTACTATGTATAGCGCGTATTAGTCCGTACTATGGATCAATATCTTCGTTTTCAAAGTCCAAACAATCAATCTGAACCATTCAACATGATCTTCATATGAAAATGTACTTGCAGACTAAATTTTATATTTTTAGCATTAGTTTACTAATTTTTTAGATTTGTAGAAAAATACTACTTTTGAATGATGTAGAATCTTAAAATCAAGTGATTTTCTACCTATCTAATACTAAAAGAATTCTAAAAAATGTAAAATTTGATATATGCATATGAAGATCATGTTGAATGGTTTAGATCGATTGTTTGAACTTTGAAAACAAAGATATTGATCCGTAGTACAGACCAATATGTGCTATGCATAGTAACGTGGCCTCACTCACATTATTGTTCCACAGCATGCTATTCCTATGACACAAGACATGTGCATGCATTAAGGAATAGAAGTTAATTTATCATATATTTCTGAGATAACCTGTGGTGAGAACAATGGTATCCTTGGCACGGCCTTCTAGAACAAGCATGCCTCCACAAAGGCGGCTCCGACCAATGTCATGCTTTGGAGCAATCCATCCTATATCTCTAGTATCCAACCAACTGTCCCTGTCCAGTGCTGCTTCTGTGGAAGATTTATTCTGTTTCATAAAAGGATTAAATTATAAAAAATGCAATTAGAACAACATATACATCAACAGAAATTAAACTCAGGTAGGGATATACTTGTCAATTCCTAAAAACGTCACACAGTTTAAAAATAGTATCCAATTAATGAGTGAGGCTATCGTACTATGCATAGCACGGATTGGTCCGTACTATGGATCAATACCTCCATTTTCAAAGTCCAAATAGTCGATCTACAGTTCAACATGATTTCCATATGAAAATGTACTTGCAGACTAAATTTTACATTTTTTTTAGAATTTATTTACTATTTTTTTAGGTAGGTAAAAAATTATACTTTTGAATGGTCTAGAATTTTTAGCTCAAGTGATTTTCTACCTATCTAAAAAAATAGTAAAAAAAAAAAATTTAATTTGATCTACATGTACATTTGACCACATCAGATTTCTTTTTATGCGCAGAGAATAATGTAAATATAGCCCATTTTTAAGCATAATGGAAGGCTTCTAGATGCAAAGTATTTGCCTCGTCAGAAGGAACTCCGCAATCAACAGTTATGTTATTAGATCTCGTCATATGCAAAATTCAATGTAAGATGACCGTTAGATTTTTGTACCTTGTAATAGCCTTTCATGACTAGAGGCCCTCTAATCTTGACAATACCTTTCGACCCATTTGGGACCAATTGACCTGTTTCCATATCCACGATCTTGATTTCTGTGTGCTTTATTGGATGCCCCACTGTGCCTAGAACCTTCCCAAATTAACAGAATGTCATACTAATTAGGTCAAGTTCAACTGAACCAACTATCAGAAATTCATTTTATTTCCATTTTTAATAATCTATAACAGATTCAAAACCACAAGTGAAGGGTGAAAATGAAATTTAGATATTTTAAAAATCTGTGAGCTTTATCGGATGTCCCACTGTGCCTAGAACCTTCACAGATTAACAAAATGTCATACTAAATTGGTCAAGTTCAACTGCAGATACTTTCAGAAAATTCATTTTATTTTTCATTTTTAATAATCTGTAACGGATTCAAAAACCACAAGGGTGAAAAAGGAAATGTAGATATTTTACATTACAATCAGGCCTTCTAGCAGCAACAACAGGGGAGGTCTCTGTCAAACCATACCCATTTTGCACTTTAACCCCAATTGCCTGAAACAACAGATTAAAATTAAAAATCAAATATGATGCTAAAAATAAACAAAAGAAAAGAAAAAATAAAAAGATAATGAATGAAAAGAAAAAATATAAAGATAATGAATGAAAAGCTAATCTAGAGTTCCAACCTCAAAAAATTTATCAATATGCATCGGTAGACTTCCACCTCCACTAATACCAGCCTGCATATTTGATAGACAAGTTTCACATATATTATCATTTTATCAAATGCTACATTTCAATTACAGTACTTTGGGTATCTTATTTTTTGAAAGATATATGAATACTCTTTTCTAAAGATATATGTAAACGTAGCTCTATGATATCCAAGAATTATATATGAAAGAGCACACCTTTGATATACCAATTGAAGAGTGAATTTTAGAGTAGAGCAGCTTTTTTGCGAGAATATGCAAAGGAAATAGAATGGCAGCCACAAATCGTGCCCAAAACCAATCGAGAATACAAATAAATAACGGAGCTTGCCTTGGATTCTTAGAAAGTGTTTTTCCCTTTGTAATTATTTCCCAAAAAATAGAAAAGAAAACAACAGAGAGAGAAGAAAAGATCAGAATTAGTTATAAGGTCATGCATGATTTAAAGAACCCAAAAACAAAATAATTTTTTTTTACAAACCTCATAAATTCTCCTAGCATCTGTATAAATCAAGCTGATGTTAATTAGCATAAGTGCAACTAATTTCCGGGCGGTTGAACTAGCTGAGATCTGCTTTTGGATTGAACTGCACATAATGACAATACACAACTCAGCTTTATTCAAGAGAAATAAATAAAATAGAAGTAACATTTGATGGAATTTAATACCTACTTGTAAAGTGTTTCATATACTAGTGGCACTGAAACGACATACTGGGGTTGGTACTGCTTCAAATCTTGCTAGCAAGTAACAACCAAACAAAAACAAAATGTCATCTTAAAAAATACATACCAAATAATTCATAGATATTAAAACTGTGAAATCATTTATACCTTGAGAAAATTGACATTGGTGTAAACTTGTTCTATGCCATGTGTGAAGATGAAATACTCAGAAGAACGCTCATATGCATGCCATGATGGAAGCATACTAAGAAATCTATCTCCAACTTGACACGGTACTATTTCCCACAAATTATTTATCTGAAATTATTAACACAATGCCAGTAAAGAATTGGGAAAATTTTCTTTCTTCTGCAAATAACACATATTATCTGAATATATTTTTTAGTCATTAGTAAATTAGTCAGTGTTCATAAATCATTACATTTGACCAAAACTTAAGTTTGGTGTTATTTGCAATTACCACAACACTGAATATTGTTGTATTTAAGTTTCAATAAATCAAAATGTAATTATTCTTTGAAAAGAGTAACCAACCTGGTGCAAGATGTTCTGATGAGTCAGCATAACACCCTTTGGTGTACCACCCGTACCACTGGTATACATCAAAGTTGCCACGTCATCAGGTTTTATGGCCTCAAATTCTATCTTTTCACCTGGTAAAAAAGAGATATCATATATATTAAATAAAATATGGTCCTCTAGTTAAAAGAAAAGAAAAGAAAAACAAACAAAGCTAAAGATGAAATAGTACCTTCTTTTAAAGATTCTACCAACAAATGGCGTTTCTTTTTTCCTAGTTCAGTGATTTCATGGTACATATACAAAGGTATATTCGCCATGGGAACATTTTTGTTTGGGTCCAGTTTGTCACCCCAAAGCAAAATTACATATCTAACCTTTACTCTTGGAACAAGTGAATCGACTAGCCTTTTAAGAAATTTTGGGTCGTCCACTACAAGACCCACACTGTAATTATAGGAAAAAAACAATAAATAGGCAACATAATACAAAAAAAAAAAAGTATCCTTGTCTAAATAAGAAAAAAGCTACTTTCAATAATTTAATCTTAAAAAACAAATGAAAACCCAATAATAGTTAGGAAAAAGTAACTTGGCCACATCAAATCCCCTCTCTCGACACAAACAACTAAACAATAAACAAAATTAATGTGTACAGAATTGACCTAGTTTCTATGTAGCAATATCTTATAATCCAAAAATGTGTACCTTTCTGAATGGGTATAGATTTGAAATAATTCTTCATCAGTTGATCTCGTGCCTCGTACAACATTTATAGCGCCTGTGGCCATGATACCTGCAATACTATCACCCATGTAATTTTACAACTCCAACCCTAAAAGAAAAAGGTAATACTTAATTCAGGAAAAGAACACACACCTTGATCAGCAATTAGCCACCTAGATGAGTTGTCAGCAAAGAGAGATATCTTTTCCTCTGGGAGTGATCCTATCTGCCTCAATCCTTCGGCAAAATTCAATATTTCTTGCTCGAGCTGAAAATCAACTGGAATCTCTTAAAAAAGATTGAAAAAAAGAAACATATAGTTTTTCAAAGTTCAGGCAGCAGGAGGTAGTGCTGGTCCCATTTGAATTTCTTTTGTGAAATGTTTCTCATTAGGGGTGTTCATTGGATCCAGTTTATTTGGTTTCAACCGAACCAACAAATTTTGGATTAAATGGTTCGGTTCGGTTAAATTTTTTAATTACTTCGGTTTTTTATATATGGTTCGGTTTAATCTCTCTTATTTCGGTTCGACCGGTATATATCTTGATATTTATTAAATGTATTTGTGTGATTGAGTTTTGTCCTTTTGAAATTTAATCTCTCTTATTTCGGTTCAACCAAACAAACCAAAATTTACTTCTGTTTTATTTGGTTCGGTTGTTATTCGGTTGACAAGTTTAATTCGTTTGGTTTGGTTAGATTTTTGAAAACCGAATAAAATTTTGGTTTGACTATTTTAATTCGGTTTTAACCGAACCAACCGTTTGAACCCTCCTATTTCTCTACGGTATTAAAACAATGAGAAATTTCTATTACTTGTTTGTAGGTCAAATTTGAAGGAGGATCGTGATATGGATCCACCAAGGCAACCCGGTCCCCGAACTTTTGCGCATTAGTCCTCCAAATTTCCGGGATTGCTTTCCACTCATGAGAGCCAGAGTGACTGTCAGTGGCCGGGCCCGCAATTTCTCCCTCTTCTAGAAATTGAGAGCCTTTCCTTTTAATTTTAAACCCAACCTACATATGAATAAATGAATGTATTGCAATTTACAAAGTCAAATGTTATTAAAAGAGATTTTTAATATACAAGGGACTGCGCAAATTTTACAATTTTTTTTTAAAAAGGTCGCTGATCATTCGTCTCAAAAGTGTAACTGAGGTGCCCCATCTCTGTCCATGATTGTACAGTGTTTAATCAAAAAAATTGTGGGAAAAGATGCTTTAATTATCCTTACCTTTTCCCTTTCCAGTCAAATAGACCAACTGATATAGCTAAACGCCACTGCACTCAGTACGATTGCATTTTTACAAAATTTAAATAATAAAGATTCATAAAGAGGACATATTCCAAGTTTCCAACCTCCGAGCAACAAAGAGCTACACCAGATCGACGGCGCGTGATCGAGAGGCATGCCTTGGACGCGGTCCACGACGGTCCATGGCGGGAGCTGAGAAGGAGATCTGCTGGTCCACGTCGGTGCAGTAGGTGCCCGCCTGAACTGGAGCTGATTCGCATCGCCATTTTTGTGTTGATCAACTGTGTCGGAGAGAGATTTTTGTCGTTTTAGCATAGAAGTCTGTACTATGTACTATGTAGGCAGATGAGAGAGAAAAAATGTCGTTTAGACAAATCACGAGGTTTCTGACTTCTATTTACGGGCTCTTTATTGATCTCATATCAGTTATCGCCTAAAGTAACAGATATTACTATTTATATCAGGACCGTTCGATCAGAAGATGCACGAATATTAAAAATTTCGTACATTCCACTTTTGATTTGATTGGTTCGGATTCTGTTCGGATGGCCTGGCATTCCGGAGTTTCACACTGAATATCAACCGTTGAATAATTCAGCGGGTCTTTTCATGCAAATCACTGAATAATTCAAAAACAAATTTGCAATGGAGACAGATAATTAAGGAATATGGATTCAAATACAAATTTGTAATGGATAAATTATTGGATGATAGTAACATATTTGAACTAACAAAATAAGCATTTAAAAAAAAATAATTAAAAATGTAGCCTCCAAAATAAATAATAGGCTATTTATTATACATAATGTGATTTTTTTTAAGAAAATTCGCTTTTGTAGCCCTTCGCACGTAGTGCATATTAAATCTATTAAAATTAAACGTGCTTCATTAATTATTAAGCTCATATATCATCGTAGAAATAATAATCTTAGCAGTGTGTAACATGAAAATATGATATCCTGCAGTGTGATATTTTCACGGGCGCCATCCAATCAATAAACGTTACCCATGTGGGCTTCCAATCTTTTCATTTAAAAAATAAAAGAGTACAATTAATGATATCTGAATATTTAATTCATCGGAGATGAAACGGACCCATCGTAACTAATTCGGATGAAAAAAAAGCAGAGAAGAGAGCTTTCTAATGGTCAGGATTTATTGCGGCACGAACCATCATTCCAATCATGTGGCTAAGCATGTATTTCACAAAAACAACTAATTATATCAAAGCATTAATGTATGTCTATATCCTAAAAACAACTAATTTTAAGTCCACTAAATACACCTCAAAAAGTTAGGAAGCCTTAAATTACTGAGTAGTAGTTCCAACTTCCAACCAATAACATTACCAAAAATATACTGTATTGCATTAAATTATGAACAACAGAAAGAAAGAAAACTGTTCCTTGTACATATACCAGTACTGTATCAGAAGGCCCTACAAAATCTGCTCCTTGTACCAGTATTGTATCAGAAGGCCTTAAACCAACTTTTTAATTAACCTATGCTGCAATTGAATGTAATATGATACATGATAATAAAGATTATACAACGGGTCACAAAGGCATAAAATATTTTTCTACAGAGCCAAAAATGATGTTACAAACTCTTTTGCTGGTACAATAACAGAAAAATGATCGACTTACATTCCTGTTCTTAGCAAGCACCCAAAGAACAATGCATCTATCGAAAGAAAATAAAGTCTAACTATTGCTAGTAACGCCCTTTTCTATACCTTCTTCCATCTAGAAACCGGCCAAATGTACGTATTCCCTCCTGATACATTCTTGCTTTCAAAAACCCATTAACAGCAGATACCTCACTTGTAGCAAAACCAACTCTGTCCATAACCAACTCAATTAAATCAACAAGTTTTTTCTCCATTCTCAATGCCAACAAACCCTCGGCCAAGTTAAAAAACGACGAAAACTCGGGCACAAATTCCTTCTCCACCATCTCCACCAAGAAATCAGCTGCCTCCATTATTGGGCCCCCACCTCGGCAGAGGCCCCGCATGACTATTTTGTAACTAATAGCATCTGGATCCTCTCCAGTTTCTTGCATTTCTCTAAATAGCCCCATTGCTTCTTTATTCCGACGTGCCTTAAAAAGAGTGGATATCACCGGGTTGTACTCTCTTGGACCTGGTTTCAAACCCTTTATGCGCATACCCCTAAGCAGTTTGCATGCATATCGGGTCCGCCGTGCCTTGCAAAAGCAGTTAATTAGGTTTCCATAAACAAACTTGTCGGGTTCAAACCCGTTTTGGGTCATGCTTTCCACTAACTCACCTGCCTCCTTTACGTTACCTTCCTGGCAATAGTGTGTCAAGATGGAGTTGTATGTGTACTTATCGGGTTTGAACCCGTTAACAACCATCTGATCCAGTAGATCCTTTGCCTCATTTATTCGGTTACTTTTACAAAGCCCGTCAATAAGGGAGTTGTACGTGACTAGGTCTTTAGGGATCCCATTTATCTCCATTTCATCGAACAAGTCTAGTGCATCCTCTATCCTTTTCTCTTTGCAAAGCCCGTCTATTAATATATTGCAAGTCACAGCAGGTATTGAGTACCCATTGAGTTTCATTTCTTTAAACAACTTTAAAGCCTTATCTAACCGCCCCTCGGAGCATAGTTGCTTAAGGAAGGTGTTATATGTGACATCATCGGGTGTGCACCCTCTATCTCTCATTTCCTCAAACATCTGATAAGCAAGCTTAAATTCACCTGATTTGAGAAGACCATTTATCAATGAATTAAAGGTATAGGCATCTGGTGAAAGCCCGTTACGAGTGAGATCGTGTGCAATGTCTATGGCCTCATCGACACGATCAGACATGCATAAGGAATCTATTAGGATATTATAAGTGACCAAATTAGGTGAATAGCCTTTCTCAACCATTTTATCAAGTACTGTCATGGCCTCTCCAGTACAATTTGTTTTACATAAATGGTTGATTAAGGTATTGTACATGGTCTCATCTGGATCTAAACCGGCACTAATCATGTCATCTAGAACACCAACTGCTTGTCTGACATGCCCGGCCTGGCACATGCCATTCAACAATGAAGTGAACATGAACTTATCGGTTATTAACCCATTACCCGACTCCTCTTGGATGAAGCTCATGGCTTCTTGAATGAGGCCCTTCCTACAAAACCCCTGTACCAGTAGACTTACCGTTACATCTGTCAGTTTAATTCCTTCTTGTACCATTATATCTTTTATCCTCAAAGCAGCATCAATGTTCTCTTCTTCAATAAACCCCTTCATTAATGCTGTAAGTATTTTCTCATTGGGAGATATATTTCTCTTAGACATATCATCGAGCAATAACAGTGCACCTTCAGTCTGATGGATTTTGCAAAAAGCCGTGATTAATGCAGTAAAGTAAAAGGTCTCTATGTTGGGTTTACATCCTCTTGTTACCATTTCAGTAAAAACCAATTCCATAAGCTTTATTTTGCTTCCCTCTAATAGAAAATTAAGGAGGTGATTGTACAACATTATGTCTGGTCTCACCCCAAATTCTTGTTCCATTTGATTAAGTACAAAATCAACAGCCTCATCAAATAAAGAGAATTTGGCATAGCATTCTATGACAAATAAAAAGGTATTACTGTTGATTCTGATTCCTTTCAGACTCATCTGTTTAAGAACGAAATTCAATTCACCAAAAGACCCCGTCTTCCCCAATTGTGTGACCATTTCTTCATAAACCGGATAAGACAAATCCGACTCGTTCCTTTCCAATGCTGAATTGAATAGTCGGAGTGACAATATGGGGTCGTTTTGTTTACGGATTAGGGTTAAGAGGCTGTTCGAACTTAATTTGCGTGGCAGAGACATTTCGATTGGATTGGAAACTGATGCGCCATTGAGGGATGCAAAAGAGACCACACAGTTCGGTGGGTTTTTGGATTTGAGAGAGAAGAAAAAGGAAGGATGGATTGTTAAAGCTGTGGAGAAAGCCATTGAGGCAATTCCACGAACACCTGCAGTGCAATGCACAAGAGGTTTTAAGGTTTGGAGAGCAAGTGATGATTTTTGCTTTCCTTTTAGATAAGAGTCCATATACTATGAAGTAACAGAATATTTCTGTATAGATCCGAACAGTCCGATCAGAATCCGGACCGGATTGGAATGCAAGGGTTCCTTTAATATTCGTGTGGGGTTAGATCGTACGGTCCATATCTAAACATAAATATTCTGTTACCTTATAAGAGAGAGGGAGAGAAGAAAACTGAGAGAGATTTTTTGTGGCTGATTCACTTGGATGTATTTGTGAAGTAAAATATTTGTACCTGACGACA
The DNA here is from genome assembly GCA_025461045.1 of Carex parvula. Lineage (NCBI taxonomy): Eukaryota > Viridiplantae > Streptophyta > Magnoliopsida > Poales > Cyperaceae > Carex > Carex parvula. The sequence goes on along the minus strand of JAJGRW010000400.1, from coordinate 817,091 downwards.
GTAGCACACACAAAATCTCACAGAAAAGAGTATACAGAATGAGTTGGTCGGATAAGGTAATGTGGAAACTAGAGTGAAATCAACTGTCTGTACCTAAGAAGACGGGTCAGACGAGGGGGAAAAAGGTTGATACAGCAATATACTACACGTATGGTTATAATTATAAAGCCACAAACAATGTATAGGATGCACTCCAGACTCCAGAGAGAAAAAGGCAGATAACCGTGAAACTTTTTTTTTTTAATTTGTTTGATTTTTTTATATGATAATTAGTACAAGGAAAATGATACAAAGGTATTGTTGACAACATAGCATAAGTCTGCTACACCTATTGACAGTAATTGTCCAGTTCAATTTTATAACTTTTTATATTAAAATCTCCAATATGCACATTTTAATTTCTTGTCATGTAGATGTTACACCAATTTTTAATTAATAATTGAGCCAATTTTCATTCAAACAAGTGAGTGAACTCAGTATCACACTCTAGAAATATGTTGATTGGAATCAAATCAGTTTTGTGCAACTTGATCTTTATTTCAAACAAACATATCAATCAAATAATGGAATTCGAGCTAGCAAGGGGCAGTATTATTGGACTTTGAAATTCGTGCAAGTTTATCCCGTCAACCATCTCCCGTTTCATCCCCCGTTAGCGCATTAATTAAGTGGGGGGACCACATAACCGTCAGCGCCTTTTAAGAATTTGCGGAAAAGTATTCATCTGTAACACAACTAGTATTTATCCATCTATATGAAGGTATTCACATTTGCAATAGAAGCATATTTGGATACATTACAACATTCAAAGTGTAAGAAAGTATGAGACCACAAACAATATATGTGGGGGACCGCATAATCGTCAGCGCATTAATTACGTGGGGGGACCGCATAACCGTCAGCGCATTAATTAAGTGGGGGGACCGCATAACTGTCAGTGCATTTTAGGAATTTGCAGAAAAGTATTCATCTATAACACAACTAGTATTCATCCATTTATATGGAGGTATTCATCTTTGCAATAGAAGCATATTTGGATACATCACTTACTCATCTTTTACACGTTTTTAGAGATGGTTTTTTTCTCCGTTCAATCTAACCAATATTTCTGACGATCTGTGAGGAATTTTGCAAATCTAAAACTACGAACGTCTTCTACATAATTTTCTCTTTCAAATGAGATCAATGATGACATACTTTCGAGTTGTCCGTTGCACAACTATTCATACCTCGTCGCAAGTATACATCTCTCATCGAGCAAGTATTCATCATCGTCGTGTAAGTGTAAATAGTTAATGTACCAAGAGTATTACAAACATATGTGCATACCTCGATTAATTTTACAAGAGCAGCCGATAGTATTCATCCATAAGATATTAAGTATTCATACATATACGTTAAAGTATTTATACCTAAGATATCAAGTATTCATTCATACACGTTGAAGTATTCATCTATAAAACGTCAAGTATTCATTCATACACCTCTATGTTTTTTTAATTTTTGTTTTTCTGTCATTTCTTAGTACTTAGTACGCACTGGCCTAATTCACCATTAATGAAGCTTTGTTCTTTGCAAATAACTCGCTACTACATGAGGAAGAGGAACACAGACATGATAGATATGATCCGGCAGAGGCGTGCTTGATTAGGATGGAGTGACGGAAGCGGAGATGGGAGAGGGGCGCGGCGGAGGTGAGAGACGGAGGCGGAGGTGGGAGAGGGAGGCGGAGGCGGAGAGGGAGAGGTAGGAGAAACGGACGGAGGCAGAGAGGGAGAGGTGGGAGAGACGGGTGGAGGCGGAGGTGAGAGAGGGAGGGAGAGAGGAAAGGAATAAATGGAGAAAATTGAATAATTAATTTGTAGGGACCATTAGGTGTTAGAATTTGTAATTATAGTTAGAAGAGAAAGATAGTTAGTTGAGAGATGAAATGGAGGATAGATAGATGGCGGAAAATATAATTACCCTAAAAAGAACGGTCCGGATATGCTAATTGTAAAATATTCCCTTTTCAAGTAATGGAGAAGATGTGAATTCTGCAAAAACAATCCTCAGCAAAAAAATAAATATATAATAAAAAAATATATATTTACATTATGTTCCGGTGTCGAGATATCTAATTGTCTCAATCCTTGCTATGGAAGACAGCACACATTAGATCACCAATCTAACCATATACTTGGTAATTCACAAATTAAACAGAAACAAAAGTTAATAAGAATTTGAGTATTTTTGATAGAAACAGGTGGATACTGACATACAGTAAAGGCGAAAACTAGTGGAGTCGAGAGATGAACTTAGAAAACTGATATCTTATTGCATATCCAACTTATCTTGACAATTGTTCTCCTTTTGTGAAGATGTAGGTCCCTTGTTTCAGTGATACAAGACTCCAATGATCTCGGGTTTGTTTTATGACAATAAAAACAAAACAAATAATATTACTAGCTATACCTGTCAATTGGAAGGGAAATATGTCAATAAACATTTCAATATTGATTTTCTCAAATATCTCAATCATTAAAGACATCTTAATTGATGTTGTATATTTTAAATATAGTTAGAAAACTGCTAGGAGCTTATTAACTTAAGAATCATAAACACAAGAATTTATTAATTGAATTATATGTTTCGATATATGTGTAAGAATCATTCTTATAAATAAGACAACGTCACAAGATATTCATTTAATCATATCATTTATATTGTTCACCTAAACAGGTCCATCCATAGTGTTTCTATGATTAAAACATTTCGACATAAGCATGACATTTGTAGACTCAAAAGTGATGATCTAATTGTTAGTACTACTTGGACTACCAAATTTCAGCCCAGTGAGCTATATCTGGACCCAGTCCACCGCCAACCAAAATCTAAAGCCCAAAATCATGTCATACAAGTTCAGAAATTAAACACAAACTAAAAAAAAAAGGTAAGATTCAAATGCTTCATATCTTTCATGCTGCGTCATTTAGGAGATTTATTCTTTAGATTATTCTTTGGATTAATTTAAGTTAGTTTATTCTTTGGATTAACTATTTTTTTTCATAATTTAAGTTAGTTTAAATAAGAAACATCAGATCTAGAAAAAAGTTAAAAAAAAGAAATAATTGTAAATAATTGCAAATAAAGAAATCATGTTATAAAAAATATATTATGATGTGAAACAATAAATTTATTGTATTTTATTTTAATTGTTATTTAATATATATATATATATAGAGAGAGAGAGAGAGAGAGAGAGAGAATGGCTAATATACAACCGTTTGTTCCTGGGTTCAGTAACAAACGATTCGGTTCTCCGATTTTTAAAGTCCAAAACAGTCGATCCAAACTGTTAGATATTCAATCTATATTAAAATGTGCTTGGAGACCAAATTTTACATTTTTTGGAATTTTTTTACTATTTATTAAGCTGGTTTGAAAACCGCTGTTTTTCAATGCTGCAGAAATTTAATAAAAACAGCAGTTTTCTGGTAAGTTTGTGTCATGCTTGTCTGGTAAGTTTGTACAAATATTTCAATTTTTTTATTACAAATATTTAGGTTCCATATTTACCAGAAGTGCACCGCATGTCCAAAATTTAGGTGAAGAACAAGCAGATTGCTGGACCACTTCTTCTACTCCAGTAGTGGTCCTGGTCCCATATACCGGTATGTCGGCTTGTTCCTCCAGCTCATACGAGAACATGGATGGGAGATGATCTCGAGAGACGTCCGGGGTACGGTGCCATATGGGGTACTCCCCACACATACGAGAACACGGGTAAGGGGAGGACAGTGGGGATTTCGTATGTCCGGGGTCAGCTCCAGATGCTTCACGAAACGAGCTGTTGGGTTTCGACTGTTCAAACCCGGGTTTTAACTGTTCAAACCCATTGATTGATTTTTAAGCTCAAGCTGCGGAAAGACCGTAGAACAAAAATTTATATGTCTAACTTAAGCCAAGGATTAAAAGTGATATCGTTCTTTTAATCCTTTAAGGATCTATTCCCGTAATTGATTTCTAAAACATAAATCTATTTAACAAGTAAATAAATTTATATAACATTTATACCTTGTATTCAAATTCCAATTGGATTGTAGTCGCGTCTCGTAGCACCAAACGTATGGTGCCTCTATCTGTTATCCACCAGGACTAACCAGAGAGCGGTTTATTTCTCTTGCCAGAAATACCGTAAACCGCGGAATTATGCAAAAATGCTATTCACCGAGAAAAGGACGAAATAGTATTAGTCTCGAGCCGCTAGATGTCAAGGTTTACCACAAGCATGTGATTCTTAAACACGTGGGGTACCGAAAGAATACTATTCGCCCGTAATCCCGAGAACTACCGTAACCGAGAGAGAACTACCGTAACCGAGAGAGAACTACCGTAACCGAGAGAGAAATTATAATTCGAATCGATCAGACAGATCAAAATCTGATTATGTGAATTAGTAAATTTCTCTCTTCATGGCACCTTCTATTTATAGGCATATGGCATGGTAATGAAATTACCAAAATGCCCTTAGATAGTCGGTTCGGCAATGAGAAATCAAATTGGATTTGTGTATTCAAATTGAATTTGTTATCTTACGTGTCAAAATTCAATCTTACTTGGCTTTAGCTTTGGGCTTTTAATTAATCAAATTAATTAGGCCTTTTTTCCATTTAATCAAACGAATTTGATTTCAATCAAATTCGGCCGAAAAGGGAAAAAAAAACTTTAGGCCCAAATATATATATTAATTCATAATTAATATATTTATCCATTAGTTGATTATATAATTGTTCTGAACAATTATATTTCTTGCGGTCGTTGTTTCGGTAAATTTATACAACATATCGTGTACGTTTATAAATTAACCAATATTTTTGCTTGTCATTTTTACATGACATTTATAATATAATTATATCAAGTATAATTAATTATAACCATCTTACTATTGATCATAACCAAGTTATAATCAATCACAATAAGATTCTCCGAGTAGCTCCTATACGGTGTGACCTGATAGGATCTGTGTTATGTTGGTAAATAGAATTAAAACTGTTTTTAACTTCTATAATCATGAGAGGCATCTGGCAAAACGCATCATGACCATCCAATTACACAAATGATGCTGTACTGTACAATATCATGATCCAGTAAACTATTTTACTTGTGTTTAATTCTTTCGTATCATAACTGTCAGATTAATTTCAAGGTAGGTTTGTGTCATCCTTGCAAATTAATCTTTTCTTGATCTTGAACAGATTATCAAATATGATTAACTCTTGTTAATCATACCGCATGCAGATAATCTTATTCTATCAAGGGGCCCAGTGACGCTATAACTCGTATAATAAATACGAGGGACAATAGTACTTTTGGTAAACCATCACTTCCTCAGCATAAGTTATGTATACCGAAGAGCTACCGTTATAGCTACTTTTTACGGATAGCGTTAGGTAACAGTCACAGATACATTTCTTATGTAGGAACGATGAATACCTCATACTTTAGAATTTAACACTGAATGAAATCATTAATGACACGAACACAATTCCGTATAATGTTTCATTCGGGGTCTGTCAAATACCATGTTCCTGGAACATGTATCTATGTGATTAAAATGACAACTCTGTGTCTATGGTCTATAAAACTTGACCATCTTTTAATCCACATACTAACCTTGTAGCGGTAGTTAGTGTTCATGCTAATTACCTCGGCCAGTGACCTTTTAAGAGTATATATCATCTGTATTATGAAGTTTCATAATTCCAGTCATTAACTCGAAATGATTCATAAATTCAATAATACTCAAGGAAACAAAATGACATTTTATTAATCATTCAATTCATGAACAAAGCTTTATATAATTAAATTATCGTATTATTGACTTCTAGATTATTACAAACTAACAATCTCCCACTTAAGCTAGAAGCCAATCATCGTAGGCTCTGCTTTATACAAAACTCTATTTTTCTAAAATCTCGTAGATCAAAAGAAAATCTCACAGCCAATCTCCTATGTGTCTCAGACCCATAGAAGCTGTATGCATCCGGTGCATGGCTTGAGGAAGAGGTTTTGTTAGTGGATCAGCTGTGTTGCTGATTGTGTCAACCTTGTAAATCTTTACATCACCTCTATTTACAATTTCTCGTATTAGGTGATAACGGCGTAGGACATGCTTGGATTTCGAGTGCGATCTCGGTTCCTTGGCCTGAACTATAGCTCCATTGTTGTCATAATAGAGGTCCACAGGGCTTTGAACACTGGGAACCACTCCTAGTTCGCTAAGGAACTTTTTAATCCAGAAATCCTCTTTCGCTGCCTCGGATGCAGCTATGTACTCAGCTTCGGTGGTTGAGTCTGCTGTGGTCTCTTGCTTCGAACTCTTCCAGCTCACAGCACCACCGTTGAGTATGAACACGTATCCGGACTGAGACCTCGAATCGTCTCGGTCAGTTTGGAAACTTGCATCAGTATAGCCATTTATTACGAGCTCGGAGTCACCACCATAGACGAGAAACATATCCTTAGTTCTTCTCAAGTACTTAAGGATATTCTTTGCAGCATTCCAGTGCTCCATGCCTGGATTAGCCTGATATCTGCTCGTTACACTCAAAGCGTACGAGACATCAGGACGAGTGCACAACATGGCGTACATGATAGATCCTATAGCCGAAGCATATGGAATTCTACTCATTATGCTTCGCTCATCAGTTGTCGAAGGACAATGAGTCTTGCTAAGCTGTGCACCATGATTCATTGGCAGGAATCCTCTCTTAGAATCCTGCATGCTGAACCGATTCAGCACTTTGTCAATGTACGTGCTTTGACTCAATCCTATGAGTCTCTTTGATCTATCTCTATAGATCTTTATGCCTAGTATATAGACAGCCTCGCCCAAGTCTTTCATTGAGAACACTTTCTTTAATGAAGACTTGGCTAATTGCAATAAAGGAATATTGTTCGCTCCTAAATGTGAGGTACAAAGTTTCACTACAGCCGAAGCTGTAGCTTTTAAACCTTATAAATCCTTGATTAAGATCGCAAGTGTACGATCCTGTCGTGTAGTCTATTCAGGTATCGATCCACAGGGACGGTTCAAATTCTAAGTTTCTACCTTTCCTAATTAGGTACTAGAAGTTCGAATATTGGGTGTGTTTGACTATTCCTAAGCTGTATGAACAAATCAAATGAAATAAAAGAATGAATGAACAATCGTATTAACAATGAATTAACAGAAAAGAATCAATTAAATGTTTGTATTTTGTACTATGGTATAAAAGGGTGTTTCAAGGGTTTCAGATTTCATCTTCAACTTTGCTGCTCAGGTCCTGCCACGCGACCCGTATGGCCTCGCATGCGACCCTTGTGACGCGACCCGCATGCTTTCGTATGCGACCCGCTTGGCCCTTAAGTGCCCTGGACCTGGCATGCGACTCGCAAGCTGTGGCTTACGACCCTCGTGATGCGACCCGCGTGCTAACTCACGCGACCCGCATGGCCCCTTGAGCTGAGTCTGCACATGTCAGAAACTGGTTGTTTAAGTCGTGTAAGGCTAGATTGACCGTACCTAGTGTCACTGAACCTCAACTTTCGTGTGTTGGCTTAGCAGACCTGGTTTGGAAATGCAATTTCACCTTCTTAGGTTTAATCAAGCTGTTTGATCTAAACCTAAGTTCTCAATTCTGTTTACTAAAGGTATCCACAAGCTGAGCAAGAGCAAGTGGAAACTTTCACCTCTCGGCTACTTATTGACCTCACCTTTCGGTTCTCAGACCTACCTCAAGTACTTAACCTAATTTGCAAGAAACATCAAGCCTTGATACAAGAAGAAATGCCAAAGGCATTCAACAGTAGACAATCAAGAATCAAACAATTCAGATCAAGCAATCTCAAATAATACAAGAATCAAAGAAACACGAAATAACAATAAGAATCAATCCATGTGCATAATCAAACAAAGTATCAGACTACAAATCTAAACCCTCGAAACTACAAGTCTACTCAGACATGAACAAAATCAAAGTAAAAGAGAGAGAGAGAAAGCAAATCATGTGAGAAGAAGTAGTGAAGAGGATTGAAGCTTCAGGTTGAGTCTTCTTCTCCAAATCGACTCTTCCTTAGCTCCAGATCGGCTTCTCTCGGCTTCAGATCGCCTCAGGCGCCAAGCCCTCTCTTCAAAATCGGATCTGAAATATTTCTGGAGAAAATCGTAGATACCTCTTCTGTTGCCAGGCCTTCTGTATATATAGCTTCCTTAGCGGGCCTCAATTGGGCCTGGCGCAGTTAAGTCGACGCGACCCGCGTCGGGTGGAAATGCTGTGCAATGAGGGTTGCGTCTGAGGTCGCGTCTGGGCTGCGATGCGACCCGCGTCATATGGGATGCGACTCGCGTGGGGGAAGTCAGAACTCTGCCTGTTTTGCCTGTTTTCGCCTATTTCCTGCAAATCAACCACAAACTGCAGCAGTACCATGTTCTATTGATTTTCAATGTAAACTATGCAATTTAGTGGTCAAAAACATAAGGTCTGGTCTGAAAATAGGTCGAAATAATAGATGAAATATAAAGATATCAAATATCGTTACCTATTAAGAGTATGTCGTCGACATATAAGATTAGAAAAGCAATGGCACTCCCACTAGTTCTTTTGTACACACAAGGTTCTTCTTCGCATCTGACGAAGTCAAATTTTTTGACTTCTTCGTCAAATCGAATATTCCAATTCCGTGATGCTTGCTTCAATCCATAAATAGATTTAAGAAGCTTGCACACCATTCCAGCATTCTTTGAATCTTCAAAACCCGTAGGCTGTGTCATATACACATCCTCTTCTAAATTTCCATTTAAGAAGGCGGTTTTGACATCCATTTGTCATATTTCATAATTATAAAATGCGGTAATTGCTAGGAGTATCCGTATTGACTTAAACATTGTTCGGGCGAAAAAGTTTCATCATAATCTACACCTAGAATTTGTTTGAAACCTTTCGCTACTAGCCGTGCTTTGTAAACAGTCATATTACCATCCATGCCTGTTTTTCTTTTGAAAACCCACTTGTTAGCTATGGGTTTTACCCCATCAAGTGGAACAACTAGGTTCCAGACCGTATTGTCATACATGGATTGTATTTCAGATTTCATGGCCTCCAGCCATTTATCGGAGTCGGGCCTATCCATTGCTTCCGCATAAGTCAGAGGATCTTCAGTGTCAAAAACTGAGACCTCATGCAGTCCCATGTACCTCTCGGGCGCATGGACTGTCCTTGCTGACCTACGTAGCACTTGTTCTTCGGGCTGTTGAACTTCATCCACAACTGTGTACGGGTTCAGTTCTACCTCAACTTGCGTTAAAGCATTTGAGATCGGGACTGGAACCTCCTCCACAACTGTTTGTGGATTTGGCTCTTCCAGATGCTCATCAGCCGAAGTATCAAGTGGTGGGTTAATCTGATCTGTATCAGATATTATATTGTGTGATGTATCTTGAATTTCTTCAAGTATTACATTACTCCCACTACTTCCTTTTGCGAGAAACTCGTTCTCCAAAAATTTACCATCACGAGCAACAACTATAGTGTTCTCGGACTGGTGATAAAAGTAATATCCTTTCGTTTCCTTAGGATATTCTACAAAAAAACACTTGTCAGATTTGGGACCAAGTTTGTCAGACGTCAGGCGTTTGACAAATGCTTCGCAACCCCAGATTTTAAGATAAGACATATTTGGGAGTTTCCCAAACCATAACTCGTATGGAGTCTTTTCTACTGACTTAGATGGAACTCTATTTAGTGTTAGTACGGCAGTGTCTAGTGCGTGTCCCCAAAATGATTTTGGAAGAGTGGCGTTACTCATCATGGAACGAACCATGTCCAGCAGAGTTCGGTTCCTTCTCTCAGAAACACCGTTCCATTGCGGTGTCCCCGGAGGTGTGAGTTGTGAGACTATCCCACATTCCTTTAAGTACGTCTTAAACTCAAAACTTAAGTACTCGCCACCACGATCCGATCGTAAGGCCTTAATACTTTTGTTCAGTTGATTTTCTACTTCAGTCTTGAATTCCTTGAATTTTTCAAAGGATTCAGACTTATGTTTCATCAAATAGACATAACCATATCTACTGTAATCATCAGTAAATGTGATAAAGTAGAAATAACCGTTTCTTGCACAAGTACTCATAGGTCCACATACATCAGTGTGTATAAGACCTAATAAGTCACTTGCCCTTTCGCCCTTTTTGGAGAAAGGCGCTTTGGTCATTTTTCCACGTAAACAAGATTCGCACGTGTTAATTGATTCAAGATCAAATTTACCAAGAAGCCCAATTTCTTGTAACTTCTTGATGCGTTTCTCGTTTATATGACCAAGGCGACAATGCCACATGTAAGTCGTACTATCATGTGATGTTTTGAGTCGTTTGTTATTGATGTTAAACACGGGGTTTTCCATTTCCAGTATATAAAGACCATTCATCATAAAAGAAGATCCATAATATAACTCATCTTTATATATAGAACACCTATTGTTCTTTATAACAAAAGAGAATCCATTCATCTCTAAACATGAGATTGAAATGATATTCTTGGAAATGCTAGGAACATAATATACATTATATAATTCCAACAAAAGCCCACTAGGTAAATACAATTCTATGCTTCCAACTGTAACGGCTGCAACGTGTGCTCCGTTTCCAACTTGGAGTTGTATTTCCTTGTTATATAGCTTCCTTCTATTCTTTAGTGCCTGTATATTCGAACAAATATGAGTACATGATCCGGTATCCAATACCCAATCATTAATAGAGGTTGCAACATTAATTTCAACAACAAAAATACCTGAGGTTGAAGCTTTGGATACTTTTCCAGCTTTCAAATCTGCCAGATATTTCGGGCAGTTTCTCTTCCAGTGACCTTTGTTATTACAATAATAACAGTCAGAGGTAGCAGAAACTTTTACCTTGGGAGTGTTCTGTTTAGGAACCTGCTTCCCTTTGCCTTTATACTTGGGAGCCACTTTCTTTTTCGCCTTTTTAATACTCCTCCCACCCTCTCGAATCATGAGGACAGAAGAGCTCTTCCTCATATCCCCATCAGCAATTCTTAACATCCCCTGGAGCTCCTGCAAGCTCTTATCCATCCCATGCATGTGGTAGTTCATGATGAACCCCGCAAAGCTGTGAGGAAGAGAGTTCAGGATTATGTCCGTAGCAAGCTCTTTGCTCAATGGACAATTCAGCTTCTCCAGCTGCTCAACATCGCTTGTCAAACGAAGCATGTGAGGGCCGATAGAGCCGCTCTCAGTCATCTTATGACTCAGCAGTGACTTGGTCACCTTGTATCTCTCGACACGTGCTTGCTCTTGAAACATGTTCTTGAGCTGTGAGCACATGTCGTAGGTTTTGGTGTCCATGAATCGTCTCTGCAATTCAGGACCCATGATACCTACCAAGAGACCTTGTACATCAGGTTCGTCTTCCTTGTGTTTGATGTACTTGGTGAGCTCATCTGCAGTGCCGCCTGGTTTAGGCTCAGCAGGGATCGGTGAGTTTAGGACATATTCTTTCTTCTCTCGTCGTAGTACAATAGTGAGGGTACGGAACCAATCCGTGAAATTAGATCCGTCCGCTTTCAGCTTCTCCTTCTCAAGTAAGGAGCGAAGTGAGAAAGGCGTTTCTTTAGACATGTTTCTACAACGTTAAATGTAAAGATTTTTAGCTTTGTTCATGTAATGTTTTATTATTATAATAATAATAAAACTCCCACTACAAATTTGTTCTATACCCGTTTTGTAGTAGGATCCAAGATCCATATTTTCACTAAAAACCAAGGCAGTGTATGCATATCATGGTCATAGTTATCTTAGGTAAACAACTCTTTGCTAATCATATCTCTATATGACTCTTGGTTTCGTTAAACATCGTATGTTTAACCGAAACTTTGCCCCGAGCCTAAAACTCTTTTAGAAATCATCGGTAAGTAACCTCACTCTATTTTGTTTTGTTATGTCTCACATAACCCTCGACCACCAAAGGTAAAAGGCGATGCCTACTGAGTAGGGTTAACATCAACCAATGAATAATGATGTGAGGAGGATAGAGTAGGAAGGGCAGTTTACTTAATTATGGGTTTGTGATTATGCTTAAACCAATAAGCTGTCAGTTCAATGCTGACCATAGCAACTATAATATGAAAGTAGTAAATATAATTTACTTATATACGTGACCTAGTTACGTATATTATTATCAGTTCGTAATGTTGACCTTGGTCAGCATTACGGACATGTGAAAGTCGTTTTGTTAGGAAAAATACCGAATGTGATCCCATTCCTATCTTCCTCAAAGACCTCTTCCATATGCTTCAGTAAGCAGTCGTGGGAAGGAAGTCAGAGAGAAAGCATACCGAATGTAATCCCATTCATATCTTTCTTTTAAAAACCCTTTTCATTTGCTTAGCTTGGTAAGCAGTCAGTTCTTGAAACTGATTATAGACCGTCTTACGGACACGTGAAAGTTGTCTGCCAGAAAGACCAACCGAGGGTGTCCACCTCCAGCCTTTCTTTGACATCACATTCTTTCACAGTTCCTTGAAAGCGATAAATCTAATTTATGCATTTCATATCAAAGCAGTAAATCTAATTTACTTATATAGATTAGGTGAACAATTCACGTATATATCTACCAGTTACTAATTCTTTCTTTTGCAGCAGTTGATTGTGTACTGTTTTCGTGTTGTAAACCATATAAACAATTTATATGAATAATAAAAACAGTTAATCAGTTTAGAATACGTTAAGCAATTTGGTAATGTGACAAAGTCCCTTTTCGGCCAGTCATCAGGCAAATAAAGGGGCTCCCAAGAAAGATAGAGAGTCACAATGACTGCTTAAGTACTTTCTTTCCTAGACAGAACCATCTCTTCACAAGGGAGATCGACAGCTCTTACTAAGGTACTTTATTGCTTCATCACATTCTTAGATGAACTTAACGTATTGAAAACTAAATGTACAGAAAACGTAAAGAAAGCATAAAGTCACTTTTATCTTTCTCGGTCGGAAAACCGAACCAAGAAAATCACATTTTATTCGGTTCAGGTTTTAAGCTGCAAATCTAAGAATTCAAACTTATAAAATATGTATGCATCCACTATGCATAAGGTATAATTATTTTAGAAAATCAATTTAACGGGAAAGCCTTGTGCTCTGATACCACTGTTGGGTTTCGACTGTTCAAACCCATTGATTGATTTTTAAGCTCAAGCTGCGGAAAGACCGTAGAACAAAAATTTCTATGTCTAACTTAAGCCAAGGATTAAAAGTGATATCGTTCTTTTAATCCTTTAAGGATCTATTCCCGTAATTGATTTCTAAAACTTAAATCTATTTAACAAGTAAATAAATTTATATAACATTTATACCTTGTATCCAAATTCCAATTGGATTGTAGTCGCGTCTCGTAGCACCAAACGTATGGTGCCTCTATCTGTTATCCACCAGGACTAACCAGAGAGCGGTTTATTTCTCTTGCCAGAAATACCGTAAACCGCGGAATTATGCAAAAACGCTATTCACCGAGAAAAGGATGAAATAGTATTAGTCTCGAGCCGCTAGATGTCAAGGTTTACCACAAGCATGTGATTCCTAAACACGTGGGGTACCGAAAGAATACTATTCGCCCGTAATCCCGAGAACTACCGTAACCGAGAGAGAAATTATAATTCGAATCGATCAGACAGATCAGAATCTGATTATGTGAATTAGTAAATTTCTCTCTTCATGGCACCTTCTATTTATAGACATATGGCATGGTAATGAAATTACCAAAATGCCCCTAGATAGTCGGTTCGGCAATGAGAAATCAAATTGGATTTGTGTATTCAAATTGAATTTGTTATCTTACGTGTCAAAATTCAATCTTATTTGGCTTTAGCTTTGGGCTTTTAATTAATCAAATTAATTAGGCCCTTTTCCATTTAATCAAACGAATTTGATTTCAATCAAATTCGGCCAAAAAGGAAAAAAAAAACTTTAGGCCCAAATATATATATTAATTCATAATTAATATATTTATCCATTAGTTGATTATATAATTGTTCTGAACAATTATATTTCTTGCGGTCGTTGTTTCGGTAAATTTATACAACGTACCATGTACGTTTATAAATTAACCAATGTTTTTGCTTGTCATTTTTACATGACATTTATAATATAATTATATCAAGTATAATTAATTATAACCATCTTACTATTGATCATAACCAAGTTATAATCAATCACAATAAGATTCTCCGAGTAGCTCCTATACGGTGTGACCTGATAGGATCTGTGTTATGTTGGTAAATAGAATTGAAACTGTTTTTAACTTCTATAATCATGAGAGGCATCTGGCAAAATGCATCATGACCATCCAATTACACAGATGATGCTGTACTGTACAATATCACGATCCAGTAAACTATTTTACTTGTGTTTAATTCTTTCGTATCATAACTGTCAGATTAATTTCAAGGTAGGTTTGTGTCATCCTTGCAAATTAATCTTTTCTTGATCTTGAACAGATTATCAAATATGATTAACTCTTGTTAATCATACCGCATGCAGATAATCTTATTCTATCAAGGGGCCCAGTGACGCTATAACTCGTATAATAAATACGAGGGACAATAGTACTTTTGGTAAACCATCACTTCCTCAGCATAAGTTATCTATACCGAAGAGCTACCGTTATAGCTACTTTTTACGGATAACGTTAGGTAACAGTCACAGATACATTTCTTATGTAGGAACGATGAATACCTCATACTGAATGAAATTATTAATGACACGAACACAATTCCGTATAATGTTTCATTCGGGGTCTGTCAAATACCATGTTCCTGGAACATGTATCTATGTGATTAAAATGACAACTCTGTGTCTATGGTCTATAAAACTTGACCATCTTTTAATCCACATACTAACCTTGTAGCGGTAGTTAGTGTTCCTGCTAATTACCTCGGCAGTGACCTTTTAAGAGTATATATCATCTGTATTATGAAGTTTCATAATTCCAGTCATTAACTCGAAATGATTCATAAATTCAATAATACTCAAGGAAACAAAATGACATTTTATTAATCATTCAATTCATGAACAAAGCTTTATATAATTAGATTATCGTATTATTGACTTCTAGATTATTACAAACTAACAAGAGCATCACCTGGTACCCTTATCGTTTGTTCTACGATCAAAACCTTCTGTGCCGGCTGACATTAGAGCAGAGAGATCTCTATTTTTATCGGGGGCCGTGCGTATGTTTCTGGATAGTTGAGTATCACTATCTTGATCGAGTGCCCCATTAGTTTGGCTTGGATGCCTGTCCCGGAGTTTCCAAAGTTGGGCGAGCAGCAGACCACCCAGCTGCACAGGTAACTACCCACTGCCTTATTGTTTGTCTATTTTATTACTTGTTCAGCCATACACGTTACTAATTAATTTCTATTGCAGCACTAAACATAACAAGCCCAAAGTCAACTGGAGCATGCCGTCGGTTTATCTACAGGAGGATCACTTATGGACTTGTTGTGTTTAGTGCCATAAGTGACTTTGGGCAAAGTGATCCTTCGGTGATGCACAACAAGGCGGGGTCCATAAGTGATGCTGCATCACCGAAGGATCAGTTGACTCAAACACAACAAGGCGGGGTCCATAAGTGATCCTCTGGTGATGCACAACAAGCCCAAAGTCAGCGTGCTGCATCACCGGAGGATCACTTATGGACCCCGCCTTTAGCTATTGATGCCCCTATACCGGTCGGGCCTTGTAAATTGCGATATTTAGTCTAGTACCAGAGATGGGGCATGCCGTCGGTTTATCTACAGGGGGACTATGGTGATGCTCTTCGACGGAGACTCACGAGTGACGGATCTAGGACTTACTTGCCTTTCGGCCCGATCCATGGTCGTTCGGTATATTTAAATGAAACTGACATGCTTAAAAATTGTAGTTATTTATTCATCTTCTAATAATAATAATGAAAATACATTGTTGGCAGATTTTGACCAGTATTAGAGGAGTGGCACACAGCTTGGTGTGCATGGCGAGAAAAAGTTGGAGAGCAATAGGATGTCAAATGCTCCAACACAATGCACCGATCATGGAGGACTCTGGCTGAGACGGGCGCCTCGTTGGTATGTTGCACGATGCTGGGGAGGACATCAATTGGCACGAGATAAAGGCCCCACCACCAGATCCGGAGCAGCCTAGAGCCCCTATCTACACTGATGAGATGCCGCCAACTTCTGCAGGTAATAATATGTCATACAAATGATCATTATTAAGTGTCTATCTAAAAGATCATTCTTATTAATTTATCTTCATTTCTGCAGATGATGACTCGGGTTGGGCGATCCATCAATGGGTGTTGAACAACAACATCCGGAACGCGTACTACAACGAGCATGGAGTTCCAGTGCAGCAGACCGAGGTAGCAAAAGTTCATTATTTAATTAATTTACTCGTTACTTCTATGTAGCAAAATTAACATTGTTTACATGCAAGAAGAAGCTACCGCCGCCGTTTTCTCATTGGATGACATCATTGGAGATGAGGGCGGATGGGAGCCAGCTAGCTCCCACAGACCGCAATATAGGGAGACTAGATAGCACGACGGCGAGGCCAGTGGGAGTGGGGCGCAGATTGCAGATGGCTTTGCCTCTGCTATATTTGGCACACCGCCTCCAGCCACGTATCATTCTACTTGGGAGGCCGATCCGTGGGTGTTGCGTACACAGGCGGGGATCTATGAGGAGCATGCATTACACCTGGGGGAGGACCCATGGGCACGCGAGGCCGTACACGATGACATGCAGGTGGATAAGGTTCACCAGAGGCGTCCGCCGTTGCAGAGGGACCGCCGTGCACCTGCTAGGTTGGAGCTCTCCGGACCTCGTCCTCGTCATCGTTCGTTAGGGTTTTTATGTTTTTTTAGTTTGATAGATTTCTGTTTGGATTATTATATTTCATGTTTAGACTGTTATGTTTCATGTTTAGACTTACCATTTAGATTATCATTTAAAAACATTTAAAAATTAACAAACTAAATATAAAACTAATCAATTATATTAAAAGCTAGACAATTACATAACATATAAAAATAATCATCAATTATAAAAATATAATCGTCAACAAATAATAAATATATATCATATAAATCATTACAACAATTTAATATAAAACATTCAAACAAATAAATGTACCATATTTAAAACAAATTAAAACATAAAAACAAATTTAAAAAAAAAAATCAATAGTGGACCACCCAGCTGCTGGGCGGTTAGTTATGGAAACTGGACGGCCCAGTGGTTGGGCGGTTGGGGTAGATTTAAAAATAAGTTTGGAGTGAGGGCAGATTTGATAAATTTTTTTTTTGGGGTATTATTAAAAATATCGGAAATATATGCCTACGAACTTGTATTAAAAAAAACCTTCCTAATCTCTGCCCACTTTTTACTCTATATTGCCATATTGGGTAATTTTTATTCAAATATATGTCTTACTTCAATAGTAGAATCATAATGTTCTTAAACTTAGCATATCTTATGTAATTCAACTCTTAAATCAATTAAATTAGTTTTAAATAATTTATTCAAGCCATTAAAGCTAATTTATTTCTATTTTACGAATAATGTGATTACATATAAAATATATAAATTTTCAAATTAATTTAATATAAAGTCAAACAGTAAAAATATAAATTAAAATTAATATATAATTTCTTTTATATTGCTTGATTTTATATATTTTTTATTTTATAAATTTAATATTTGAGAATACTAAACAGAGGATCTTTAAAAGTTCGCCATGATCTCGTTACAGTAATAAAGCATTCAAATTCAATCGCATAATATGCTTTTAACAGAAATGGGCTTTTGGGCTTCATTTGTTGAAACCCGATATCAATTTTGCTACCGTGGTACGGGATTCATTTGACAGATCTAAGCGAACCGACGCCGTTAAAGATACTATTTGAGGCTAATCGATGCCGTTAAAAGTGTGATATTACACCAATACCCCTTCCGTTTCACGATCTTATCCAAACCAGCGGAGTGTGGTTCTTTTAGAATACATATCCTCCATTTTAAACTTACTGGAAGAATCCAGTTACACATAAATGATGTTTCTACTTTGTGCATGATTGCCTGTCCGGTCAATAACTGGAGGGTGAGATTCAAACCTCTTAAATTAGATTGTGGTGAAAAATCCGACCAAGACATTGCCCGATCCCTGCATATTTACCTTCATTATTTTTCTCCAATTATATCGTTATATACCATATATTTTACATGTATTTATTATGTAAGCATACATGATATAGATAATGTAAAATTAATCTTTAAATTTCTTTATAATTAATCCCCGTATTCTTTAATTTCTTTTTTTTGAAAGATTTGACAGAGGCTGCCAAATTCATATTCTTTAATTTCAAACATGTTTTTCAATCATCGAATCCTATCGTGTTTCATTGCATTTTTATTTACTTTATACTTAGTTTTATTTAATATTGGTAAGAAAGGATTTAATATTGGTAAGAAAGGAGATACTACGCAAACTGTTTATACGAGATTGCAAGAACATATGCACGGAAGATCATAAATGAAGAGCTAAATTAAGATGAATAGAGAAGATTAATCCTGTATTTGACAGCAAGTGGAAGAAGCATTTCCGCAAGATTTGATTGATTTGTTTTGGAAATTTTGATTTACATTAGCCATGCGCAAGGATAATCAAATAATTAATTTTCATGAAATATAATAGGAATATTGATACGCCCTATCTCGTATGGGAAAAATGATTTCCGTATTGGACTCGTCCTGCTTCGAGGTGGCAGACTGAGATGAGAATGAGTTTATAACTAGAGATAGTTTGAAGATATTCGGACTCTAACATGTATGATATCTCTCTTAGTAAAAATTGCGACCCTTGTTCAATGGGCTTTTCTGCCTTATGTAGTGATCAGAGTCAAAATAACGATGATTTACGTAGGGTTTTGGCTTAGATTTTGCATACTTTCTCACACTTATGTTTACTTTATTAGAGAAAAATGCTACTGTCACCATTCTTTATGTTTTATTGCAGAAAACAAGTTTTGGGAATATTTTACACCAAATGGAGCTAGAATCGGGTCAATCGGATCAGCGACGCTCATCGACTAAGTCTCTGTTACGGTCCGTATTGCCTAATACGGACCAGTCCTAGCACAGACCAGGAGATAGCGCTGGAAGCATTAAACCCTAACCGTCAAGGACCTAATACGGACCGTATCCGAAGGCATCTCTTGGGGAATAACTGCCGACAGCTGTTTCCAGATCAGTTTCTTAGCCCCTACTCAACCTCTACACGTCCCTCCACTCCTATATAAGGCCCCTGGGCAGAAGGAATAGTCATCTTTGTAATTAGGGTTAGATTTGATTAAAGAGAGAAGAGAGGAGTGCTTGTAACAATGCCGTTCCGCGGCTAAGTTCCTTTTCTTAGGGCTAGGCAGTAAACCTTGTTACTCTTGATGTTTTGATATATATATATTTCTGTTGATTATGATTTCTTGTTGTTGAAACAAAATGCTTTTGTGATTTACTATCTCTTCATCTAACTTCAATGATCTAGTTTGAGTCCGTTAGGGTAGTGACAGTACTTTAATGGCAAGAGAAACTATTTGTATGAATTAGCCTCGTTGAGATTTATTAGGTTTATGTGAAGAAAACCTTAGCGGGGAAATCATAAACCAGACCAACAAAACGCATATCAAATTCTATCACATGCGTAAAGAAATTCACAGTGATATATGCAGTAATTTGGGGTATTTGAGAGATCAGACATTTGCGTAAGATAAATCGCAGTGTCCTATGTAGAATCTCGGTGAAAGATCTGTCATTTCTTGCGTAACATAAATCGCAATGACCTATGTGGTGTCTTTCATTAAACAACAACAGGAAATCAAACGCAACAGGAATATATTGTCAAGGCTGATTGAGCTGCAATAGTGTGCCGAAATTCTAGGAATTCTCATCTCTATCTTTATTTTAATTACTTTTAATTGCTTCCTAATTTACATTGATCACAACAACATCCCTCAATTTACAGATTTCATCTAGCCTTTCGAAAGATTGTGATTCGATCGCTCAAAGTATCGAACCAATATTCCCTGTGGATCGATCTCGAATATACTACTCGATAGGATTGTGCGCTTGCAGTCCGAACCGATAGCATTTACGAGTTTATAAATATTAAAAGAAATATTGCTCTATTTTGAGTGATCATGTTGGTCATCCCCTAACCGCCATCCCGCGTGGTTATGACGGTTAGGAGAAATGGGACAGTTATGTTAACAATGAAAGGCGATTATCCCGCACAAAAGGCGGTGTAAGCTGAATTCGGGTTGGACCTATGTCGAATGCAGCCCCACTACGCTTTATTGGGCCCATCGGACATGGCCCTATTGAGCTTTGTTAGGCAAGGTTGTTGTCGGGTCTTGGGTCTTATCTTCTTTGATCTCGGGCTGACCCTAAAAAGGGGTTCCGAATCCCGGGCTATTTTAGGCCTAAGATCGGCTTGTTGAGGGCCTAGCTTTTCGGACCCCGGGCTTTTCGTACTGATCCCGGATTGGCCTCTCTAGGAGGTCCGAATTCCGGTTCTTTCATGACCCATTAAGGATGAGGGCCTTAGGAACATGGCCCTATCAGATTTTGCAGTTATAATAATTATTCAATATAATCTCCATATGAAAGATCAAATTTTGCAGTTATAATAATTATTTTTTATATTTTAAATGTAGAAAATCACTATTTATTTTTTATACTAATTTTTATATGAAGATTATGTTGAACGGTTAAGATAAACTTTTTGTATTTTAAGAAACAAAAATATTAATCCATAGTACATACCAATATGCAGTATGCATAGTACCATAGCTTCTTTAAAAAGGGTATTCTATTTCCTTTAATATTTTAAAAGCCCGTAGGCTATCACTAAGTTCGAAGTTTATATTACAAGATAGTTCTTGAAGATTCAACTCCGGTTCGTGAAAAAAGAATAAGAAATTAAAGCTGAGTTTTTATAAACATGCAATTTAAGATACGGAGTTTTTTTAGATTAAAAAAGAATTTAAGTTTGGAAATTGTAAGATCAAATTTTCGAAAGTTTATTTTAATTTATGTTTTAAACTAATAATATACTTTTCAAATAAAAAAAAAGTAAAGCTATAAAATAAAGAAAATTTAGAATTTCAACTCCTGAAACTCTGAAGAACCAGACTTCCATTGTAAATATGTAACTGGAGAGAAGAAGAATATTTCTTTTCTTTTTATGCTTTGAATTTTAGTATTTCAATATCACTTATCACTTACCATTTGATTTTTCAGATTAATTTATATTGATTGAGTTTAATGTCATAATTCTTAGTTCGATATTTTGGTAAATAATACATTCAGATGACCTCCAAATTTATAGTGCTCAAAATTGTGAAAAATTATATTTTTTATATTTAGTATATTATCGTGCTTAAATTTCGAGCACTATTTTTATCAAAGAAAAAACAACTCTAAAATTATTTCTGAGTTGTCTTGTCAAATATATTATAATGACAGAAAACCATGCCAACATTTTATATGGATTCACTAATTGAATCAAATATAACAATTATAAAAGATATTTTTTTGAGAGAAAGATAAAAGTCTTTAATCTTGTAAATTTTAATATTGAGTGAGGCTATGAACTATGCATAGTGCGGATTGGTCCGTACTACGGATCAATAATTTTATTTTCAAAATTCTAATGTTGATTCGAACCATTAAACATGGTTGCTATATGAATATGTACTTGTAAACTAAATTTTATATTTTTTAGAATTCTTTTACTATTTTTTATGAGTAGAAAATCACTTGATGGTCCAAAATTTTCAGATCAAGTAATTTTCACTCATCTAAGAAAATAGTTAAAAAATTCTAAGAAAATGTAAAATTTAGTTACAAGTACATATTCATATGGCGACCATATTGAACGGTTTGGATCGATCGTTAGGAATTTCAATTCGAAGATTTGCGCCCTGCATAGTACCATCCGTTTTTTTATTAATAGGAAAAACAAAAAAAATATCGACAATGAGGAATAATTTTGCTAGATTTTGAAAAATAGAAATAACGTTATGGTTTGTAACGTCCAAGACACTGTAGCTGGACGTTATAAACCACAACGTCTAGTTAATTTGTTCACTAATGATCTCTAATTAACAAAAAACACTGTAGCTGGACGTTATGGTCTATAACGTCTAGCTACAATATTTTTTTTTATGGTACCAACAATCCAACGTCATTTTTTTCTCCAATGGTCTGGACGTTATAGAGCTTGACGACCAAAGATTGTTTTTTCCTGTTCAGTTAATTAGCGGATTGGATTAGGTGACTGGATTAGGTTAAGGTTTTTGGATTATCTAGACGCTATGGATCATAATGTCCTCTGGACGTTATAAACCATAACAATTTTCTTATATTTCGAGATTTCACGAATGTGTTTCTTTTTGTCGTTATTTTTGTTTTGTTTGTCCTGTTAATAAAAAAAATGGGTAGTACCATAGTCTCACTCTTTAATATTTAGAAAGAATTATTTATCTGAAATTCCGAATCCACAATTTCTTGCAAAAAGAGTGTTGTTTTTTGTCACTAAGATCAAATGCTTATTCTCTTAATTTCAAAAATAATTGAACAAGAGAGATAAATTCAGTAGCCTGATTCAATCAATTAAGTTTCCGTAGTTGTCAAACATAGAGCCTGATTTACGTAAATCTACATTTGAAGTTTTGAACCCAAATTAAACACTTGAGAGTAGGTCCGATGCTCATTGGACCTACTTTGGTTCAATGGATTTAATCACCATCGATTTGCTTTAAATCCGTGCGGAATGCTTTAAAATTCATGCATTTCTATTTCAATTTTCGTGCACACAAATCTTAAATTAAATCGGAGGTCATCATGCTCGTTGAACCTAAAAGTATGTCCGATGAAATCGGTTAGGTAGCCTAGTTCTCTCGTTCCCAAATTCTCCTCAATCTAATCCTTATCGGGTTACGGTCGGTGCCAAATCTGATCCAATAATCTCGCTTTCCGAAAATTAAACGTACATTTACTTTGTACGGTCCCAAATTTCAGTTAACATCTCTGGTGTCAAAGTCTCTTAAATTTCATCATAATTATGAATTTATGAATATCCTTAAAAGGTTGAAATTACGATTTCCCCCCTCTAAACTATATAATATCATATTTACCCTTCTAAATTAAAAAACTCACAAATTTGTTAATTTTTCTAATAAAACTCATTTTAAATTATAAAATATCGATTTTATTCTTTATTAATAAATAAAATATGTAGTACGTGTAAGAAAATTATTCATCTTGAACTGACTAATTTTCAAGGATAAATGATTCATTTCTATTTATAGTGAGTTTTAATTAAAAATTAAATAAATTGACTAAATTTGTGATTTTTTTAAATTCAGAAGGGTAATATGACACGATGAATTTTAGAAGGGTAATATGTAATTTCAAGGGTTTTGAGGGTATACATGAAAATCATCCATTATTTTTTTCCGAAGGGTACAATTGGAATTCGTGTTTTATTAGTTCCTAAATTAGATTTCGTAAATAGCCTCTCCTTGTTCGCTCTCGCTCTTTTGTAATTTCTTGTCGCAATCTTCCTCTTTTCTCTTGGTTTGATTGACCAAATCTTTCCCCGTCTTTTAATGGTGAGTGCTCGGTGCTTTTTTTTTTGTTTGTTTTATTGGAAAGTTCAGTAATTTTACTGGCTGTATTTGGTCGTTAAATTTGGTATGATCGTTGATGACCTCTCAATTATCTCGAAAAATTCAATTATAATGCTAATATCTTTTTGTGTTAATTTTATATACTCCTTGTTAAATTAAATTTTTGTTCGCGGAAAAGAATAACAGAAAAAGGCGAGTTCTTTCTGTTTTCTATTGATTTGGGAATTATGTATTTTCGAATTTATAATGGAATTAGCCTGTGAATTAGCCCTTATTCTGTCCAATTTCTACCTCAATTGAACAAATCGGGAATATTAGGTCTGATTATACGCTCTCTGTAGCTAGAATTGTTGATTCCAGTTTCTAAATGTAATGCAAAAGTCTATTTTGAGGATTTGTTTGGATTATACATTGAGATGAATATTTGAACAATATAGTATTATAGTGGTACAATACATTGTAATCCTTGGTTGTTCTGTATTTTTAACTTGTTATTGTTTATAATTTATACAGTTTGTTGGGTAAAAAGATTTTCCTAAGAGGCGCTAAATTCAGCAATGATGGTGACATGGCGGCTCATAGAGAGTTGCTTTTTTCACGAGATATTTAACCTTAATTTTCTGAAATTTCTTTGTAATAATTTTGAAGGCGGCTTGGGGAACTAGCTGTTGCCTCTCACTATATATTCATTGAATAGACTCTGATTTCGCCCGGCAAAAGTTTCTATCATGGATAAGTATGTTAATACTTGCTAAATTCTTATTTTGGGTACTTATTTTACTTTCATGAAAATTTGGAAGATTTGACAATTTTATGATATATTTTTTATTTTTGGTTTCAGGTACATTATAATAAAGGAAATTGGAGATGGATCTGGCGGAAATGTCTTCAAGGCATATCAGATTCATACAAAAGAAATTGTAACTACTACCTTACTGCCACTTATAGATTATTTCCGTTATATATATTTGCATAGAAGGCGTAAACAACTGTATTACCTATTTTATGAATTGAAACAAGTTCACAATTTAATATTAGTATATATATTTTCTGGAATCTCTCTGGCCCTGTAACAGTAGTAATTTGTGCATTTCAGGTTGCAATTAAAAAAATAAAGAGAAAATTTAATTCCTTGGAAGAAGTCAGGAGCATACGAGAGCTCCAGGTTTGAATTTATCATATAGTGTAAAGTTCTCGTAAATGGGTACACACTATTATGAATTTGATCTGCAAATAGTCATTATTGCATCTCAGGTAATATTAAGAAAGTGGTCTATTAAGTATCACGCAATTATAATTTTGGTATATGAAGTTCTAAAATCCCTTTGGTCCCTAAAATGGAGGAAACCCTAGCTAGTACTGATATAAAACCAGTCAAACTGGTATTTTGTATAGGCTGAAGAATGTTAGCCAGGCTGAAGATGGTACTTTGAAATATGAGGGAACCTTTGTGAAATATTGATTTGTTAAAGGGCATTTACAATAAGCTTCTATTGTAAGCCATTGTGAAATTAAAATGCCTAACTTGTAGGCTCTGAGCAAGTTCAATCATCCAAATGTTGTTACACTTAAGGAGGCAATTTTAGAGAACCAAGATTTGTACTTTGTCTTTGAACATATGGTTAGCTTCTCTCTCTCTCTCTCTCTCTCTCTCTCTTAATATTTGTTCATTGAGGAAAAAGTGGTTTGTAGGAAATATCCTGCATGCCCCTTGCAACATGACAAATATCAAATCACTCCCTTAGTTTCTTTAGATTATAAAGCATTCCAAATTTATCCTTTGTCCTCACGTTTATATTAATAACTGATGCAAGATGGTGGTTGGTTAAATGAATAGATTAGAGAGATTGATTTAGGTTTTTCCAATGTTTTGCCAAGATAAATGAATATTTATGAAATTTTAAGAGAAATCAAGAGTAATTTTTTTGTTATCTGTTGATCCATTTAATTCCCTGGTAATATATTTTGCATTAATTTGTGGTTATTGTTATGGTTATCAAATGTCTAGGATAAAAATCTATATGAAGTAATGAAAGAGCGAAACACATATTTTTCTGAAGAGGAGATAAGAGGAATAATGTATCAAATTCTAAGTGGTCTTGCTTACATCCACAAAAATGGATACTTTCACCGTGATCTCAAGCCCGGTATGACAATGTATATTTTTTATTTTTGTAATATTAGAGGCTTGAGTACTCCTTTCATGAGGGATAAAAAGAGAATAAATATAAAATATTTGTATTGATACCATTAGTCTGGTACTGACCAGTATATACCAGTAACAGCCCTGCAGTAGACCTGTTGAGAGATATAATTTGTAAGGGTAAATATGTAACTTCTGAATTGTGTGAGCATATTTCTGAATTCTGTAATGGGATGCAACAATGAAAAGATGCTTCAATTTTTTGTAGAAAATATATTGGTTAAGGATGGAATAGTTAAAATTGCGGATTTGGGGCTAGCCAGGGAACTTTACTCGAAGCCTCCTTATACTGAATATGTCTCTACGAGATGGTAAGTTCATTATTTTTGTTCACTAAATGCTTTAAAGTTTGACCCTTGAAATTCTGCTTTTTTGCAGTTTTATCCCTACACTTAATGAGGTTATACAAAATTGTCCCAATCTTTATGGAAGAAAATTTCAGAACTACAGATATTCTTGGAATAGTAACTATGTTACATTTCTAGAGAATAATTGTTTCCAAAATAGGAAATGTTGGATGATTGACACTTCTAGTTAAACAGAAACTAAAGTTGTTTTCTTTCGAAGGTATCGAGCTCCAGAGGTCTTGTTAAAGTGCACTTCATATGACCCAGCAGTTGGTAATTTCTCTTATCAACCTCACAATTGTTTTGTTTGTATTCGACTCCTTCAGAATTTGTTTTACTTTTTTTTTTTTTTCTCGAGTTTAGCTCTTGCTAATTTTCTGCATAATAACTATTTTTTGGTACTAGTTATTCCACATTGTGGTATCCGTAAATTAAATATTTGAAATTAACTTGTGGTTTAGCAAAAACATGAATTTCTCTTATCCTTATATTCATTAACATTTTGAAATATGCTAATAGATGTGTACTATATTCTCTTTTGAGCAGATCTATGGGCAGTTGGGGCAATATTAGCCGAGCTTTATAGATGTTCTCCACTTTTCCCTGGTGAAAGGTAAACATTAGAAAAATACGTTGATACAAACAATTTTTGTTGTGTTATTTTTCTTTCTTCAGTTAACATGCTATTATGTATATCTATTAGCTTTTAGCTCATAGGAATTATCTTAGAGTCCAAATAGTACTGAAGTAGCACCTTATGTTTACCAACTTAAATTGAGAAAATTGTAAGACAAAAAATTAAGATTTTAAGACTTTATTCCATATTTTTCTTATTTTCTACAGTGAAATAGATCAACTGTGGAAAATCTGCAATGTTCTTGGGACCCCTGATACCACCATCTGGCCAGAATTGATGAATTTTCCAAGATCAATGGATTTTGACTTAATTCAGGTGCATATATTTCTTTTTATTCTGATAATGTTTTGTTGGTCCACCTTTCAAACTTAAGCGTGTCAATTAAGTAATGTGTTTATTTTCAATGAAGGATCAGCATGGGGCAAATATGTTAACAGCTATCCCTAATGCCAACCTTGAAGCCATTGACTTATTCATGGTGCCTTTCAATCTTATGTAATACGACTTGTGTTTTCATAAATTGACATGTCTTTTGCTAATTTTAAATATATTTTTTTGCTCTCTATGTTTGCGATTCAATTTTAATAGCAACTGTGCTCGTGGGACCCACGTAGGAGGCCGACGGTTGAGCAGGCCATGCAGCACCCATTTTTCTATGTAATACTCCATCCCACCCTCCCCCCAAAACACACACGCATGCGCACACACACAAACACACTCACTCGAGCACCCTGAAAACTTTGTTTTATTTTCTTATTGGTTGTTTCTGATTCAAGCACTCTCTGATTTTGTCAATTTACTCAAGCTCATTAATTTGACCTAATTGTGTACATACGGATCAAAGAAGTAAATTTCCAAAGATCTGGGTTTATGTGTGAAACGATATGGGTTCACTCTTAAACTGTTTATAAACCATTGATTCCTTCAATTTCTGTACTTCGAGTTTGCAGCCACTGTTGCTAAATTATCTTTGTTTCAGGTGCAGCGTTGGGTACCAAATCCTCTAGAGGAATGCTTTATTCCCAGCTTTAGTAGACATGGTGAGTATACAAACTATAATGACTGAAATAAGTTCTTTAATATTTATTGGTGAAATTAAAGAATTGTGGAGCTTCAAAAAGGCTTTTTGGAGCTTGAAGATTCCTTTTTGTCACCAAACTTTGGTGAGAATCGC
This sequence comes from Carex parvula, assembly GCA_025461045.1. Taxonomy (NCBI): domain Eukaryota; kingdom Viridiplantae; phylum Streptophyta; class Magnoliopsida; order Poales; family Cyperaceae; genus Carex; species Carex parvula. The sequence continues at coordinate 788,972 of JAJGRW010000400.1, read as the reverse complement.
TTTTTCAAAACATTTAAGTGGATGTTTATAACAAAAATTGAAGAAATACAAGGAGGCCCTGATGTTTTACAAGTTGCAAAGAGCACCCTTTTCACAAACTTTTTTTTTTATTAAAAAAAAACTGATATTTTCATAAAAAATTATCAGCATGTACCAGCTCGGTGCATGTGTCTTACCAGAATACTCTAATGTGCCAACCGTGAAGTTAATATAGGAGCCCAAGCTTTGAGAGTAGGTCACATGCAATCAAGTTCTCTGTAATATTAACACTCTTATTTAAGGGACTGATATCAGCTTTGATTGTACAGGACAAAATGTTAATCTCGAATTAAGCCTATGGGATGACAGCACATACATAGACGAATCTGCCCTTGAATTAACCTTAGGTCTGAGTGTTTCTAGTATAGGTATATGCTGTATCTACTTTTCTCTTTATAGGTGTCAATTATACTGTTTGTAAGTTGTACGAAAACATCAGCTTATGAATTTCTCTACTTGTTTATTGTTCTTTGCCAGCTCTGATTTTTCTTATTTTTTTTTCTCGCATGCAGATGTTGCTAATAACAATGGTAACACTTATATCCCACAACACAATAGAGAGGTTAGTTATTAGCACGCATTCTCTGTCTGAAGCCTGAGTTATTTATCATAGGACAATATTTGTATTTGTGTGCTGAGGTTAGCATCATAAATCACTTTTAATAAACTTTATTTGGTTTCATTTTGTTTTTGCAGGATGTCCTGCTACAAGACCATTATAAAATGGAATCAGGTTGCTGTTACTCACCAATTTTAACTTTGTTGCATTATTTTAAATATTAGAAACATCAATAATAAATGAAAACAGTGTAGCTAACGAAGAAAGCATTATTCATTTCCAACATTTTAGATCTATGGCAAAATCATGTGGGCGTGTATGATGTTCTAAAGACAATTGTCCAGGGATGTAGTTGCGAATACAATATCAGGTATAAAATGGAGATGTCTGGTACCAGATATTTTCCTGTACCTTGATACAATGGTCTGGTACAGTACCAGCCTGTACGTCTATATCTTTACCTAATTGGTTATGCTTGAACTATGTTAAATCAATACCAGTACGAAACCTGGCCGGTATGAAAATTCCTATATATTCTTGAGAATATTCCCTACTTTTGGAGTTATTTATAAGAAGATGCATTTTGTATTGTTTTCTGTACTTAATTTTTTAAAATCTCCTTGAAGGTGAATATACTAATTTATTTTATTTTTAATTTGGCAGCACACTAGGGTGACCAAATTTAGATTAAAATTTGTCAAGCCACTTATCAGATGAGTCGATGATCAACCACTGCTCAATAGACAATCACATGATAGATTTTTTCCAGTAAATACTTTTTTTATTTTCTCATCCAAACTTACCAAACCCACACCTTTGTTGCCCTTATCTCTGTCCAATCTGCCGTCTTCCATAGCAGATATCAAGACAATAAGATATCTTGATGCTGGAACAAATTGTAAATTAATATATATATATATTTATTATTACTATTTTTTTTGCTGAGGATTGGTTTCACTGGCGGTCGTATAACCTGACTTTGTGTACAGGGAGAATGCTTTTTTTTTTTTTTTTTTTCCTTTTCTTGGGGATCTCTTTTTTACGATTAACAACTGCAAAGACAGTTTTGGACTAATTATGGAGAAACAGCTTAATTAATTATGTTTCTGCCTTTTGTTTTATTTGATTGATATGCTTTTCAATCTGTTCATGCAAATATTTGTTAGTCCCTAGTTTTCAATAATAGAGTGAACAAACTCTGAAAAAAAAATCACTATCAGCACAGAATGAAAATTTGGTAAAAATAAGACCTGATACAAGAGAAATATTTGAGGAATATCTTGTACACCAGTTGCTCTTAATTTATGTTTGCACCTTACATTCATAATTTCTCAATAGAATTCTACAATACTAACTATTTGTAGAATGAGATCGGGAAGAAGCCGCGATATTAGTAAAATTAGATTATCTCCAGTGCGAACCGTTCCGCGCTGGAGTGGTTCTTTTGCCCGTTAACCCTTCAATTTTTCAGAAATTTGAAGAAGACCTGTGCTTAATTTTTCTGCAAATTCTTTGAATTCTGGGGCCTTTTTCTACTGTACATAAAAACTCTCGACTAATTGATTACGTTTCACAGATTATATACCAAGAAATTTAGAATTGTTACTAATTTTTTCAAAAGGAATAGTTGAAAAATCACATATGGCTGTGGCAAATGACATTATAGTACCAATAAATAATATAGGACACAAGTATTCTCTACGTGCCTTCTTATACTTCTAATTTATGAACAAAGATATTACGCAAGATTAAAAGTAGTACTGCTTTTGTGGAAATTTCTTGTTAATAAAAAAAAAGAATTCATTTAATACCAAACCAAAGTGGAAGGCATGTTATACCTAATCCATTTAAATATTAATGTCGTTTGGTAAGAAATTCTTTAAGAGTAACTTGTATTATACTTCCCACTTGATAGATCGAATAGTACAAGATGAAAAAGTGGAAGGCATCCATTTTTTCAATTTCAATTTAATTCTTCTAAGTGATGATTAATTGAAGCACATCAAAAATACCTAACCAAAATTTTTCTCCACATTGTTGTTAATATGTTTTGACCTAATAACTTTTGTGTCAAGGAAACCATTATTTACACTTATTATTTTGATGAGGAGGGATCAAGTTACAACAAATTTGAGTTACAACAAAATTACAACAACTATTTTTTTCATTTTCAAAGTTCAAATCGTCGATCCAAACCGTTCAACATGATCTCCACAATAAAATGTGCTTGCAGATCAAATTTTACATTTTTTTGAATTTTTTTACTATTTATTAAGTATTTTACAAAAAAATAGTCATATTCAGACCATTGAATTTTGTATCCATCTAAATAAATAGTAAAAAAAATTCAAAAAAATGTAAAATTTGATCTGCAAGCACATTTTATTTAGATAATTGGTATAAACCTTTCAGTATCTATGATTATACCTATGCAAAGAAAATAGTAAGAAAAAGATATTAAAATCTAATCACTGCCCAAAAAATCAATAGTAAATTAGTGATACAAGCAAATACTATGTTGGATTAGCTTTGATCTACTGGATTTCCAATTAAGATCAGCAAACTTACCTGTTTCTCTTTCTTAAATTAAATATCAGAGATCTCCGAAGTACAATGAATATATTATTTTTGAACACAACACATAATTCGGTTCTGAAAAAAATAATAATTATATATTTGTTGGTCTCAATATTTTCAAATATTTAAGCTAATATTACAAAAAGTTATTAAGAAACATTGTATAAATCAATTTAGTGATAATTATAACCATTATATAATTAAAATAATTATTACATGTATAAAATAATTTTAACTGAATCTATATCCGTAAACTAATGAAATATTTGTAATTAATCTGAATATTTATCAGATAAGTTTAAAAAAAAAATCTCTACGGCTAGAAATTAATGCATTATAAAAATGCTCATACATACATAGAGTATAGTGCAACATAATGACCTAATAATATAAAAGTAGTACACATTTTCAAGCTTTATTCAAGTAAATTTGAACAAATGTGTCGTCGGATGCGGCTAGAACTATATTTGGATCTACAAAGCAAAAGAAGCATATCTTTTGTAAGAGGAGGCTCAAATGTCTCATTGCTTTTATGTTCCAATTATATTTCACATGTTTATCTTTGATTTTAAAGTCCAAACAGATGATCCGAACCGCTCCACATTAAAATGTACTTGGAGACCAAAATTTATATTTTTTGAATTTTTTTACTATTTTTTAATTATGTATAAAATTATTATTTTTTAGAAAATTTTGAACCATCTAATAACACTAAATTACATTACAATACACTAAATTACACTACAATAAATTCATTTACACTACAATACACTACAATACACTAAATTTACACTACAATACACTAAATTACACTACAATACACTAAAAAAAGCTAATTTACTCTACATACAAACTAAACTAAATAATTATACAAAAAAAAATATAAAATTCAGATTTCTTTCTCAAATTAAAAATTTACACTACAATACACTAAATTTACACTACAATACACTAAATTACACTACAATACACTAAAAAAAGATAATTTACTCTACATACAAACTAAACTAAATAATTCTAGAAAAAAATATAAATTTCAGATTTTTTTTTCAAATTAAATATTTAACTACATACCTAACGAAACTTGTAGATTTGAAGTTCTTCTTGTTATCCTCTCAAAATTATACTCAAATATGTGATTAGAATTAAAAATAACGAACTTTGGAGAGGGTTAAAATTTAAAAAAATACGGCTGTGTCTCGCGTAGGGGAAGGAGAAGGAGAAGGAGAGGGTTTGTCTCGGGTAGGGGAAAGAAGAAGGAAGGAAGTAGCCGCGGGGTAATAAAAAAAGGCTTACTGAGTTGGCAGCTCGGTCTAAGCCAAAAAAAATAACATACCGAACTGCCAACTCGGTTTGCTCACTTTTCGGATTTTTTGTGGCGTGGTAGCAGAAACGCTGTGAAAAAAGGCTAGACCGAATTGCCAATTCGGTCATCTAAAAAAATCCTTCAGACCGAATTGATAGTTCGGTTTTTATGATTTTTGTAAAAAAAACAGTTATTAAGTTGTTTTTTTAAAATTAGTTATCTTAATCACGTTTTTTAAAAAAAATCCCAAAATTGATCTTTAGTGAGGACCCAAATTCCAACAAAGAATACTAAAAAAAGTACTTTCTCAAAAAGTACAAATACATTGAAAATGGCCCAAGAATACAATTCCCAAGCACTCTTTTTTTATTTTTTTTAATAGAGGCGCTCCTTTTCACTGAACTCTTGCCACTAGGCATTTTTTTTAATAACAGCGGAGATTTCCACCGATTTCATATTCAAATCAAATGTACCGATCTGGTATCTAAAATAAATACCAAATCAATTACAGTAAGTCTTACATATGTGCAAACAACAAAAGTACATATCAACATCCAACACTCAAACAAAATAGCTGCCACAAACTAACAGAACATCAATACTAACAAAGAGTGAGTCTATGGTACTATGCATATCACAAGTTGGTTCGTAATACAGATCAATATTTTTGTTTTCAAAATCCTAACTATCGATCCGAACCGTTCAACATGATCCCCATATGAATATGTACTTGCAGACCGAATTTTATACTTTTTAGAATTATTTTACTATTTTTTAAGATGGGTAGAAAATCACTTGATCTGAAAATTTTGGACCATCCAAAAACAGTGATTTTCTACATATCTTTAAAAATAGTAAAAAAATTCTAAAAGAAATAAAATCAAGTCTGCAAGTACATATTCATATGAAAATTATGTTGAACGGTTCGGATTGACTATTAGAATTTTGGAATCGAAAATATTTTTTTTGAAATAAAAATAAGGATCTAGGAATCGAAAATATTAATCCGTATCACGGACCAAATTGTGCTATGCATAGTACCATAGACTCACTCACTAACAAATCTACAATGTCCAAAACACCACAATCAAGTAAATTCTTCCCAATTAACCTGATCTTCTTCAGCCAACTCTTCTTCAGACATTGGATTTTGGGGGCTGCTAGCTCCAAAAACCTGAGTAGTGATTTTCTCGCTGGACTCCTCTCTGGCAATGGACAACAGCAGGTTCACTACCTGAGTTGTGTCCTAGCTGCTGTTCTCTTCCTCCAGGATTAGATCTGGGAGATCCTTAACATCAGATGGAAACATTAGACTTAATTTGAGTAAAGAATTATTGGATCTAGATTGGCACCAGAAAGTAATAAAAAAATAATCTTAGATCCAATGACCTTGATAGAGAGGATGAAAATCATTAAAACATATATATTTTATTCCTCTCTAACCAAATAGTCCACAGTATAGCCACTACGCATTAATCCCATAGTTGACCCAAACTGAGATAGGCATGTTCCAATAGCAGGAATTCATATCACCCAAATTTAGATCGGATCGTCCAATCAGAATCCACACAAATATTAAAAAAGTCTGTACATTCTACTTATAAACTGAATTAGCTCAAATTCTAATGGGACGGTTCAGATCTAAACAAAAGTATTCTATGTTATCTCAGAGGATATGGACTAACAATTATAGGATGCTCGTGCATATTTAGATGGCTCATGCGCATAATTTTGGAGTCCGGATTTTCAACTCAAACTTTGAATTTGGATCTACTTGTCGTGTAGATTCTTATCAGAGAATGAATAGAAGAAATATGAATGATTCTACTTGTCGTTTGGGAGCTAGTCGGCTTAATTACAATGAATCTCTCTCTCCTCAGGTACAATTAGGAAATTCAGACTATTTTTTAACTCTGACACAAATCTCAAAACAGAACCCCTGTATCTAAAATATGCACTGAATTTCTTTTAGCCCAACTGACACTAAATTCATGACCGTTCTTTTCTAATTGTATTCTCATGTACCCGAGGGGATACGGATCTGCTCACAATGGCCTGTCTGTGCAGTTTTTTAAATTGAATGATTAGGAGAAACATGAATGAATATGTAGCATCTTTTTTCTGATCACTTGATGTAAATCCAACAATTGAGGTTGCTCCGAAGGGGAGATAGCTTCCCTGCCTTAGTTTTTCTCTAGCCGTAAAGGGTAAATAATTACGCTTCTGCATCTTTTAATTAGAAAGAACTTTTTCTGAAGTCAAAAGTTCTTTCCTATCTTATGAGAAAAATTATTCCATTATAGTTTGTGTTTTCTTCTTAAATTATTCTTGTAATAATTTATTTCACCTTTATCAACATTTTACTAAAAGTCGTAATACAATTTTGGAATAGATTGGAAAATGATTTCTAAAATATGCATCTTCTACTGAATATTAGATACACATTTGGTATATGATTATATATTGCAATGTACCGTAGCTCATACACACACACACACATAGGAATTGGCTAGCATGTAACGCGTAGCTAATGTTCTCATATGCTATGGTATTTTTTTTGAAGCACACATATATTACTTATTAGAATAAGAAAGCCTGCTGTAGCCTGACTACACTTTAATTACTTGTTATTCTTATCTTTTGTTATAATATGGTTGGTTGCCTTTCGATCGGAATCACATGTGACAAATAACGAAAGCACGTTCCCGGTTTGGTGGGTTTGCACTTTGCACCATTTCAAATATTAATTTTCTATTGTCCAAACCAGCTTTAATCTTTTTTAATAGAAATGATTTTAATAGAGACTATTTTTCTTCTTACTGTTTATTTCTGTCGCCTTATGTATAAACTATGTTCTGTTTTATGCAAATAAAATGTAAATTTTGTATAAATTTTTAATAAATATGAAATTAGTAGAAATTTTAATTTGTTAATTTTTTTTATATATACACTCACACCGATCGATGGTTAGTAGCTGTTTTTAAAATAGAAGAAGTCATAATATGATTAGAATAGTTTAGTATTGAAGATAGCGTGTTGATTATAAACACACATTGTTATAACAAAAGCAAGAGGTCCAGTGCACTTCCATTAAACTGAGCTACTCTTCAAAAAACCAGAAACAAAAACAAAATGGAGGGGAAGATCAATGAACCAATTGCGCCACCACAAAAGATGGAAACTTCGTCGGAGAAAAACCTCGACAACTCACCTGATTCTCCCACAAGTTGTCTGCTTTCATTCAATTCAGATTCATCGACCTCTTTCAGATCAAACGACACATCGAAAGACACACAATTTGATGAAAAACAAAAAGTTGCAGCAGCATCAGCGGATCCTCTGCAGATGTTCGTGCAAAAACGACTGAGTGAGTTACCGGGGGAACCCCACAAGAATCAACCCGTCACCATATACCGGGTCCCGGCTTCCTTTCGGAAGAAGAGAAAAGTTCTTTATGAGCCTAGGATGGTGTCAATCGGGCCATACTACCATGGGAGAGAAGAACTCCGATCCATGGAGGAACACAAGTGGTGGTGCCTTCGAGATTTGATGTCTCGAAAGCCCGAGATCGGCCTCGACATCTATCTCCAGGCAATGAGAAAATTGGAATCTCAGGCGCGCCTCTGCTACAGCGAGAGTGTAAAGATCAGTACAGATGAGTTTGTTCTAATGTTGCTATTAGATGGTTGTTTTATCTTGGAGTACTTCCTAAAACATGAAGATAAGGAAACCGACATCCTTTGTGATATCGGTTGGGGAGGTCCGACGATAATCTCCGATTTGTTCTTGCTCGAAAATCAGATCCCTTTCTTTGTTATCCATAAGCTTGCATCATTTTTATCCGATTTGAATGATTGTCAGAGTTGCGAAGACGGTTGCGACCTCGTTCACAACTTATCTTCGCTTCTTCCTTATCAAGAGATGTTGAATCCCCCAAAGGAATCTTGCGAAGCTATCAAACATTTGCTTCACCTCTATTACATTTGCCTGATCCCCAAATCCTACACAGAGCATCTACATCGTCCCGCTATGAAACGATCCCTTTCTTGGCTCTGGATGCGGGTTCCCCAACAACCGAGAAAAGGCAGCAGCGGCAGCAGCAGGGGCAAAGGGTCTCAACAATCCTCGGTAATAATCCCGTGCGCAGCTGAGCTTCACGATTCCGGCATGCAGTTCAAGAGAAACTCAAGTCACTGTTTGTTCGACATAACATTCAACAAGGGTGTTATAGAGATGCCGCTTTTGGTCGTCGATAACACTATAAGAACAATATTTACAAATATTGTAGCTTTTGAGCAGAGTCAAATTAGTAGATCCCGAATATTTACAAGCTATGTGGTGTTGTGGAATATGTTGGTAGACACAGGAAAAGACGTGAGTCTACTGGAGCACTGCGGCATCCTCGAGCTCGTGCAACATAACGAGGAACAAGCAGCCGATTTCTTCAATGAATTGGCTGATTGTTGGTCGATGGATTATGACGATCACTACTATCTCGAATTGTTTCTGGAGTTGCAAAACCATTGCAGCTCAACTTGGAATAAGTCACGAGCTAGATTGATGCAAGATTACTTCAACAATCCTTGGAGTTCTATTTCTGTGGTGGCTGCTGTGATACTGTTAATTCTTACTGTTATACAGACCTACTATACAGTTTATCCTGATGGTACTGACAATAAATAATGTATTAGTAGTCAATGATGTGTGTTTATTTTTTTTTGTTAATTTTTGTTTTTGAGTGAAATATGAAGATTTGGTTTTCTAAATTTCAATATTATTAAAAGCTTTTAGTTCATTCAGATTTCGAACGTACGACTTCTTATAAGGAAGATATTACGTTTCGTCATTATACTAAAGGCTGGTTCTCGTGTTTATATTTTAATTATGATCTTTTCAACTATATTGGATGTTATCTTTTGTCTTCTTTGATTCTTAGGTTTTCTGTTTCATTTTTCCTAAAATATGCACGATAAATATACTACAAAAATAGGTCACTATCTACGAGGGTAAAGGTGACTATTTTTAAGAGTACACTGACAGAAACTGCTATTTCTAAGCGTATTAGTATTTCCGACAGGAATATTCATGAAGATACCGTCGGCAAAACACTTTTACCCTGTACGAATATAGTGCTTAGATTGAAGTATTATTGAATCTAGTGCATTCTTACAAATAATCTTTTGTAATGTTTGCATTAGTGCACAATAAATTACAACAAGAAAAAACCCTCTCTGACAAAATGCAATGGTATCAACTTGCTGAAATCGCCACTAGTAGAGCGCAAAAGGCGGCCCCATGATCGCATGGCCCCGGTTTTGTCCTCGCCTGCCCCCGTAAGCTAGTCAGCCCGTGACCATAAGGAAATATCCATTGTCGTATCATGGATTAACAAATTAATTGTGAATTGTGAAAGCATGAAATAATTAACAAATGATCGACAGTACTGCTTTACTGAATTAATTAAACGGATAGGTGTGGTTTGACTCAGCAAGGTACCTCTTTACATAAACTATTCTCTCCCGCGTGACTCAGCAACTCAGTGACAGAATTTTTTTTAATGTTTTATTATATTTACAAAACAAGATTTAGAATCGGATAGATTATTATTTGGAGCATATTGGTTGGTACAGAGCGCAACCGGAGAATCTTTCTGCATGAAAATAAAATTAGATTAAGATTGAGCCTATTTTGTTAAAAAAAAAAAAAAATGTTCTACTGTTTGCGATTTTTTTTTTTTTGAAAAATTGGAGGTCGAGCCTCTATCTCTCAGATAGTGATTTGCGCACATTGTCACCCAACTAATTTTTAAGATACGAGAAATTTCATGTATACCCCTCAAAAATATTGAAATTATCGTATCCTCTCTCTAAAATTCATAATATCAAATTTACCTTTCTAAATTTCAAAAACTCACAAATTTACCCATTTTATTGTCTTTTCTATTAAAACACATTTTAAATTTATAAAGAACCTATTTTACCCTTTATTAAGAAAAATAAAAAATATGTAGCATGTTTAAGAAAGTTGCTAGTTTTCTACTCGGTCTGTTTCCAAGAGTAAATAGGTCATTTCTCTACTTCTGACGCTTAAATAATCATATACTTAAATGTCATTGTGAATATGTTAGAAGTAGAGAAATGATTACACAAGCATATACAGGTTCCCGCTCAAAGGAAATGACAAAAGTTCAGCACCGAGCCTTTACACGGTGAATAAGCATGTTAATTAAAACAATATACAAGCAAAATGTAATCATTTTAAATAAAATCAAGATAAATGTGTGCAAAAACTGTGAATACAATCAGCATAACAACTTGGACGGCATATACATAGACATGTGCAGCACCTTTGCTGCAGTCATAGCAAACCTGAATATTTCACTGCAATGTTATATACATGTCATCAATAAAAAAAAATTTGCCTGTAAGCTTGAAGGTTATACTTATAAGTAAGACTTGCTGCATAGGCGAAGATTGAACCATCAGCATTAAATGCACCGCATGGAGTAGGAGGTGTCGATGGGTATGGTACAGGTTGGGTGGAGGTATTTTCATACCCATACCCATTAAAATTGATCTTACCCATACCCTACCCTTACCCATTAAAAATTGACCGTACCCTACTCTATTCTTAATTACCCATTAATATTATCGGGTAACGAAATGGTAGCGGGTGAATGCTGAGAGTTGTTAGTTACATTTAGTGGCATTTGGTTGTCTAATGCTGGCTAGTTGTTGCTTGTCTAATGCTGGCTAGTTGTTGGTTAAAAAAGTCTAGCTTTGTTTTTAATTATTTATCATGTGTTTTTGTCTAGCTTGTCTAGATTCATGATACAGTAATAAGACCAAAGATTGAGATCACATAATTTGACTATGGTACTGTGCTGGCATAGAAAGATTTTTTCATCAAAATAAACAAAAAAAAATTCATTCTTACTCGTCATCATGATCGAAGCTATTATATGACTCGTTAGGATCTTCTGTAGATGACATTGAAATCACTGAGAGTTTGATTCACCTACATTTACATATGAGAATGGAACAATTAGTATGAGGAAAAAACACTTATTATGAAAAATGGAAAAATGAGTATGATAGTTTTTCAAACGTAATAGGATTTAGCCTCAAAAACAGCTTTCTTAACCATATGGCATAGTACAGAATGTAAATCCAAAAAGAACAGTGTACATATAAGTACTCTATCAAAAATTGAATCTAGCTTTGGTTTGGGCATTTCATCAAATACCTTAATGGCATGAATATATTCCATAAACTCACCTCAAAATTTTCAAATTTTCAAGTATCTTACAAACATATTTTACTCATTACATAACCGGCTAAATTGCTTTTTCATTCTTAGAATTTTTTATTGCAAAAACACTTATTTATTTTGTATCGCCGGGTAAGTCAATTTCAAAGGTGTTTACGGTACCTTTATCTAAATCAATGATTCATGGGATAAAAAACATACTTACAGTGTGTGGTTGCTTCTATGAATCTGTGATTCCGTTTCAATCTGAAACTTGAAATTTAAAAACGAGATTGACGTGGAGGATTGAAATAGAAAGCCAAATTGAGTACACCGAATAAATTGAAGTGGATCCAGATAATTGAAGAGAAATGGGATATATCAAAACAAGGAGTAAAAGGGAGTAAAAAGTACCTGGCCCAGATTTTTGAATATATCCGTAAGAAACGTACCTGGCCTAGATTTTTGCAGATTTTACTTTCTATTCATACAATAGAGTAAAAAGGAAATAAAACAAGAAGGGAAGGAAAAATATATCAATTATCAAAGATTCAAACTTGGCAATAGAAAACGAGCTGTTTTAGAGGCACCGAAATGGAATTATGGAAGAGTAAATCTGTATTGAATTGAAAATATGTAATTTTAGATTTTATAATTACTCTATAGGGTAACGGGTACGAAACAGTCATTACCCATACCCATACCCATTTGGTTACCGAAAAACATTTCTTACCCATACCCATACTCAATAAGTTATCGAAAAAAAAACCTTACTCATACCCGCCTTATCGAATACGATACGGGTCGGATAAACGGCTAAAAAGGTACCATTGACACTCCTAAGTAGGAGCAGGACACTTTGGAAGATACTATAATGCACGCAAAAATGTGAAATTCAGGTAAATACATTACGAAACAGGCCCAAGTATTTCTGGTTTTTAGGCCCAAATCTGGCCCAAATATAGAGTTAGTTTGCCTACAATATATTTCCTTTCCCAATAGGTACTAGCACCCCAATTTAGTAGCTGTCTGGTAGGATGAGATTTAGCAACAATTTAAGCTTGCTTAATGTTTTGATCTGATTTGATCCAACCAAAAAAAGGCCTTTTGTGGTGGCATCATATCATTTAGTCTGAAAATCTAATATTATAATTATTTTTCTTTAAGCAGATTTGAAATCCGTCATATTCATAGCACATACATAAGCATATTATTTTTCTAGTCTTAGCACATGCACACACAAGCATATTATTTTCTAGTCATCATATATATGGCACGGTGTTAACCACCGGGCTCCGCCTAGTTCCATACAGAGATCACCACATTAACAGTGCCAGCATGGTTCGTTCGACTGGCCCACGTCACGCCGCCATAGATGACAACATTGCGGTCCCTTTGGAGAACCAAAACACAGTTCCCTTTCCCCTATCGGTGTTACTGGCCCATAAAACCCGGTCGTTGCCGTCGTATTGCACAAAATTGCCGTCTGCCTGCATCCGAGCAAAGCAACCGATGCCTCGGTTGTCTGTGCCAGTTGACCATTCTGCCATGCCGTCATCATATAAAACCAGGTTGCAGTCTGTTTGCATAGTCAGCTTGTAGCTTCCGTAAGTTAGTGACTGGCCTTCCAATAAGGTTTCGCCGGTGTATAGGATGTTTTCGGCAAAGACGGAGAAGGGACTAAGAAATGTTGAAAGGATGAGGAGGGAAGTGAAGAGAGGAGAAATAGATACCATTGTGAATTTGTGATGATGGAATTGGATTGTTTTGTTTGGCTGTCCTAACAATCCTCTATTTATACATTGTATTAGATGCATTCATTAATGCATAGGTATGGGGGTTGTGTATATATATAATGTAATGCGGTCTATTAAGCATGCATCATATGAATAAATATATAATTTGTTTTTAATATTTTTCGAGGAAAGTATCAACATTTTATTTTCCATTTTTATTCTCTTTTAATTCTTTTAAATAAAACAGCCGAGTAGATCTGATATTGAGGGAAACTAGCTTTATCGCCTGGATGGCTGAGTATATACATTTGGTATCACTCGGATTCCATGTAACACTAATTCATAGAGCATATCTTATTAGACTTGTTTCTTTCAAATTGACACTTTAAACCTCGTCGTATAGGTCTCTAGTATCACTCTACCGAGTTTCACAGTCTGAGCTGATCCCAATAGTTCGTTTCACTCTTCAATTTTGCCTTCTTCTTCGCTTGAAATCAAATGGAAGGATAATCCATTTTTCGTGCGAGGAATCGACAGAGGGTAGAGGGGGAAACATCTTTTGAAGCTCAGGTGAGCTTTCGTCTAATCCTTTTCTTGTTTCGTCAAATTTGGAGCTCGAAATCGTGCTCAGAACGAAGGGAGGGAAGGAGGAGAGGACTGACTAGCTGGGACCCGCTTTTGTCAGCCTCTCAGTTTCTTCAACGCCTTCCTTTTCAAACCGTTCCACTTCTTGGTTGAGCTAGGTGCTGTGTGAGCCGTGTAGAACATGAACATGGCTTTTCGTGCTCTGGGTCTACGCAGATTGAAGGGGTCAAGCGCTCAGCTCCAGATTGCACCCGGACACGTATCCTCCCAGGTACCTGACTCAACACAATTGAAACGGATGGCCCAGATTTACTCCCAGCCGGTGCCTACTCGGGATGACATAGGGGGTCAGTATTATTTATGCTTTGAGATCGTGCTAAGTGAAAATGAACAATTTTAGACTGTCCGATTCAATTGTGTTGAGTCAGGTAACCTGAGAGGATGTGAATTCGATTGCACCCAGAGCGGTTTGGAGCTGGTTTTGATAGGTGTCCCACTGTTTGCACCCAGAAAAAAACCCAGCATTTGTTTAAATTAATTCCTTTGAGATTTTGGTTGTATTTTATATTAAAATTCATGGTTTTAAGAGTAGAATACCCTGTTATAAGATATCTAATTTGCTTTGAGATGCCCATGTACAAAATTGATACCTTTTTAAGCATTTTAATGTTAAAAAATTGCTACTTCACCATTGTAAATAAATTAACAACTTTTTATGGTACAAAACACACACAATCTTGGAACCGACTCAAATACTCACTCACCGATGAGCCCTCATGATACTTCATGTTCACAAGTTTTCGCTTGAAATAGACTTTGTTTTGAGCTATCTTATGCTCATATAAACACCCAAGTTTTTCCCATTACTTCTTGACATCAGTTTCATTGATACATGGTGAAATACTGAATCATCAACCCATTTCTTGTCTTTGGGATCTTGCCTTTCAGACATCTTTCCTTGTTACCACCCGACACTCAGTAGAAAGGCTTGTCTAATTAAGGCAGAGGAGAAAACCAACACTTGCTGGTGTTATCGCGGTCCAAGAGCGCACACGAGAAATCGCGTGCTCTGAGTGTAAGTTGGCACATGAGTAAATTTCAAATAAACACTTGCTGTTGCTTTTGGAATCCCCGGTACTGTAAAAAGGAATCTTTTAGAATTACTGGATCCAGACAGGTTTTTAAACCTTGCACGAATCTCAAAGCACAAATAATACTGTCCCTGTGCTAATCTAAATCTCAAAGCAGCTGAGAATAAATCTCAAACCGTAAAGTAAACAGAATCTTTTACACATATTGGAAAGGATACTCTTCCTTGAGAAGAAGCGCCGAATTGGAAAAAAAATCACGATCGCGATGCATAGCGAAGCTATGGTTGAGCGATTTTGGTTCTGAAAACCACCAATTAAATTAACAATGGCAAAAATCAAGCTCTAATACTACTTGTTAGGGTTTTAAGCAACACAAAAACACACGATGTTAGAGGTGTAAGCCAAGTTTCTGATTTCTCTCTTATCAACGGTAAATTTCAAATAATCATTCAAATTACAAGAAAGAACAAATTTACAAATAAGCTCTTTATATGAAATCGGAACACAACATAATACAAGAACATTATTTGTGTACACCAACATATAGCAACATTGAAAATGTAGCACTCGAGCACAAACGGTGAACAAACCAAATTGCCACAGAATTAATAATGTGAATACTTGTAAATTAAAGGTAGATTCAATTTTATTCAAACCACTGAATATCTTATAAAATTCAAGCCGGTGCATCATCACAAGAAGCATACTTTCTTACAACATAAACAGGATCTCCTACCTTCACGAGCTTTCCATTCATAGTCCATAGTAACGAATCTTGCCATACCAAATGCTGACCAAAGTACACCTACAATGTAAAATTATTCATGAATTATCCATGATAACATATACAATAATAATTTCCAGTCTGAAAACCACTTTTAGTATAATATTTCCTTAATTTCTGAACTTCCTAGGATATGCTGAATACTCGCATTTTAAACAAAATTGTGGTTGTATAGTAATAAAATCCTTTGTTATGAGCATAGCTGTTGATACTAGTAACAACAAATAGCGCATTTAGGAATTTGTTTCTAACATTAGACTTGTTTACACCTAGAATATGTACTTCCTTCTCACCACAAATTTCCTTTTTCATCACACTTACCAAAATTTTGAAATATTATTAAAGTTGTAAAATTCCAAAAAATGAAGAAATATGCTGCTATGTCTGAATGGAGGGTTTTTTTTTGTTTGCACTGTGCTTGTGAAACCAGGATACCTGTTTATCTGGACAATTTTTAAAAGAAAAAGAAAGTTGAATTATTAAGGAGGCCATATTACCACTCCTTTTTGTTTGCACGCCGGGCGCAGCACATGATCCGACCGAAATTTCATCATGGTTTCAGTAGGTTCAGTGCCAGCAATTCCGTTTTCTTGATTAATCGTGGGTACCTTCACATTATATTAAAGAACTGTTTTTATACATATACAAGAAAGTAGAAAACCAGATTGAATGCAAAAAAGTATTTAGTGATCATAATACTAACAAAATCCATTCAAATTGCAAAAAAAATGGCCACAAACTTTAAGCGCAGAAAATTTTGCCAGCATAAATTAACTAGAAAAGCAACTTAAATTACAAAAATAACATTGAAAATGCAGAAGTAAATTACCTTACAACGGGAACATAACTTGACACCATTAAATGTTAAGCTGTTTATTTTTATTTCTTTCCACAAATCTTCTGAATATGGGTTGCACCCATCTACAAGTATACTGAAAGCATAAAGAAATTCATAATTTAGTGTTTTATTCTCCATGGTAAAGAATTGGTGGTGAATTTAATAGTACTCACTTTGGTCTAAAACGATTAATGTTAATTGGCTCAGGGAGAACTTCATTCAAGGCATTCAAAGAACCCTGAAAACAAAACCGAAGAATAAGAAGAAAAAAATTGAACCTCAATCAACCCTCAATTGACCTTACTTTTAACTCAAAAACCTTAATTTCCTTCAACTTCCAAACAGATTACCTGGGACGCCACCATGAAAGGATATCCATCAGCAAACAGGACCTTGTGCCCTTGTGCATATTTGACATCAACTGGTCTGATTTCTGAAGCTAAATTGAAAAAAAAAGGGTGAAATTTTAAATGCAGTTTATCCAGTTAAATTTATTATAATTATAAACAGGTATTGTGCCAATACCCTTTAAAAAACATTATTTTCATGAGCATTAGCTTAGTGTATCCCTTTTGTTGAGATGTTTTCTGTTATTCAGTTTTGCAAAACTGGAGTTTTATGAGGTTTTGTATAACCAACGGGAACTAATATTCAGTGTCACTTTGTTTTTAGTAACAAACAGATCGGGTCCGGTGAATTAATAGTTGGTTGCTAGCAACACAACCCAACTGGTAAACAAATTCCATTACAAGTAAACTACTAGACATGGCCAAAAATACTATGGTAATGATACTAGTCATTAGTCATTACAACATCATCCTTTCATAAAACATCCTAGAGGCACTAGTGCAGCAACCAAAACACAGAGGACAAGTGTACAAAAATACCAAACAGATACTACATACCGGTCCAGAAGCGCACAAGGCGGCTAGGTTTCCCAAGATAACTAGAAAACCAATCAGCTGCTCCGACTCCTTCGTCATGCGCTGGGCCTGACCACTCCCAAACAGACACCTCATCGGCCACTGCATGCTCAGCAACTAGTGGGACCTTTAATGGGTTCATTCCCGGAGCCTTTATAACTACACAAGAAAATTGAACAAAATTGAAAAAAAAGAAAAACATGCATTTATACTTCAAAAATCAGTTGACATGACTTAAATGCAAAACCTCTGAGACAAGTACTTGGACAAAGTTTGGGGCTTGTGGCATTATCAGATTAACCAAGAAACAATTGTGCAGCTGTTTATTTAAGCCAAGTTGGGTTAAACTTAGATTGACGAACAATTACACAACTTACGGTCAATTGAGGCATATTAATCTCAACGGGGATGCACTGAAGACTGAACAAAAGGAAGAATGGGTAAAAAAAAGTGACAATCCATTGTGTAACATAGTAGCTGACAGCTTTGCAATATATGCAGAAAAAAAGGATGAACAAATGTGATAAGATTACTAAAATACCCATGTAAGAATCAACAGTAGGTTCCCAGCCTTCATCAAATGCATCATTCGGCATCTCAATTTCGACTAAAGCAAGTTTTGGTTCAACTCTTTGTGTATATAGTCTTCCTTTTGAGTTAACCACTACCCACTGCCGATCCCATCTAAATCCTGATATAAGTATGAATAATTAGTGCAACATATGAATTCAAATTTTTTGACTTTGTGTTAATCTGGCCCAGCAGGGTAGCACAAAACAAACCCAAACTAATTTCCTATGTTTTGACTTTTACCTTTGTTTCTCTCTAAGTTGTTCAAGTGCAAATTGCACGCTTGAGATAAATTCAAGGCTAATTTGGGTTATATTGAGACCAAACCAAGTTTTATTGAGATTGTAGAAATGAAGTTAACCTATGCTATTTTGGGTGTTAGATCGGCTTATCCATGCTTATGATGGTTGTGTGGGGCCAAATATAATTTTGAGGGATATTACACTGAGAACAATCAAAATATTTTTGTGGCCTGACCACAGAACTGAATGTTTAATTTATGCTATTTGAGGCAAAATTAAGGAATGATCCCACTTTGAGGATTAATTTGGGGTCAAACATGAATAAAGGCCCCATAACAGTTGATAATAGTGTTAGTTTGATATATTTCGGTGGAGGGAAGAGAGACAGATTCTGATATTTCTCAACACAAACAATATTTTCTCTTTCTCAAAAATTATTCCTTTTCTTCTCTCTTCTGCCTTCTTACAACAGAATACAACTCTATTTATAGACTCCTAAGACTCTTGAAATTCGTATACAACATAAATGTAAAAACAGAATTCTAAACAGCAGCAGTTAATTCTGACCCTTTGTTACTAAAACTGCCATAACTTATTATAGGGAACTCCAAACGACTTGAAACTTGTACCATCAGAAACTAGACTTCAAGACACGTCAAATAGACTCCTCATTTGCCCAGAATGATCTAGAATTGCCCTTTCAAATTCGCTCATTAATCAGCCTCAAAATCTGTCCACTGTGCAGTCACGAATTTAATGGCAAATTAAGTTTATTCATCAACACCCGTCCTTAAACTTAATTCTCTTCTGTCCTTCATGCCGAGTAGATTTCTCATTTTCTCAAATAGTCTTGTGGACAGTGGCTTTGTAAAGTGACAATCCATAAAGTGCCTTCTTCAATTTCAGCACCTTCTTTTCTTCCCCGGTTTTCATGTACCCGGGTGGTTGCTCCACGTATACCTCTTCTTCTAGCACGCCATTCAAAAATGCTGACTTGACATCCATTTGAAAAATTTTCCATTTGAATTGAGCTGCTTGAGCAATGAGAAGGCGAATTGTCTCCATTCTTGTAACTGGGGCAAAGACTTCATCATAGTCTATCCCCGCCTTTTGTCGATAGCCCTTTGCAACTAGCCTTGCCTTGTACCGCTCTATCTCGCCTTGAGCATTCATCTTCTTTTTGTATACCCATTTTACTCCTATGGGCTGACTTCCTTTTGGCAATTCAACCAGCTCCCAAGTTCGGTTTCGCTCGATTGCTTTTATTTCTTCATTCATGGCTGCTTGCCACTTCTCATTTCGTATCGCTTCCTCAAATGTAATTGTTTCGGCATCCGCCAAAAGACAAATTAAATGTACCTCACTTGTCGAGTCGTACAAATCTTGCATGCTTCGCATCCTTGGTTGCCTTGTCTCATCTTCATCATCGATTGTTGGTAGATTTGCCAGTGTGTTTGTTCGTGTAGTGATTGTATCGGTAGATGATTCTTCTTTCTCGAATATCACCTCCGTTGATTTTTCCCAATCCCACGAACTTGACTCATTTACATGCACATCTCGGCTGACCACTACTTTCTTTTCTATTGGATCAAACAACTTGAAACCTTTTGTCTTTTCATCATAACCGATAAAGATATACCTTTTGCTTTTGTCATCGAGCTTGGTCCTTCTTTGATCCGGTACATGCGCGTAGGCCATACTACCGAACACCTTTAAGTGAGACACTGTTGGTTTTTGTCCGCTCCATGCTTCTTGCGGTGTTTGATCTTCCAACTTCGCATGAGGGCATCGATTTTGCACATAGACTGCACATAGCACTGCTTCCGCCCAAAATTCCTTCGGCATTTTCTTGCTCTTTATCATCGACCGGACCATGTCGAGAATGGTCCGATTCTTTCTCTCGGCCACACCATTTTGTTGAGGCGAATATGGTGCAGTCAAGAATCGCTTGATGCCTTGTTCCTCGCAAAAATTTGTGAATGCAGTTGATGTGTATTCCCCGCCTCTATCTGATCTGACGGCTTTGATGAACATGCCGGTGGCTTTCTCCACCAACACTTTGAACTTCTTGAAAGATTTTAGAGCTTCAGATTTTTCTTTTAGAAAGTAGACCCATGTTTTCCGAGTGTAGTCATCAATAAATGTAATAAAGTACCTTTTTTCACCAAAAGATTTTGGAGTGATCGGTCCGCAAATGTCGGTATGTATGAGCTCGAGTGGTTTTTTCGCACGATATTCTGACTTTTTTGGGAATGAGGTCCTTGCTTGCTTGCCGAGTAAACATCCTTCGCAAAACTTGGTGGTGTAGTCCATGTCCGGTAACCCATGGACCATGTTCTTCTTGACCAACTCCTTTAGGCCACCATAATGGAGGTGACCGAACCTTAGATGCCACAATGCCGATTTGTCCTCCATGTCGACTTGTAGACATTTTTCCTGCACGTTTCGCAAGTTGAGCTTGTACATGCGATTTTTGGCCATTTCGACTCGTGCTACCAAGCGCCCTCGATTGTCTTTTAATTGTAGTACCCGGTTTTTCATGAATACCGAGTATCCCTTCTCCATGAGTTGCCCCATACTCAAAATATTGCTCTTAAGATCAGGTACATAATAAACATCCTCAATTGACCCTTCCGTACCACCTTTTTGTAAATAGTGAACCGTACCTTGGCCTTTTACTTGAATCTTTGACGCGTCTCCGAACGACACGTGTCCATCTTCAACCTCTCGCAACTCCTTGAATAGGTGCTTGTGCCCACACATGTGGTTGCTTGCACCGGTGTCGAGGTACCAAACTGTGTCACTATCGGTATTGATATCGTTGTATGCCATCATGAGAACACCATCTTCTCTTGTCTCCTCTTCCGTGACTAGATTCGCATTTCCTTCTACCTTTTTCTCGGAGTAGCACTCCTTTGCATAGTGCCCATACTTACCGCAATTATAGCACTCGACATTTGATTTGCACTCTTTTGCGTAGTGCCCATGCTTGCCACAGTTGTAGCACTCAATATTTGAATGATTTGACCGTCCGCCTCTCCCTCGACCACGTCCTCTACCTCGCCAATTTTGTTGGCTTGACTGCCCCTTCTCCTCATTGTATCTACCTCGACCACGGCCTCCACCACCGCGACCATTGCTGCGACCTCCACGGCCGTGCCCTCTACCACGAAAGTTTTGAGTATAGAGTACCTTTTCGTCTTTGATAGACACCTTGGCTTGCAGCGCTTCCTCAACTGACTCGTTCTTCTTCTTCTTGCGTTGCTCGTGTGCCTCTAGCGACCCAGCGAGATCATCTATAGTTAGCTCCTCTAGGTCCTTCGACTCTTCAATTGCGCACACGACATTCTCGAAATTGTCGGTTAGCGACCGCAGAATTTTCTCCACAACCCTCGAGTCATTTAGAATTTCACCATTACACTTGAGCTGATTTACCACGGTTTGCACACGTGTGATGTAGTCGGATACACCTTCTGACTCCTTCATCTTCATACCCTCCAACTCGCCGCGTAGAGTTTGGAGTCTTACTTGCTTTACTCGGTCGGCACCCTTGAAGACCTTTTGCAATGTATCCCATGCTTCCTTGCTAGTTGCCGCACTCGCTATCTTTTCAAAATCCGACTCGTCAACCGCTTGGAATAACATGTATAGCGCTGTCTTGTCCTTCATTCGCCTTTCTTTCAACGCCTTTACTTCATTTGCCGTCTGAACTGTGTTTGCATCCGGCTCTTCAAAACCGTCTTCGACTACTTCCCATGCATCTTGAGCCCCGAGTAGTGCTCGCATTTGGATGCTCCAGTTGTTGTAGTTGGCTCTCGTCAATCGTGGCAGTGGCATACCTCCCACCGACATTCTCCCAGAATTTGCCATAAGCTCCGATACCAATTTGTTAGTTTGATATATTTCGGTGGAGGGAAGAGAGACAGATTCTGATATTTCTCAACACAAACAATATTTTCTCTTTCTCAAAAATTATTCCTTTTCTTCTCTCTTCTGCCTTCTTACAACAGAATACAACTCTATTTATAGACTCCTAAGACTCTTGAAATTCGTATACAACATAAATGTAAAAACAGAATTCTAAACAGCAGCAGTTAATTCTGACCCTTTGTTACTAAAACTGCCATAACTTATTATAGGGAACTCCAAACGACTTGAAACTTGTACCATCAGAAACTAGACTTCAAGACACGTCAAATAGACTCCTCATTTGCCCAGAATGATCTAGAATTGCCCTTTCAAATTCGCTCATTAATCAGCCTCAAAATCTGTCCACTGTGCAGTCACGAATTTAATAGCAAATTAAGTTTATTCATCAACAAATAGATAGTATTTGAATGGAAGTTAACTAATTAATCAAACAGTTTGAGTTTCAATGCAGAGTAATGTGAGAAAAGGTAGAAGAGAAAATAGATCCTATGTCTAGAACTGAGAAAAGAGAATACCAGTGGGAGAAACAGGAGCCTGAGAGAGAGAGATTCCCCGGCAGGACTTGATCGGGTAAACATAGATGCTTGATACTACAGCTGCCGGTGCACCTTGGCCAGAAGCACCACCGGCGGACAAGAGGGAGGAGAGGAGGGATTTTGCTTTCTCCATTGCAAGTAAGATAATGAAGAGTTCAACACTTGAAAGCCAATTTTATTATAGAGATTTTTGTTGTTTGTCTTTTAGATCAAAGACCCACTCAAAAGTCAAAGGCCAATTTGTTATTAATAGGAAACTAAAAATATCAACAATAGGAAATAATTTTGACGAAATTCGAAATATAAGATAACGTCCATTTATAACATGAGGACTTGAGGAGGGCTTCAAATGCATCATTAGTTTTGTGTTTTAATATGCTTTACATTTTTTATCTTTATTTTTAAAATCCAAAAAGTCGATCTGAACCGCTTAACATGATCTTCATAATAAAATATACTTAGATACCAAATTTTATATATTTTAGAATTTTTTTACTATTTTTTTAGATCGGTACAAAATCACTTTTTTAAGGAGATTCTGGACCATCCGATAAAATGATATTATACCTATCTAAAAAAATAGTAAAAAAATTCTAAAAAAATATAAAATTTGGTCTCCAAACATATTTTATTATGAAGATCATGTTGAACGGTTCGGATCAACTGTTCGGACTTTGAAAATAGAAATAAATGATGTGGAGCATATTAGAGCACAAAAATTACGGTGCATTTGAACCCTCCTCTTATAACATCCACTAACAGTTTTTTTAGATTTCGAATTTTGTCAGGATTGTTCTCTTATTTTGTCAGAATTGTTAAAACTATTATTTCGAATTTCTTAGATTTCGAATATTTTCTTATTTATTTTCCTATCAATAAAAAATTCGGTCTCAAAGGCCAATGTCCAGTGTCCAGTTCTCTACTCTATGTACACTCTCCAGTCTCCTCTGTAGGAACTAATACACAACATATTTCATCATTTTTCATAAGAATTAATAAGAAATTATTTTTTTCAGGATCCATTTGTTTTTTTCAGTATTAGTTACTAGATGCTTTCATGACAGAAATACGTCCTAGTGATATTTTATCCAATGAGGATTAGAATTAGTGAAGATGAGATGACAAAATTTTCATTGAATTTAGGCTAAGCGCTCATTTCATTTAGGAAACAAAATAATTACACAAGCCTTTCAAAATAAAAATGCATCTTGCTATTGTTACTATCAATAAGTTTACTTTTTGAAAGTTAGCGACATAAATGACTATTGATGATTGTATTTATAACTGAATAAGTATTTATAACATTTAAAAAAAATATTTTAAAAAAGAGAAAAGGTTTTTATACCCATCACTTTGTACCCAGTATTTACCCAAGCTAATCCGATCAGCATCCAAATGGTCAAACGGTCAAACTTCCAACTATCAACCTTCCTTTATTTATAAGGTTTTGCGATCTCTTCCGGTTCTCTTTCTCTCTCCTCCAATATCCCATCTCTAAAAAAAGCTGAAAAGCTAAAAAATGAAAATTTTTCCAATGTGTCCGTCCGTGACTCCGAGCTCGGATTGCTCTCATCGCAACGGAGGCGGCGCGCCACCGCATCCTCCTCTTGACCGCTGACTCTATAGTCACAGACCTCGGCGAAGCAACTGGTTGCCGCGTTCGTCGACCGCACTCTACCCAATCTCCTCCGAGATTGCTCCGATCGTTAGACTCGAGGAGCTCGCTGTCACTACTAGAGAGGAAGATGAAGATGCCCTCATCGATTTGTATGTTCTCACTTTACTTTTTGCCGTTTCTCTTTTTCGATTAACTAGTTTTTAGGGTTTCAATTCAACAACTATTTAGCGGTCGTACGCTCGATCTTGATCTCAATCTCTGTATAGATCGATTTTTAGATAATATACTTATGACTTGATCTGTTTGTCTTCTTATTCGTTAATAATCTTTGTTATCTTACTTTCTTTGATATTATCTAAACATTTGGTTTCAAGAAGGCCAAGCTCTATACGTATGATAAGGATGGGAACCAGTGGAAAGAGAGGGGAACTGGTTCTTTATAGTATTTTTTAGAATCTATTTCACAGTTTTACAAAATATATCAGATATTGTACGTGATCTATGCATTATATTTCTTTTATTTATTTTACTGGATATGTTTAGCAGTTTTACATGATATATATGCAATAGTTTACAAGAGATATGCAATATTTACAGGGTCTGTTTTAACAGTTTTACTGATTTAAATTTCTAGTATTTATCTAATAGTTTTACAGGATATATACGCAATGTTTTACATGATATATTAATCAGGTTTAAAGGTTTTGTACTGTATTTTATAGGATATATTTAACAGTTTTACATGATATATGCAATTGTTTTCACAGATCTCGTGTTATTTGAATGTCTGATTTTACAGGATATATACAATTGTCTTACATGATGTAATATACACAATTACAGTGGTTTTATTACATATTGTTATACTTCAGTATATTTTTATCTTACGCTTTGTCAACAATCTAATCACCGAGGTGCCTCTAACTTTCACACAGGTAATTTTTTAACTTTTAAGTTTATGATGTAATTTAGATTTGTAATTTTATTCTCTCAGCAAGGTAACTCCAATTTATAACCTTTTTTTTTTTTTTTTGCAGGATGATATTTTAAAAGAACGTGTTGTTCTAGTGATGAGGCTTCTCACTCATCCAAATAACGTTCACTAGAGGGTTATGAAGTAACAAACTTTGTATGTTGAATAGTATGCTTGTGTGGAACAGATGTATTTTGTGTGTTGAATGTTATTGTTTGTGTTTGCTACTGTTGAACAATGTGGTTGTGACTAGTGACATTTTATGCTTGTGAACAGTTATTTTTGTTGAACAATGTGTTTTATTGTATTGATGTTTTATAGTTTGCATCTGTTAGTTTTACAGTTTACATTTGCGAGTTTTATAGTATTGAAGTTTTATAGTTTCTATATATAGTTTTATAGTTTCATGTGTCAGTTTTACAGTATTGAAGTCTTATATTTTGCATCTATTATTTTTACAGTTTATATATGCGAATTTTACAGTATTGAAGTTTTATAGTTTGTATATATTAGTTTTATAGTTTCAAGTGTCAAATTTTACAGTATTGAAGTCTTATCCGTGATTTTTATTTTTACCCAAAAAAAATATATTTTAATATAAATAACCAGGTTTTTAAAATATTTTTATTTTTACCCAAAACGCTAGGAATATCAGCGTTCCGAATTCTTAATTCGGAACGCTAGGAATCCTAGCGTTCCGAATTCTTAATTAGGCATTTGTTTCCTTCTTATTTTTCTTTCGACCAATAATAATCCACCACCTCAAGCTGTCGTGCGCATTTTGAGTTGCATGTTTTTAAATTGTTTTCTGGTCAACATGGCGGTACTGTCCGTGTTATAGCACTGTTAGGATGATCCAATTTATACCCAGTTTGATCATCTCCATGGGAAATTAATTCTTTGATCCATTAATTACTTCTGTACATCAACTAGTACACCGTCATTTATATGGGCGTAAATTAGAGAAAATAAGCATGAATTTCATTAATATTCTAACTTGATTAGTAAATAGCTAGCACAACATATATAATGACCTGAGTGTGAGGGGGAGAAATTAATTCATGAATTTGGTTAATATAATTGGATCTAGCAATAGTTTGCACGTGCAATCAGTTAACCATTTTAGTAGAATGTACAGCTTGTTATTATTATATCTTTAGATACACGCAAACCACCCACAACTTTGACATCCTAAAGCACACCAAAATACAATTATCCTTCCCTAGATAATATACTTTTGTCCATGACAAATGCTATATGTGCCTTAACAAAGTTATGCGGTAAAATAATATGAGTTAGTAGTAAAATTAAATGAAGGTTATAATAAGACTTAACGAAGTTACAAGGATTTTGTGCAGTAGCACAAATTCCGTCTCTCTACGTATAGCACATGCATTGATCTAAATCAGGGCTCTTTAATCAAAAAAAGAAAAAGAAAAAAAGGGAGGTTGTAATCATTATAATATAATGTAATTAAGGTTTGTGTTTTCATGCATGCATGGAATATAATTTTTTGCAAGTTGCAGTTAATTTGGAGTTTGTAGGAAGCACTAATCTCTGGGACTCAATTTTATAGCAGCCAATAATTCCCTCTTAGAAAATAAAGGGGTCAACTAGAGGTACTCCTGGCTGAATTGATTCAAAAGTATTAAGTTGGATAAATTAATATACCTATCTGACCTTTGATTGATCTTTGTCCCTACCGCACAAATTATTATATATAGCACACACTGATATTGAATGCAATATTTTTATAGACTTCTTATCTATATTAATCTATTAGCACATTGATTATAAAATTCTTAATCTCTATTCATAAAACCTTTAAACTACATAGTTGGTGCAAAATAAGGACGAAATAAATTGATAGTGGTAAATTCAATAATTGAGGCAATGAAAATTTAAAAAACTATCCGAGCATGTTAAAATATCAGACATGACGCAGACATATATAATATGTATAGTTATCTACCATTAAGCTTAGATCGGGCAGTAATATTATAATAACATATCTGTTCAAAACTAGGTAACTAAAAAAATTGCCACTAGTATTAGTATATATATCTCTTAATCTCTTATACTATTTACATGTATATACCATTCCAGGTGAAGCAAAGACTCTACTTTTTATCTTAATACAGTATATATGGTCTTGTTGAAATAACTAAAAATTAACTATATATCTTCATTTATTCCTATTTATCTTTTAATGTGTACACAGTTCAGCAGTCAGCAGCTGCTAAAAAATATGGAGATATATATATATATATGCATATATATAGTAATATGCATATATATAGTATAATCGTAAATTTTACATGCATATTAATGTCTCTTTGACTGCTATTGCAAGGGAATAACAAATGTAGCTAAAGCAGTTATATATTAAGCAATTGCTCTAATTAGGTGCTTAGCTAACAGCAGTTATATATTGCCATGTTGACCAGAAAACAATTTAAAAACATGCAACTCAAAATGCGCACGACAGCTTGAGGTGGTGGATTATTATTGGTCGAAAGAAAAATAAGAACAAATGCCTAATTAAGAATTCGGAACGCTGATATTCCTAGCGTTTTGGGTAAAAATAAAAATATTTTAAAAACCTGATTATTTATATTAAAATATATTTTTTTTTGGGTAAAATAAAAGATCACGGAAGTCTTATAGTTTGTATTTGTTAGATTTATAGTTTACATCTACGAATTTGACCGTATGGAAGTCTTATTTTACATGATATATATGCATATATAATACCAAGAAAAAAAAATGATGAAAAAAAATAAATAATTAAAAAAATTAAAAATTAATTCGAAAAAAGAATTTGATGCAAAAAATTAATTTTGCATAATTTTAGGTGTTATTTGGAAATAACTGCAAGTTTGAGAAGTGGTTCGGTTTTGAAATCTTCTAGAAGCTGTCACTCTGAAAGTACAACAAGTGGTCCCGCATGAAGTACAGGTAGTTTGGCAAGTTGTGAAAGTTGCAAACGGTTAGCAACAAACTTGAGACCACTTGCAAGAGTCGCTGGTTGTTAGAATTTTGAATTACGTATTATATATGATTTGTCATTGAAGATACAGTATTGAGTATAGAGTTTTACAGTATTCGCGCAAGTCAAATGACAGTTAGTTTGAGTAAAAACTAGATACAACTCGCTGGATACAATTAGTCGCTTCCTTCAAAAAGAAGTTTCTATTTGTCTCTATTTTAGTTTTAACTCTTTCCAATATTCTACTGTATTTTAGAATAAAGAATTTTCATATTAGATCTGCATCTTTTTTATTCTCATTAATTACTCTCAAAATCAAAAAAATATTATTCTATTTTCATATTATGACATATCTACTTTCTTTATTCTCTCTATTCTCCTCTATTCTATATATTTTTGTTACAGCAGAGATTTCCCAGCGCCGGTTCAACCCCACACTGGTCACCTCGATCTTCGATATCTATTCCCATCTTCTTGCATCGCTGTATCAGATGACAGAGCCACAGCTTAAGTGATCTCTCTCCCAATATATAAAATATATTTAAGCTTCAAAAAATTATTCAAATCACCCTGAATATTACAAAAATAGAATATACTTCTATGTTGTGCATAATATTTTCACCTACCTCTGAAATTTTCTTCAAAATGTGCTTCGGTTTTTATGTTTTTCTAAAAACTTATTATAATATACTTAATATTCAAAATAATGACAAAATTATGCCTCATGATCCAAATTTTTTAGCCACCCTGCTAATCCTGGCTACCCCTGTTTTTGCGTTTTTTTTTTTTTTTTTTTTTATTGAAACCCGTAGGCTATTCATTAAACAAAAATTCAAGCTACAAAGTTCTTAATCTTGCTACAACAGAGAACTAGAAAGAAACCTACATTACATTATCAGAAAGCAACCTACATTGCATAACATGATCCTACTGAAAATTAAAATTAACAGAAAGTCATAACTCATAAGAAACAATAGAAAAAGAGAACAGTAAGCAAGTGAGGGGAGCAATTGTGTATGCTCAGCAGCAGCAAAAATTATTCTCCCTGAACAGCAAAGACAGACACGTCAATGCTTGTATTGAATTCAAGCTCTTCCTTGAAACTTCTACTTGGTACCCCATTAAAGGTGCATCTGGTACGCCTTGCCCAGTTTGCCAGTAAGTGTGGTTGTCTGAGTACGTGCCTTTCGAATCAGAAAAGAGTTTCTAATCCCTTGCAATCTCAGTACACATTGTGCCACTGTAGGAGCTACTCTCCAGTATTGTAACGTATCCAGCTTGCCCGAGTTAGTCACATTCACACAAGTTCAGGTTGGCAGTCACATAATCAATCATGTACAATAAGGCGAGTGCTTCTGCTTTCTAAGGGTTATCTGCCTCAATTGCCTGCCCTTGTGCTCCTACCAGTAACCCACTCTTATCAATTATAATAGCACCTGTTCCTGCCTTGCCCGATTTCTCTCATGAGCATCTATCAAAATGACAGCTTTGCCCCTAGGCACAACATACACTGTAGGTTTTTCATTGGGTTTCATTCCTGTTGTTGATCCGCAAATATGCATTGCCTTTGCCCTTGCTAAGATAGTGTGTGGGTCCTCCCTTTTTCCAGTAAATACCTCGACATTTTTCGCTTTCCACAGGCATCAGATAATATTGCAAAATGCTGGTACCTGTTGTGTTTCTAGCCTGATGGTCACTTCAAGCATCGTTTCTGGGGTGGCAAATCATGTTGTTTTACAGTTTCTTCCAAAATTCAACTATTTGAAGTTTTCAACTCATCACACATCCTACAGCAGTAGAACAAAAACAGAAATCCCCCGTTTGCATTCTCGGTCGTACATGGCCCATTCATACCTTGTTCGCGGTATGTGGTACTCGCCAGACCAGCTGATCAGTGTTATAAATTCGTTACACAGAAAGCTACACAAGTATAACACAGAGTATTGGGAAAATTGCGGCGAAGCCACATTAGCATATCAACGTGCACTGCATATCAAGATTAATTAATGTGTGTAAAGACATCAAATTTAACACAAGAAAATTTATCAACAGTCCAATCCGAAAAGAAAAACAAGAAAGATCTAAATTTTACAACTTTTCTTTAAATAGATGGTTTTACTAAAAAAATAGTGTAAAATAAATAATATAATAATAATAATAATAATATAATAATAATAATAATAATAATAATAATATATAATAATAATATAATAATAATAATCATAATAATAATAATAATAATAATAATAATAATAATAATAAATAATAATAATAATAATAATATAATAATAATATAATAATATAATAATAATAAATATAATAATAATAATAATAATAAAATAATAATAATAATAATATATAATAATAATAATATAATCATAATAATAATACTAATAATAATAAATAATAATAATAATAATAATAATAATAATAATAATAATAATATAAAAAAAAAAAATTAAAATAAAATATATACCGTCCCGCCTGCCTAAATTATTTTCAAAATATTCAGAGGACAACCTGAGGAATTTGCATTTTGAAATTGCCTAGTCATGATTAATAAGCTTTCAACTCTTAATTTGTAAATGTATTTCGGGTAACTGATGTTGATATTATCCATTATTATTGTATATTTATTATCATAATTTTTTTGAAATGTTGAAGTCGCAAGAAACTCGCTGGCGTTCTTATTAATAATCAATCCTCTATTACCATGTCAATGGCCGATTTTTATTCATAGCAATAAGAAAAATATATGTAGCATTCATAAAAATTTCAAATATAACAACAAACTGAAAAGCATATCGGCCATCTTGATCTGGTCGTAAGAGCATCTGCATCCCTGAAACTATTAGAGTTTATAATCTGACGTGGCAGTTGCTAAACCAGTTTCAAGGATGTAGATGATTTTTTTATTTAGCAACTTTACTCAACAATTTCTTATTAAGAAATCGTTTATAAACTCTGGCATGGCAAAACGATTAGCCTATATTCACTAAAATTAGTTTAATTTATTGCTGATGATATGACTTATTAGAAACTTTAAAATTAGTTTAAGGGATGTGAACATTTAGAAACTCTAGAATCTATAATTTCTTAAAAGCAGTTAATAGTTATTTAGAAATTTTAAGAGTTCCAGGAATGTAGATTCTCTAAAAAAATGTAACGTTCAAACTCCGGTTGGCACAAAATGTTCCGTTCAACATTTAAAAAATATGGACCTAACATTTCCAACAACCAAAATCTGAACAGTACTTTTTGTCACAACCGAATGGCAGGAACTTTTCATTCCTTTTTGCTATTTTTGAAAATTTTAGCAAAGTGATGCTATATATCTATTTTATTTTATTTATTTATTTTTAAAACAATCGGTGTCGCTTTAATTCAGATCCAACGCAGTATCGGACATTGTTGAATGAGATCCCAGTCGTTTATTTTATTTTTGCACGAATTTCAAAGCGGACCCCTCTATATTTCCAATAGGCTCCGAATTGATTTTATTGGAAATATTCTACGCGGTCCAGTACCGCAGAGAATACTAACACGTGTTAATCGTGGCTTCTAACAGAACATGTCTTTCTAAAGCTTTAAAAAATATCTATATATTCAGCATAATTTAGTTCCTTATAATAGCATAAATATTTCATCAAACTTTTATATTTATAATGCATTGTTAAGCAAAAGGATAGCATTTTTGTAGAAGTATATTGACAAGATTTAGCATTTTGGAAATTGCCTAGTCATGATTAACAAGTTTCAACTCTCAATTTGTAATAGCCTTTCGGCTAACTGATGGTGATATTTTCCACTATTAATCCATATATTATCATACTTTTTTAAAATTGTTGAGGTCAACAATTATTGAGTGAGCCTATGGTGCTACGCATAGCAAGGATGGCTAGTGTACTACGGCTCAATATGGTACTTTTTAAAATTCTAATGGTCGATCCAACCGTTCAATGTGATAATCATATGAATATGTACTTGTAAACTAAAATTTATATTTTTTCGAATTTTTGTACTATTTTTTTATATAGGTAGAATTTTGATGGTCCAGAATTTTCAGAAAACACTGATTTTTCTACCTATCTAAAAAAATAGTAAAAAAATTCGAAAAAATATAAAATTTAGTTTGCAAGTACATATTCATATAGTTATCACATTGAACGGTTGGATCGACCGTTAGAATTTTAAAAAGTACCATATTGAGCCGTAGTACACTAGCCATCCGTGCTATGCATAGCACCATAGGCTCACTCACAATTATTAGTCTAACCTTTTCTTACAAGAAATTCGCTCACATTCTCATGAATAATGAATCATGTATATATTTACCTTGTCAATAACCATAAAAAAGAAAAAAATCTTCAAAAATAATTATATTAGAATGAAGTCTACGTGCTATCTGATACTGACGAAATATACCGTCCATACTATACTATAAGAATAGGACAGTATCTGCGAGTGTAAAAAGTAACTATCTGCGAGAGTACACCAACAGAGAAGTGTTTTTTTTTTTCTGAGTATGTCGGTATTACTAACGGAAGTATCCGCGACGATTCTCTCGCAGATAGTCTCTCGAATATTGTCCCATTCTAGCTCTTTTCGTGACGAAATATTTCATTGAACGCTTCAAGAACATGAACGAAACATTTCATCATCATCAGGATATATTTATATTATTCATATATAACGTAAACTATCTGGCATCTTAAATTTGCACAGCTACTAATATAATGGGCAAATATTCAACAAAAAATAAAAGAAAAGGACGAATTGAAAACTCAGAAAATATACTTTGTGTAAGAGTCTAAATTTGGCCGGTGAAGAGTACAATGGCAGGAAAAGGAGCCAGAGAGTCGGCACGGCGAGTTTGGCAAATCAGCGAATGTGAGATACACATCGCCGACCATGGCACCTGCATCAGAGCAGGCCACTCGGACGGGTTGGCTCAGCTATCCTCCTGGTCCAGGGTTGAGTAATGGGGCCCACACACCTTTCTGGCACGTGCCAGTGCCATTGTCTGGGATGCATGTGCAGCCGCACTTGTACTTGAGCTTGTCAATCTCGTTGTTAATTGCATGATATTAAAAGGATACATATTAGGACTGGATATGCCGCAATGCACATGTTCGTCGTTGTGTTCCTCTTATGTTCATCACCAATATTAGTTTATTACTATATAGTTTTTTTTTATGGTTAAGCGAATTTGATTAACTAAATATAACATTTTGCAAAGCTGGAATCCAACAAATGAGGTCATACAACGAAAGGAGCAATTGAAAATTAGGCAATTGGCTGAAGGCTTGGGGCCTTCCCAAAAGTGCACATGGATGCCTTGCCTCATGATGTAACAAATTTAATGGACACCTCCATTTAATTGAAAGGGTATATGTGTCAATTTAATTTATAAAATAACCAAAAGGACATAAAAGAAAGAAAGTTAAGATTTGATGGGATATTAGATATTATGGTGTTTTCATGAGAAAATTGGCTATTTTAAAGTTTTGATGGGTATAGTGGAAATTTTCCCTATATTTTTTTAGCAACAGTAAGGATCAATTCAATTCCTTATTTTATATTAAGAAAGCATGAGCACGACGACTACACTTTAATTAGTTGCTATTTTTATCTTTTGTTGGTTGCGTTGTGCCGTCGTTGTCGGATGTGACAAATGAGGAGAGCACGTTCCTGATTGGTCAGTTTACACAATATATTGCAAATATTTTCTGTTGATCATATATACCAGGCTTACTCTTTGTTTAAGAGAAATGATTTAATTATTTGAGGTTTAGTCCAGTGCACTTCCATTAAATTGAGCTACTCTCCAAAAAACCAGAAACAAAAACAAAATGGAGGGAAAGATTAATGAACTAATTGCGCCACCACAAAAGACACAAACTTCGTTGGAGGAAAACCTCGAGAAATCACCTGATGATTCCTGTAAAAGGTGTGTGCTTTCATTCAATTCAGATTTGTCAATGTCTTTCAGATCATCTAACGACACATCAAAAGTCAATGCACAATTTGATGATGATGATGATGAAGTAGAAGCATCAGCGGATCCCCTGCAGATGTTCGTGCAAAAACGACTAAGTAATTTACCGGGTGAACCTCACAAGAACCAACCCGTCACCATTTACAGGGTCCCAGCCTCCTTTCGGGAGAAAAGAAAAGTTCTTTATGAGCCCAGGATGGTGTCGGTCGGGCCATACTACCATGGGAGAGAAGAACTCCGATCCATGGAGGAACACAAGTGGTGGTGCCTCCGAGATTTCATGTCACGAGAACCCAAGATCGGCCTCGACATCTATCTCCAGGTGATGAGAAAACTAGAGCCTCAGGCACGCCAATGCTATAGTGAGAGCGTTAAGATAAGTACAGATGAGTTTGTTCTAATGTTGCTATTAGATGGTTGTTTTATCTTGGAGTACTTCCTAAAATGTAAAGATAAAGAAACCGACATCCTTCGTGATATCGGTTGGGGAGGTCCGACGATAATCTCCGATCTCTTCTTGCTCGAAAATCAGATTCCATTTTTCATCCGATTTAAATGATTGCAACAGTTGTGAAGACGGTTGCGACCTCGTTCACAACTTGTCTTCACTTCTTCCTTATCAAGAGATGTTGATGCCCCCGGAGGTGTCTTGTGAAACTATCAAACATTTGCTACACCTCTATTACATTTGCCTGATCCCCAAATCGTACACCGAGCATTTACATCGTCCTGCTATGAAACGCTCCCTTTCTTGGCTCTGGATGCGGGTCCCGCAACCAAAAGAAGGTGGCAGCGGTAAAGGGTCTCACCGTTCCTCGGTAATAATCCCATGCGCGGCTGAACTTCACGATTCTGGCGTGCAGTTCAAGAGAAACTTGAGTCAGCGTTTGTTCGACATAACGTTCAACAAGGGCGTTATAGAGATGCCGCTTTTGGTTGTCGACAACACTATAAGAACAATATTTACAAATATTGTAGCTTTTGAGCAGAGTCAAATTAGTAGATTGAGAATATTTACAAGCTATGTGGTGTTGTGGAATATGTTGGTCGACACCAGCAGAGACGTGAGTCTACTCGAGCACTGCGGCATCCTCGAGCTCGTGCAACATAACGAGGAGCAAGCAGCAGATTTCTTCACTGAATTGGCCGATTGTTGGTCGATGGATTACGACGATCACTACTACGCCAATTTTTTTGTGGAATTGCAAAACTATTGCAGCTCAACTTGGAATAGATCAAGAGCTAGATTGATGCAATCCGGAGCGCGGTAGTGAGCAATCCGGTCATGGATAGAGATGGAGAAAGATATAATATGGTGTTTTTTAGAGTAGATAAGTATGATTAGTTGATTATAATAGTTTACGTGAGTTTATGACAATAAATGAATTTAGATCTAAGAATAATGATGTTTTTATCAGTGAAATTGTTAATGTGCATTAACCACTAACCTTAAATAAATAATGGACACACACTTTTATTATATTTGACATTTTATAATTAAAGGATCACATTATTTTTTTACGTGTCAAAATAAATTTTTGTATCCTTTCAGTGATAATTGATTTGCACGGATACTACGACTATATGTTCATATTTTATAATTAATATTTTTATGATATCCACTCACAAAGTGCACGATATACGAATAATATTAACTACTATGATTTGTATGCATGGTTATTCTTAACATCTGTCGTAGTTTTTGTTGTGTTCTCTCTTAACATATTATTGTCATACTATTATTATTTTTTCTTATTATATTTTCATGTTGCAACTGTCACGATATTAGTCTTATATTAATGTAGTTATGGGTAGAACTAGGGTGCTTTTGAGTTTACCAAGTCTTTGGTGAACTCAAGTCTAAATTTCATCGGATCAGCTTCAAACGACGAATTCAAACTATTGAAATCCGTCCATCTTACGAGTGATGCATCTACATGCAAAAATTTTAAATTTTGAAATTAATTTTGCATAGAGTCAAGTGGTCGAAAAATGTCAAAAAATGAATGCATTAAAATTAATTTATTAACCTTCTAATTTTGACCGCTTGACTTTATCCTAAATTAATTCGAAAGTATAAAATTTTTACATGTATATGCATCACTCGTAAGGTAGGCGGGTTTTAATGGTTCGAATTCGTCATTTGAAGCCGATCCGATGGGTTTTAGACTTGAGTTCACTAAGAGGCTTGCATGAAAATCCTTTTACCGACGGCCCAGATTAGTCAAGTTACCCATTAAGATTTACGATCCAGATTAGTCTGTTTTTATGCCCTTTCAGTGGGTTTGTCTTTCATATATACATTAAAATCTCTCTGTAATGTGTTGAAACTGACTTTGAGATATAGTGGATTTTGTTTTGGGATAATTTATTATTTGCAATATGATAGTTTGTTGCTTGTGTTGTATTATGAACGATAGTTTGTTATATTTCTTTGGTACGTTTCGTACCAATTGGGAAAAAGAAAAATAACAAAAAAAATATATAAAAAAAAACACCCTTCTGCGACCGATTTTGACCCATCAGAGACCGGCCAAGCGGTCTCTGATGGTCTTCTGCCATGTCACCACACAGCATTAGCGACAGATTTCATCGGTCGCTAAAGGGGTCATCAGCGACCGGTGACGTCAGCGGGGTGATCATCAGCGACGAAGCATCTGCGTCCGGGTCATCTGCGACCGATTTTGGTCTTCAGCGACCGGTAGACCCATCAGCGACCGATTTGGCCGGTCGCTGATGGGTATGATTGCTGTAGTGATAAAACATACATAATCATCCAATTAAATGATATAATTAACTACATTATTTAATTTATTGAAGTCATTTTCTATAATATTTTTTTATATATAGTCTCAAGCTATGTTGTGTGTGAGAGTCTGTATCTTCTATATATAGTAAAGTAGTCTGAATTTTTTTTATCTGATTTTGTTCTGCTGTAATTAAAAATTTGAATTATGTAATTACTAATTCTTGAGACTAAATAAGCAGAGTTTGATACTTATGTACAGTACATATTTCCTTGGACATCTATGGATTGGGCTTTTAATTTACTTCATTTTTTACCCAATTCAGGACTCTATGGATTATCTCATCCACAGGGCCTGTGGCCTGGCTTCTTATTGTCTAAGATAATTATATTCTTATGTGAATTTCTGTTATTTTAAAAAATATATATAAATATATATAGAGAGTGGCTAATATCAAAACGTTTGCACCAAGCCTCTCGTGCAACCAAGTTGTTTTCGGGTTTTCAAAGTCCAAACGGTCGACCCGAACTGTTAGATGTTTAATCTTTATTAAAATCTGCTTGGAGACCAAATTTCACATTTTTTGGAATTTTTTTGCTATTTCTTAAGCCACTTTGAAAATTACAGATCCGGGTGAACAGTAAAAACAGTGCTACTAAATTCTGGACTATGTGATCAGCAATTTTCAAAGTGGCTTAATAAATAGCAAAAAAATTCCAAAAAATGTGAAATTTGGTCTCAAGCAGATTTTAATATAGAGATCACATCTAACGGCTCGGATCAACCGTTTGGACTTTGAAAATCCAAAAACGACTTGGTTGCACGAGGATGCTTGGTGCAAACGTTTTGATATTAGCCACTCTCAATATATATATATATATATATATGAGAGATGGGCTATGGTGCATTGCAATGCATAGGCACCCTTGTGCATTGGACCATAAATCACCGATTCAAAGTCCAAATGACCGATCCAAACCGTTCATCTTGTTCTCCATATTAATATGTACTTGGAGACCAAATTTTACATTTTTTGGAATTTTTTTACTATTTATTAAGCCACTTTGAAAATAGCTGATCCAACGGTGAACAGTAAAAAATAGTAAAATTTTCTGGACCACCGGATCAGACTTTTTCAAAGTGGCTTAATAAATAGTAAAAAAATTCCAAAAAATGTAAAATTTGGTCTCCAAGCACATATTAATATGGAGAACAAGATGAACGGTTTGGATCGGTCATTTGGACTTTGAATCGGTGATTTATGGTCCAATGCACAAGGGTGCCTATGCATTGCAATGTATAATAGCCATCTCTCTCTCTCTCTCTATATATATAGAGTAAGGCTACGGTGCTTTGCAAAGTAAACCACCCCGTTTACTTCGGGCTACTTTTTGGATTTTGAAAATCCAAACAACCGATCCGAACCGTTCAACATGTTCTAAACATTGAAATGTGCTTGGAGACCAAATTTTACATTTTTTGGAATTTTTTTACTATTTATTAAACCACTTAGAAAGTTTCTGATCCGGTAGTCCAGAAAATTTTACTTTTTTTTTACTGTTCGCCGTTGGATCAGCGATTTTCAAAGTGGCTTAATAAATAGTAAAAAAATTCCAAAAAATGTAAAATTTGGTCTCCAAGCACATTTCAATGTTTAGAACATGTTGAACGGTTCGGATCGGTTGTTTGAATTTTCAAAATCCAAAAAGTAGCCCGAAGTAAACGGGGTGGTTTACTTTGCAAAGCACCGTAGCCTTACTCTATATATATATATAACTATTTAATAAAGTAAGAATTAACTTAATTAAGTATAAATATATATTTATTGTATAGATATATTATTAACTTTATTTTTCTATTAAATTATGCTCCCTTACGATAATTATTTTTGTATTACGCTACCGTTGCAAAGGGTTTGTTCGACCTTTAATTAATATTCACAAAAGGATTCTTAATCTGCGAGCTTTTATGCAGAGAGCATTGTATTTGTTACTAGACCGAAGACCGGTTCTCTAGTATTGTGATATTTGATAAACAACAAAATTTACTTTAATGATAATCATACTTTTGTTACTTTTTTGTTTTAAAACCGAGCAAAGTTAGCTTACAATTTAATTAGACAAAATGATTTATTAAATAATGCTAGAATTTTTTTATTAATTACAACATACTCTGACCTAACAAAGTGTCCACCTTGCACATATTATGAAATAGTTTCTTTAGTTAATTAGTTTAGAACTCAAGCGGTTCACGCCGTCAAGCACAATGATGACACACTTTATTCTTAATTAATTAATTTAATTGCCCGAACTCATAATTTAACAATGGTTAGTTTGTAGGCCACTAATAGTACATTATTAGACATGGATGGTTTGCTTTTTATGGGAAATGGGAAAAGTAACCGGTGATCACAATAAATTTTAATAAAATAAACTTCATGCTAAATATATTTAAGAGATAATTGCAAAAATATAATGGATAGTCAGCTTATACAGCTGTTAGTATTAGGCACATAGTATAGATTATATTAGTGCAATGCAATCTCAAGCTTTCTATTAAGATGTAGATTTAACGGGTAAGGTATATATGTTTAGGTTTTTTAAGGGTGACATATCAGAAAATCCTATCTCATGGAATTATAAAGTTGTACCTTATTGTGTACATGAGAAACGTTGTACCTCATAGATACACTTGTTATGAGAACGTTGAACGCTCTTCTTTTAGTATTTTAATAATATGTTTCCGTTCTTTCAAACCGAGAGAACTTCGTTTCTCTATATATATTTTTTTAATTTTCAAATTTATTTTCTATCTAGTCAAGTGGTAAAAAAAACAAAGGTTATAGCCGATTAAAATGTGAACAAAATCCTTCATATTTTGACCGCTTGACTTGATAGTAAATAAATTCAAAATTTATTTTTTTATATGAAAACAAAGCTCTTTTAAGGATATTGGTTTGAACGGTTTGAATTTGTTGTTTGAAGCCGACACTTCATTACAGTATCCACGAGAGTAAAGAGTGACTATTTGCGAGGGTATACCAATAGAAAAATATTTTTTCTATTAGCGACGGAAGTATCCGCTAGGGTATACCAACAGTATCTCTCGAAATTACTATCCCATTCTTGTAGTGCGATTCAATCAATTGTAGAGATCGGAAGTATATTGTTAAAATACTAGAAGAAGAGTGCTTGCCGTACTCCACTTGTTATTATTCCAAAGAAAATTATTTTTACATTTTTTGAAAAACTGTTTGTATGATTTGGGTGAAGAATTTAGCTTCCGAAATAAAATAGGATCCATCTGTGCAGGGATTTGATTTAAAGAAAAAAAAAAACAATACAAGTCCCTCAAAATCCAGCGCAGTCTGCGCTGCGCAGAGGTGTAAAAGACAAAAAGA
This sequence comes from Carex parvula, assembly GCA_025461045.1. Taxonomy (NCBI): domain Eukaryota; kingdom Viridiplantae; phylum Streptophyta; class Magnoliopsida; order Poales; family Cyperaceae; genus Carex; species Carex parvula. The sequence continues at coordinate 748,283 of JAJGRW010000400.1, read as the reverse complement.
CTTGTTTCTTGTTGCGGCCGCTTTCTATGTAGAAAATCATGTTGCTTAACAGTTTCTTCCTAAATTCAACTATTTTAACTCACTACACATCCTTGTGCAGTAGAAGCGAAACAGATTCACACGTTTGTACTATTCAACGATGAGGTCCGCATTGTAGTCTTGAGTCGTTTCCTATGTAGCTAATTATGTTGCTATTTTGTTTCTTGCTAAATTCAACTGTTTTAAATCACCATACATCCTGACGCTGAGGAACTGAGATAGAAGATCCCACGATTTAACTGTTCATCGAGGTCCGCATTATAAGAAATAACTTTGATGACAGAAATTTTAATAAAACACAATTGGAATCTCAAATCGCCGAGCGAACTTGAAAATTGATCTCAGCCTTTTGAATTCGTGATCGGGTATTTTTTTTCTTAAATAAAATATTGGTTGCTAAAGTAGATGAGAAGAAAAGGAATATAGTAAAGGTTGTGAAATGCCAATCAGATACTGCTTAACGCAATGACAGCTTAATGATTTGAGAAAGGTTTGACGGGGTAAAAATTTGTGATTCGGTAATAATTCAAATATAATTCGGAATTATACATTGAGTTCGGATCGGAGATCTTAGTCTCACGAAGAGTAAAAAAAAAAAAAAATTCTTGAAAAATTGACAAATAATTCGTAAAATTAGAAAAAAAAATCGAAAAATTTGTGAATAATTTGAAAAAAAAATTGGAAAACCGAATAATAATATAGATTGATTCACCAACAGCTCAATCTGAATTATTCACCAATCATGTTACGAAAGTGGTATGTGGTACTCGCCAGCATAGGTAACATAATTCACGTATATACGGTTTTTTGACGTATCCAAAACCGAACACCGAATAAAATGCGAAAAAACACGAATTTTTTTTTTGCTTCCTTGTGGGACCGAATCAATTCCCGAATTATATCCAATTATTCTCGAATCATGAATTTTTGACCCTGCCGAATCGAAACTCAAACTATTCGTTTGTCACTATGCTCGCCAGACCAGCTGATCAGCGTTATGAATTCGTTACGCAGAAAGCTACACAAGTAGAACACTGAGTATTAGGAAAATGCGGCGAAGCCACATTAGCATATCAACGTGCACAGCATATCAAGATTAATTAATGTGTAGAGACATCAAATACACAAGAAAATTTATCAACGTGCAATCCCAAAAAAAACAACAAAGAAATTCTCCAATTAAGAGACATTGTTAGTGATTTACCGAAAATCTTTTATAACCTTTTTTTTTTAATATATATAAGATTTTATTAAAAAAGTAGTGTCAATAATAAAATTTAGATAGTCATGAAATGTTGACTTGCCCGTCTGCCTTTTTTCTTATTCAAAATAGACGGAGGACAACCTGAGGATTTAGCATTTTATGCAATAAAAATATTATGATAATATATACATTAATAATGAAATTGCCTAGTCATGCTACATAAGCTTCAGCTCTTCATTTGTAATTGTCTTTTCGGGTAAACTCATGTTAAAACTTATCATTATAGATCTCATATTTATCATAATTTTTTATTCATAGCAATAAAAACGAAAAAAAAAAAAAATCTGTAGCATCGTTTTAAAAAAAATAATAAAAAAAAATTATACCGGAATGAAGCATACATGCTATTGGTTATGACAAAACGTACCGTTCAAATTCCGGTCGTGACGAAACATTTGCTCACAACCGAAATCTGGACGGTATTATGATATCCAATGCGTACCGGACCGTGTAGAATGAGATCAGAGTCGTCTATTTTATTCTAGCACAAATTTCTAAAAGGATATCTCTCTCATATTTTAAATTGATTCGAATTGATTTTGATTCGAGGGAAACTATATTCTACATGGTACGGTACCGCAGAGGATAATCACACGTGTCAATCGCGGCTCCTAACAAAAAAAATGTCGTTTTGAAACTTATAAAATATCTATTCAGCATAATTTAGTTCCTTATAAAATAGATCGTGTAGCTGTCTTTGAAATGTTAATTAGATCCACCTGATCTAATCTCATATAAAAAATATGTCTTCTAACTTTTATAATTATAATGCCTTGTTAAACAAAAAGATAACATCTATAGTGAAATAAAGTAATGTTTTTATTTTTTTAATTTTATAAAATTGTTGACAGGTACACAGCCAAGGTATTATATTTCGTTTTGAAGAATTGATCATATTCAATCTAGCTGTATAAATTTTCCTTGATGTTTTCTAATTTCTTTTAACCTTTTTTAATTTGTGCAACTACTTTCTTTTTGAAACATTTAAAATTAAGGGAATTATTGGCTGTTTCTAAGCTTGTACTATAAACTATAAAGTATTCATGTGCACCCTTCCAAAATCTAAAAATATTGTGTATCTCCCAATCTAAAATTAATAATATCATATTTATCCTTCTAAATTTTACAAGCTCACAATTTATCCAATTTATTGTCTTCTATTAGAACTCATTTTAAATTTGTATTAGTTATAATTTTATAATTTATTAAAGAAAATAAAAAACATGTAGCATGTGTAAGAAAAACTATTCAGTCTTCTAATTAGCCGGTTTATGAGGACAAATTTATTTATTTGTATACTTGTGATGCATATAAAATGGTATTTTGACAAATGTCTATTTTGAAGGGTATACATGAAATTTCCATGTATTTAGAAAGAAAGGTACATTAACACGGATCCAAATCTGCTGAAATCCCAATACATGAACAGTGTTCCTGGAATTTCTAAAATCCAGAATTCAACCATTGAACTGTTTCGAGATACGAGCACAGGAAAACTAGCTGTTTCGAGATGCGTGCACAAAAAAAGTTGAACGGCTGAATTTGAAATTTCAGAAATTCCAAAAACACTGTTCATGTATTTTGGATTTCAGCTGATTTGAATCCCATTAACACTGGTACACCTGCCCCCCAATGCTATTTAATAATATATGTCAGAAACAACACAACAATTGGTCAACTATTGCAAACATTGTGGAAATTAATCTTGCCTTATAATATATACAAAAAATATATAAATCAATTAAATATCCATCCTTCCACATGAGGAGGTTGTTATGTAGGCCATGTATTGGTTTGAAGTGCCACAAAGAAAGGAGAAAAATCAATGGCGACTAAGCTAACTGGGGGAGGTGAAATATGAAAAGAATATAACAAAACAGAGTATACCAAAATAATGCCGACATTTTTATTAATATCCAAAGTTAATACAAATTATTAATTATACCCAGAATCGGACCAATTATCGATATATACCCAAGCCGGCCATTTTCTGGCCGGCTATGTACCTTTTTTTTTTTTTTTTTTTTCCCCCGCATTTCACCCTTTATATACCCCTTTTTCTCTCTCTCCTCTCACAATTCTCCCATCTTCAACCGAATTCTCTCTTCTTTAAGGTAAATTTTTTTTTATCTAATTTAATTTTTAATTTATTTATTTTAGGGTTTAGGATTTAGGTTTTAGGTGTTATAATTTAGATTATGTTGTTGTAATTTAGTGTAATTAGCTAAGTTAACCAATATTTAGTTTAATTAGCATAATTGACCAATATTTAGGGTATTTTGGCCTTTTTACCATAATTATGCTGATTAAGCGTAATTTTACCGAAATTAGCACTTTTGACCAATATTTAGGGTATTTTGGTCTTTTTTACCATAATTAGGCTAATTAAGCGCAATTTAGTGTAATTAGCACAGATGACCAATATTTAGTGTAATTAGCACAGATGACCAATTTTTAGGGTATTTTGGTCTTTTTTACCATAATTAGGCTGATTAAGCATAATTTAGTGTAATTAGCACAGATGACTAATATTTAGGGTATTTTGGCATTTTTTTACCATAATTATGCTGATCAAGCGTAATTTCACCGAATTTAGGTTATTTTAGATATCAGGATGCCTAGAGCACGGCCTACCCAGCGTCCAGTAGTGGACGAGCCGATCAGTACCAGCAGCACGGAGCACATCAGTCCTCTCCTGTGGATTCCCCACAGCGAGCACCGAGTCTCACTGGCTTCTCGTGAGGTACGTTCCTTTTTCTTATATTTTCATTAAATTT
>JAJGRW010000400.1:641149-739703 GCA_025461045.1 Carex parvula | reverse complement strand
AGAAAATGTTGTTTTGAATTAAGCTTTATAAAATAATGTAGAACTAAGGTGTTCTTAAGCTCCCTAAGTCCCTTTGTGAGCTTAACACAAAATCTATTGGATTGATTTTAAACGATCATACAAATTGTTCAAAACTGTTCTACCTCACGGGTAATACATTTACATGTCAAATTTATAATTTTTCAAACTAGTTTAGTTTAAAGTCAAGCGGTAAAAAAATGATGAAAAATGAACTCATTAAAATTAACTTATAAATCATTTTTTTGACCGCTTGACTTCATATTAATTAGTTTAAAAATTTAAAAATTTGACATGTAAACACATCACTTATGAAGTAGATCGGTTTCAACAGTTTGGATGCGTCATTTGAAATCAATCTGATAGGTTTTTGAGTTAAGCTCACAAAAGAGCTTAGTGAGGTTAAGAACACCTTAATTAGTTATACTCTATAAAACATCTATATATTCAACATAATTTAGTTCCTTATAACAGCTCGTGTAGCTGTCCTTGAAATGTTAATTAGATCCACCTAATTTAATCCCATGTTAAATAATTTAGCTCCTTGGTTATTTTGAAAAAAAATAATAAGATTTATTATGTCTTGTCTCCTCTCTACCTCTCTCTTCCCAAGAGAAGAACAATATAACATTTTAGAACCTCCTTACTGTTTTGCTTATGGTACAAAACTAATTATGGTAAGGATCAACTTGTGATGCATTCTTGAGCACATTTTTTAATTCTTACTATTTTGCTTTTCTAACTCTTTTTAACTCTTGAACCAGTTAGTACTTAGTACCAACTTTCTTGTACATACTGGTATGTATTATGAAAGAATTATTGGTTTTTTTAACTATTAAGAATCGCTTCTTAAACTGTTGAGGGTTATAATTAAACTTTAAATGAAAATAGAAATTTCTTCTCATCATCTTACATCGGTAAATAATTCTTTGAAGTATATGGCAAATTTTGTCACATGTATCATCATCAGGATACATTTATATTATACATATATAACGTAAACTATCTGGCATCTTAAATTTGCACAGCTACTAATATAATGGGCAAATATTCAACAAAAAATAAAAGAAAAGGACGAATTCAAAACTCAGAAAATATACTTTGTGCAAGAGTTTAAATTTGGCCGGTGAAAAGTACACGAAAGGAGCAATTGAAAATTAGGCAATTTGGCTGAAGGCTTGGGACCTTCCCAAAAGTGCACATGGATGCCTTGCCTCATGAGTTGCGAAGCTGGAATCCAACAAATGAGGTCATACACGAAGAGTCCGAATCTGCTGCGATTCTGAGATGGATCGCAGGATCCTAAAATTTTAAGATTAACGGTTTAAACTTTTCTGTGTGCGGATCTCGCTCAGAAACGTTCTTGAAAAAGTAAATTTTCTTGCACGCATCTCAAAAAAAACCAACAGTTGAGATGGGATCGCAGGGTCCTGTGATTCTCCGAGAATCACAGCAGATTTATTTTCCATACACGAAAGGAGCAATTGAAAATTAGGTAATTGGCTGAAGGCTTGGGGCCTTCCCAAAAGTGCACATGGATGCCTTGCCTCATGATGTAACAAATTTAATGGACACCTCCATTTAATTGAAAGGGTATATGTGTCAATTTAATTTATAAAATAACCAAAAGGACATAAAAGAAAGAAAGTTAAGACTTGATGGGATATTAGATATTATGGTGTTTTCATGAGAAAATTAGCTATTTTAAAGTTTTGCTGGGTATAGTGGAAATTTTCCCTATATTTTTTTAGCAACAGTAAGGATCAATTCAATTCCTTATTTTATATTAAGAAAGCATGAGCACGACGACTACACTTTAATTAGTTGCTATTTTTATCTTTTGTTGGTTGCGTTGTGCCGTCGTTGTCGGATGTGACAAATGAGGAGAGCACGTTCCTGATTGGTCAGTTTACACAATATATATATTGCAAATATTTTCTGTTGATCATATATACCAGGCTTACTCTTTGTTTAAGAGAAATGATTTAATTATTTGAGGTTTAGTCCAGTGCACTTCCATTAAATTGAGCTACTCTCCAAAAAACCAGAAACAAAAACAAAATGGAGGGAAAGATTAATGAACTAATTGCGCCACCACAAAAGACACAAACTTCGTTGGAGGAAAACCTCGAGAAATCACCTGATGATTCCTGTAAAAGGTGTGTGCTTTCATTCAATTCAGATTTGTCAATGTCTTTCAGATCATCTAACGACAAATCGAAAGTCAATGCACAATTTGATGATGATGATGATGATGAAGAAGTAGAAGCATCAGCGGATACCCTGCAGATGTTCGTGCAAAAACGACTAAGTAATTTACCGGGCGAACCTCACAAGAACCAACCCATCACCATTTACAGGGTCCCTGCCTCCTTTCGGGAGAAAAGAAAAGTTCTTTATGAGCCCAGGATGGTGTCGGTCGGGCCATACTACCATGGGAGAGAAGAACTCCGATCCATGGAGGAACACAAGTGGTGGTGCCTCCGAGATTTCATGTCACGAGAACCCAAGATCGGCCTCGACATCTATCTCCAGGTGATGAGAAAACTAGAGCCTCAGGCACGCCAATGCTATAGTGAGAGCGTTAAGATAAGTACAGATGAGTTTGTTCTAATGTTGCTATTAGATGGTTGTTTTATCTTGGAGTACTTCCTAAAATGTAAAGATAAAGAAACCGACATCCTTCGTGATATCGGTTGGGGAGGTCCGACGATAATCTCCGATCTCTTCTTGCTCGAAAATCAGATTCCTTTTTTTCATTATCCATAAGCTCGCATCATTTTTATCTGATTTAAATGATTGCAACAGTTGTGAAGACGGTTGCGACCTCGTTCACAACTTCTCTTCACTTCTTCCTTATCAAGACTCAAGAGATGTTGATGCCCCCGGAGGTGTCTTGTGAAACTATCAAACATTTGCTACACCTCTATTACATTTGCCTGATCCCCAAATCATACACCGAGCATTTACATCGTCCTGCTATGAAACGCTCCCTTTCTTGGCTCTGGATGCGGGTCCCGCAATAACCAAAAGAAGGTGGTAGCGGTAAAGGGTCTCACCATTCCTCGGTAATAATCCCATGCGCGGCTGAACTTCACGATTCCGGCGTGAAGTTCAAGAGAAACTTGAGTCACCGTTTGTTCGACATAACGTTCAACAAGGGCGTTATAGAGATGCCGCTTTTGGTTGTCGACAACACTATAAGAACAATATTTACAAATATTGTAGCTTTTGAGCAGAGTCAAATTAGTAGATTGAGAATATTTACAAGCTATGTGGTGTTGTGGAATATGTTGGTCGACACCAGCAGAGACGTGAGTCTACTGGAGCACTGTGGCATCCTCGAGCTCTTGCAACATAACGAGGAGCAAGCAGTAGATTTCTTCAATGAATTGGCCGATTGTTGGTCGATGGACTACGACGATCACTACTACGCCAATTTTTTTATGGAATTGCAAAACTATTGCAGCTCAACTTGGAATAGATCAAGAGCTAGATTGATGCAAGATTACTTCAACAATCCTTGGAGTTCTATTTCTGTGGTGGCTGCTGTGATACTGTTAATTCTTACTGTTATACTGACCTACTATACAGTCTATCCTCATAGTGCTGATGATAATTGTAATATATAGTACTCAATGATGAATGGTACCAGGTACAATCAACTATGTATGGTTTTCATTTGAATGGAAATCGGTGAGAATATCCACTTCTTTCAAAAAAAAAAATGATGAAATTGATATGATGCGTGTGTAGAACAAGAATGGTGTTTCAACTTTTTTTATTTTTTTTTCATCCATTCAGTATCAAAAATTGTAGTTGTTGTATGTCTCTTATCTCACGATTTATAATTTTCTAGTTCTTAAGGATTATATTTGTGTTTTTCATATATTTTTGTATGCAAAACTTTGAAAAGAGAATACAGAAAATTGCTTCAAAATTGTCTCTTGTTTCACTGTTGTTTCACTGATCTAGCGTCGCCGCTCCCTTCTTCCTCCTCCACATCTCTCCATGCTTCAAAATTGTCTCTTGTTTCACTGTTGTTTCACTGATCTAGCGTCGCCGCTCCCTTCTTCCTCCTCCACATCTCTCCATTCCACTACTTTCATTTCTTCTAGTTTTTTCTCCGGTATAGCGTTATCCTTCCCTCTCTCTCATCTCTATCTCTTCAAGCGGAGAAGAGAATGAGGGAGAGGGGAGGGGGCCGAGTCGAGCGGAGCCGAAAGCGCGGTATCATCAGAGTTCGAAGTCATGTAGAGTCTTTACCTCCATCTTGATCGGAGCGTGGTAGTGAGCAATCCGGCCGTCGGAGCACGGCGGCTATCGGACGAAAGTAGATCCGGTCGTGGATAGAGATGGAGAAAGAGATAATAAGTTGTTTTTTAGAGTAGATAAGTATGATTAGTTGATTAGTTTACGTAATTTTATGAGAATAAATGAATTTAGATCTAAGAATAATGATGTTTTTATCAATAAAATTGTTAATGTGCATTTAAAACCACTAATTTTAAATAATGGACACACACTTTTATTATATTTGACATTTTATAATTAAAGGATCACATTATTTTTTTACGTGTCAAAATAAATTTTTGTATCCTTTCAGTGATAATTGATTTGCACGGATACTACGACTATAGGTTCAAATTTTATAATTAATATTTTTATGATATCCACTCACAAATTGCACGATATACGAATAATAATATTAACTACTATGATTTGTATGCATGGTTATTCTTAACATCTGTCGTAGTTTTTGTTGTGTTCTCTCTTAACATATTATTGTCATACTATTATTTTTTTTTCTTATTATATGTTCATGTTACAACGCATGGTCACGATATTAGTCTTATATTAATGTAGTTATGGGTAGAACTAGGGTGCTCTTGAGTTTACCAAATCTTTGGTGAACTCAAGTCTAAATTTCATCGGATCAGTTTCAAACGACGAATTCAAATTATTGAAATCCGTCCATCTTACGAGTGATGCATCTACATGCAAAAAATTTAAATTTTGAAATTAATTTTGCATAGAGTCAAGTGGTCGAAAAATGTCAAAAAATGAATGCATTAAAATTAATTTATTAACCTTCTAATTTTGACCGCTTGACTTTATCCTAAATTAATTCGAAAGTATAAAATTTTTACATGTATATGCATCACTCGTAAGGTAGGCGGGTTTTAATGGTTCGAATTCGTCATTTGAAGCCGATCCGATGGGTTTTAGACTTGAGTTCACCAAGAGGCTTGCATGAAAATCCTTTTAACGACGGCCCAGATTAGTCAAGTTACCCATTAAGATTTACGATCCAGATTAGTCTGTTTTTATGCCCTTTCAGTGGGTTTGTCTTTCATATATACATTAAAATCTCTCTGTAATGTGTTGAAACTGACTTTGAGATATAGTGGATTTTGTTTTGGGATAATTTATTATTTGCAATATGATAGTTTGTTGCTTGTGTTGTATTATGAACGATAGTTTGTTATATTTCTTTGGTACGTTTCGTACCAATTGGGAAAAAGAAAAATAACAAAAATATATATAAAAAAAAAACACCCTTCTGCGACCGATTTTGACCCATCAGAGATCGGCCAAGTGGTCTCTGATGGTCTTCTGCCATGTCACCACACAGCATTAGCGACAGATTTCATCGGTCGCTAAAGGGGTCATCAGCGACCGGTGACGTCAGCGGGGTGATCATCAGCAACGAAGCATCTGCGTCCGGGTCATCTGCGACCGATTTTGGTCTTCAGCGACCGGTAGACCCATCAGCGACCGATTTGGCCGGTCGCTGATGGGTATGATTGCTGTAGTGATAAAACATACATAATCATCCAATTAAATGATATAATTAACTACATTATTTAATTTATTGAAGTCATTTTCTATAATATTTTTTTATATATAGTCTCAAGCTATGTTGTGTGTGAGAGTCTGTATCTTCTATATATAGTAAAGTAGTCTGAATTTTTTTTATCTGATTTTGTTCTGCTGTAATTAAAAATTTGAATTATGTAATTACTAATTCTTGAGACTAAATAAGCAGAGTTTGATACTTATGTACAGTACATATTTCCTTGGACATCTATGGATTGGGCTTTTAATTTTACTTCCTGTTACCCAATTCAGGACTCCATTGATTATCTCATCCACAGGGCCTGTGGCCTGGCTTCTAATTGTCTAAGATAATTATATTCTTATGTGAATTTCTGTTACTTTTAAAAACATATATATATATATATATATATATATATATATATATATATATAGAGTGGCTAATATCAAAACGTTTGCACCAAGCCTCTCGTGCAACCAAGTTGTTTTCGGGTTTTCAAAGTCCAAACGGTCGACCCGAACTGTTAGATGTTTAATCTTTATTAAAATCTGGTTGGAGACCAAATTTCACATTTTTTGGAATTTTTTTGCTATTTCTTAAGCCACTTTGAAAATTACAGATCCGGGTGAACAGTAAAAACAGTGCTACTAAATTCTAGACTATGTGATCAGCAATTTTCAAAGTGGCTTAATAAATAGCAAAAAAATTCCAAAAAATGTGAAATTTGGTCTCAAGCAGATTTTAATATAGAGATCACATCTAACGGCTCGGATCAACCGTTTGGACTTTGAAAATCCAAAAACGACTTGGTTGCACGAGGAGGCTTGGTGCAAACGTTTTGATATTAGCCACTCTCAATATATATATATATATATATATATATATATATATATATAGAGAGAGAGAGAGAGAGAGAGAGAGAGAGAGAGATGGGCTATGGTGCATTGCAATGCATAGGCACCCTTGTGCATTGGACCATAAATCACCGATTCAAAGTCCAAATGACCGATCCAAACCGTTCATCTTGTTCTCCATATTAATATGTACTTGGAGACCAAATTTTACATTTTTTGGAATTTTTTTACTATTTATTAAGCCACTTTGAAAATAGCTGATCCAACGGTGAACAGTAAAAAATAGTAAAATTTTCTGGACCACCGGATCAGACTTTTTCAAAGTGGCTTAATAAATAGTAAAAAAATTCCAAAAAATGTAAAATTTGGTCTCCAAGCACATATTAATATGGAGAACAAGATGAACGGTTTAGATCAGTCATTTGGACTTTGAATCGGTGATTTATGGTCCAATGCACAAGGGTGCCTATGCATTGCAATGTATAATAGCCCATCTCTATATATATATATATATATATATAGAGTAAGGCTACGGTGCTTTGCAAAGTAAACCACCCCGTTTACTTCGGGCTACTTTTTGGATTTTGAAAATCCAAACAACTGATCCGAACCGTTCAACATGTTCTAAACATTAAAATGTGCTTGGAGACCAAATTTTACATTTTTTGGAATTTTTTACTATTTATTAAACCACTTAGAAAGTTTCTGATCCGGTGGTCCAGAAAATTTTACTTTTTTTTTACTGTTCGCCGTTGGATCAGCGATTTTCAAAGTGGCTTAATAAATAGTAAAAAAATTCCAAAAAATGTAAAATTTGGTCTCCAAGCACATTTCAATGTTTAGAACATGTTGAACGGTTCGGATCGATTGTTTGAATTTTCAAAATCCAAAAAGTAGCCCGAAGTAAACGGGGTGGTTTACTTTGCAAAGCACCGTAGCCTTACTCTATATATATATATATATAACTATTTAATAAAGTAAGAATTAACTTAATTAAGTATAAATATATATTTAATGTATAGATATATTATTAACTTTATTTTTCTATTAAATTATGCACGATAATTATTTTTGTATTATGCTACCGTTGCAAAGGGTTTGTTCAACCTCTAATTAATATTTACAAAAGGATTCTTAACCTGCGAGCTTCCATGCAGAGAGCATTGCATTTGTTACTAGACCGAAGACCGGTTCTCTAGTATTGTGATATTTGATAAAGAACAAAATTTACTTTAATGATAATCATACTTTTGTTACTTTTTTGTTTTAAAACCGAGCAAAGTTAGCTTACAATTTAATTAGACAAAATGATTTATTAAATAATGCTATAATTTTTTTATTAATTACAACATACTCTGACCTAACAAAGTGTCCACCGTGCACATATGAAATAATTTCTTTAGTTAATTAGTTTAGAACTCAAGCGGTTCACGCCGTCAAGCACAATGATGACACACTTTATTCTTAATTAATTAATTTAATTGCCCAAACTCATAATTTAACAATGGTTAGTTTGTAGGCCACTAATAGTACATTATTAGACATGGATGGTTTGCTTTTATGGGGAAATGGGAAAAGTAACCGGTGATCACCATAAATTTTAATAAAAGAAACTTCATGCTAAATATTTAAGAGAAAATTGCAAAAAATAATGAATAGTACTAATTTGTCAGCTTATACAGCTGTTAGTATTAGGCACATAGTATAGATTATATTAGTGCAATGCAATCTCAAGCTTTCTATTAAGATGTAGATTTAACGGGTAAGCTATATATGTTTAGTTTTTTTTAATAGGGTGACTTATCAGAAATCCTATCTTATAGAATTATAAAGTTGTACCTTATTGTGTTCATGAGAAACGTTGTACCTCATAGATACACTTGTTATGAGAACGTTGAACGCTCTTCTTTTAGTATTTTAATAATATGTTTCCGTTCTTTCAAACCGAGAGAACTTCGTTTCTCTATATATATTTTTTAATTTTCAAATTTATTTTCTATCTAGTGAAGTGGTAAAAAAAACAAAGGTTATAGCCGATTAAAATGTGAACAAAATTCTTCATATTTTGACCGCTTGACTTGATAGTAAATAAATTCGAAAATTATTATTTTTATATGGAAACGAAGCTCTTTTTAAAGATATTGGTTTGAACGGTTTGAATTTGTTGTTTGAAGCCGACACTTCATTACAGTATCAACGAGAGTAAAGAGTGACTATTTGCGAGGGTATACCGATAGAAAAATATTTTTTCTATTAGCGACGGAAGTATCCGCTAGGGTATACCAACAGTATCTCTCGAAATTACTATCCCATTCTTGTAGTGCGATTCAATCGATTTTAGAGATCGAAAACATATTGTTAAAATACTAAAAGAAGCGCGTTAGCCGTACTCCACTTGTTATTATTCCAAAGAAAATTATTTTTACATTTTTTTGAAAAACTGTTTGTATGATTTGGGTGAAGAATTTAGCTTCCGAAATAAAATAGGATCCATCTGCGCAGGGATTTGATTTAAAGAAAAAAAAAAAACAAATACAAGTCCCTCAAAATCCAGCGCAGTCTGCGCTGCGCAGAGGTGTAAAAGACAAAAAGACTTGTTTCTTGTTGCGCCGCTTTCTATGTAGAAAATCATGTTGCTTAACAGTTTCTTCCTAAATTCAACTATTTTAACTCACTACACATCCTTGTGCAGTAGAAGCGAAACAGATTCACACGTTTGTACTATTCAACGATGAGGTCCGCATTGTAGTCTTGAGTCGTTTCCTATGTAGCTAATTATGTTGCTATTTTGTTTCTTGCTAAATTCAACTGTTTTAAATCACCATACATCCTGACGCTGAGGAACTGAGATAGAAGATCCCACGTTTGAACTGTTCATCGAGGTCCGCATTATTAGAAATAACTTCGATGACAGAAATTTTAATAAAACACAATTGGAATCTCAAATCGCCGAGCGAACTTGAAAATTGATCTCAGCCTTTTGAATTCTTGATCGGGTATTTTTTTCTTAAATAAAATATTGGTTGCTAAAGTAGATGAGAAGAAAAGGAAAATAGTGAAAGGTTGTGAAATGCCAATCAGATAATGCTTAACGCATTGACAGCTTAATGATTTGAGAAAGGTTTAACGGGGTCAAAAATTTGTGATTCGGTAATAATTTAAATATAATTTGGAATTATACATTGAGTTCGGATTGGAGATCCTAGTCTCACAAGAGAAAAAAAAAAAGTTCTTGATTAGCTAATAGCTCAATCGGAAAATTAGAAAAAAGATTGTAAAATTTGCGAATAATTTGAAAAAAAAATTGGAAAACCGAATAATACACAGATTGATTCGCCAACAGCTCAATCTGAATTATTCACGAATCATGTTACTATGGTGGTATGTGGTATTCGCCAACATAGTAACATAATTCGTGTATAATTCGTTTTTTTGACGTATCCGAACCGAACACCGAATAAAATGCGTAAAACACGAAATTTTTTTTTTTGGGTTTTTTTTTGCTTTCTTGTAGTACTGAATTATTCCCGAATTACACCCGAATTATTCTCAAATCATGAATTTTTTACTCTAACCGAATCGAACTCAAACTATTCGTTTGTCACTATGCTCGCCAGACCAGCTGATCAGCGTTATGAATTCGTTACGCAGAAAGCTACACAAGTAGAGCACTGAGTATTAGGAAAATGCGGCGAAGCCACATTAGCATATCAACGTGCACAGCATATCAAGATTAATTAATGTGTGTAGAGACATCAAATAACACAAGAAAATTTATCAACAGTACAATCCGAAAAACAAAAAAACAAAGAAATTCTCCAAATTAAGAGACATTGTTAGTGATTTTTCACCGAAAATCTTTTATGACTTTTTTTAAATATATATAAGATTTTACTAAAAAAAATAGTGTCAAAAATAATAATAATAATAATTATTATTTTTATTATAATAATTTAGATAGTCATGACACGTTGACTTGCCCGTCTGCCTATTTTTTTATTCAAAATAGACGGAGGACAACCTGAGGATTTAGCATTTTATGAATAAAAAAATTATGATAATATATACATTAATAATGGAAATTGCCTAGTCATGATAAACAAGCTTCAGCTCTTAATATGTAATTGTCTTTCGGGTAACTGATGTTAAAATTATCCATTATAAATGTATATATTATCATAATTTTTTTATTCATAGCAATAAAAACGAAAAAAAAAAACTGCAGCATCGTTTTAAAAAAATAATATAAAAAAACTATACCGAAATTGATTCCGAAAAAATTTCTAAATAGACATCTCTCTCATATTATAAGTTGATTCCGAATTGATTTTGATTTGAGGGAAAATATTCTACGTGGTACGGTACCGCAGAGGATAATCACACGTGTCAATCGTGGTTCCTAACAAAAAAAAATGTCGTTTTGAAACTTTATAAAATATATATTCAGCATAATTTAGTTCCTTATAAAATAGATCGTGTAGCTGTCTTTGAAATGTTAATTAGATCCACCTGATCTAATCTCATATAAAAAATATGTCTTCTAACTTTTATAATTATAATGCCTTGTTAAACAAAAAGATAACATCTATAGTGAAATAAAGTAATGTTTTTATTTTTTTTAATTTTATAAAATTGTTGACAGATACACAGCCAAGGTATTATATTTCGTTTTGAAGAATTGATCAATATTCAATCTAGCTGTATAAATTTTCCTTGATGTTTTCTAATTTCTTTTAACCTTTTTTAATTTGTGCAACGACTTTCTTTTTGAAACATTTTAAAATTTAAGGGAATTATTGGCTGTTTCTATGCTTGTACCTATAAAGTATTCATGTGCACCCTTCCAAAATCTAAAAATTGTGTATTTCCCAATCTAAAATTAATAATATCATATTTATCATTCTAAATTTTACAAGCTCACAAATTTATCCAATTTATTGTCTTCTATTAGAACTCATTTTAAATTTGTATTAGTTATAATTTTATAATTTATTAAAGAAAATAAAAAACATGTAGCATGTGTAAGAAAAACTATTCAGTCTTCTAATTAGCCGGTTTATGAGGACAAATTTATTTATTTGTATACTTGTGATGCATATAAAATGGTATTTTGACAAATGTCTATTTTGAAGGGTATACATGAAATTTCCATGTATTTAGAAAGAAAGGTACATTAACACGGATCCAAATCTGCTTAAATCGCAATACATGAACAGTGTTCTTGGAATTCTTGAAATTCAGAATCCAGCCGTTGAACTGTTTCGAGATGCGTGCACAGAAAAAGTTGAATAGCTGGATTCAAAATTTCAGAAATTCCAGAAACACTGTTCATGTATTTTGGATTTCAGCTGATTTGAATCCCATTAACACTGGTACACCTGCCCCCCAATGCTATTTAATAATATATGTCAGAAACAACACAACAATTGGTCAACTATTGCAAACATTGTGGAAATTAATCTTGCCTTATAATATATACAAAAAAAATATAAATCAATTAAATATCCATCCTTCCACCTGAGGAGGTTGTTATAGGCCATGTATTGGTTTGAAGTGCCACAAACAAAGGAGAAAAATCAATGGCGACTAAGCTAACTGGGGGAGGTGAAATATGAAAGGAATATGACAAAACAGAGTATACCAAATAATGGCTTCTAATTTCTCACAAAATGAGACCAAGCAGAGATTTAAGGGTGCTTCAACTAAAGGTGTGCATTTATTTGATTATTATTTAATAGTTTTTTACGCTCTGGTTTTTGGTTCAATTTGTGTCATTTTGGTAATGCAAAAAAAAATCTCATGAACACTGATGGAATGATGGATCTTTTTTTTTTTTTTTTCTGATATATTAAAGAAATATGCAATTCCCAAAATATTTAGCTGTCTTAACATTTTATTGGCATTTTTTTTGTCAATGATTCACCAATCTGATTTTCCCAAAAAAAATTAGAACATTTTGTGAAAATTATGTGCGCAATGGAGTTTGGTGGTGGGACAATGCCCGGTCGAAGTCGTCCGATCCGCATCAAGATTTGTACACACTCATCTGCACGAATCATGTCGTAGTCCGTGCGAATCATGATATGGATTGGACAGCTGGCATCGGACCAAATTTGGTACAATGCCCCTCGGACTGTCTCCAATTCCTTGCGTAATAGTATTCTATTATCCTAATGTTTTATAGGAAATCTAACATAGTTCAATTTATTAAAGAACAGTCCATATAGAATAACTCAATCCTCACCAATATAGAATAACTCAATCTAACATTTACTATTACACCAATTTACTTTATTTTATTTGGGTATATCGATCACAAATATAGAATAACTCAATCCTCACCAAACCTGATTATAAGTATGATGATCACAAATATACAGATCTGCGGGCTTGTTGCAGTGGCACGAGCCCTCATCTCTCTTCCAAGAGGACGCAGGTTCAATTCTCGAAAATATAATCTAAAAGGATGTTGGGGGTGTACCAGGGCCCTTAACAAAAAAAAAAGTTTGATGATAACATTACAAATTCATGGACATTGTTTTCATGTCAAATAAGAGATTTTAACCAGGAGATTTACAATTTTCATATTAAGTAGTTTAAGAGCTGATACAGACACCTAATACAAATTGTTATCAGAATACAGTACCAGCATTCTCTAATATTTTCCATACTCGATGCATCGACTAAGATAAAATGCGTGTAGTATCCATGAAAGAACATATTTTCGGAATACATACTGGCATCTGTTACACAGGAACTAGCTAGATCTTTACCTAAGATGAGATTTTTTGTGTTCCATTGTATTCTTTAACAAATTAATAATGTATATAGTGTTCTCTAGTTTTCTGTTTTTGGCGTAAAATCTCTAGCATACTGTTTTTTTTAATTTTAGTAGTATGTTGGTTTGGGTTTTAAAGCTTGATACCCAAAATATTTAAGTTTTTTAAATGATATGTATTCTTTTATAAAAAGACCCGAAATCTACCACATTTATAAAACCAGTGATTTTGCCATAATTTCTCTTTTTTCCTTTCAAAATCATGAAAACATCATCAACATAATTTTACAAAATCAACAATAGAAGAGCAAGTCTACAGGAAAATTAAGGTAGGCCATAACAACCTAATGAACCATCTTTGACCCAAATAAGTCTAGAATAAAAAAAATGTGGTATCCAACATATGCCTTGCTGTCTGTTATGCACTCATTATTTTACATAATTGAATTATTTCTTATTGTATTATCATCTCATGACTTTATAATGTTTACAGAAGGGTTATATACATTACAATGACTTTAGAGCCATTAGAAATTTATCTAAAAATAGAAAGAAATATAACAGCTTTGTTGCAAAATAAAAAAAAATCTAACAAAAAGAAGAAAGGGGTAAATTTTGCAAAAATTGCATCTGAACTATGCTAAGTATCCCCAAGTCTTGCCTCACCAATGCAAATGAAACATGTACATTTTGAAGGATCTGATATTTCAGGGAAATATTATTTGTCATATGTTAAACAAACCATGGCAAAACACCACCCATTTCTCTCAAATGAATCCCAGCCTAGCTAGATCACATTCAGATGTGTTAATTTAATTAATTGTTGTAGTTTGTGATATAGGGATATATACCCATCATCATCAATCATACTTGCGGTCATTAAGTTTGATTCAACAAATCTTAATTATAGATCATTACATCTCGAGTTCTACACAGTCAACCCGGAATGCGGAAGTATCCCAAGAAGTTGTGGATGTATATGTGCGAAATATAAACTTGCCAGGAAAAGCCAATGAGTGTAGGCCAATAACCATCTTTCGTCTCCCCGTGTTCATTCGTGAGAAGAACAAGGACATGCACGAGCCGAAATTGGTGTCAATCGGGCCATATTATCACAATACGAAAAAACTAAGAACTATGGAGGAACACAAATGGTGGTGCTTGCGTGACTTCATGGAAACACATTGCATCAACCTACCCGACTGCATCCAAAAGATCGGAGCACTAGAGGAAGTAGTCCGCCAGTGTTATAGCGAGACATTAAGCTTAGGAAGGGATGAGTTTGTGCAAATGCTCATACTCGATGGATGCTTCATTCTCGAATTCATCCGTAAGCACTATGGTACTGTGCCCGATTCCTTTTTTGATATCGAACGTAATCAGGAAACCATATTGCTCGATATTCTCTTGGTGGAAAATCAGATACCCTTTTTCATTCTGCACGAACTTTTCAACCTAGCAACTGGTAGTGGCTGTAGTTGTAATGGAATTTCATGCAAATTGCGTGATCTAATTTTTGGGCTACTTCCGCCTCAAATTTTCTGGAAGCAGCCCGAAATACCATGTAGGAAGATCCATCATGTGCTTCACTTCTATTACTTGTGCATGGTGCCACATCCAGGCTCCATGCGTCAAGCCGGCAAGTCACCTTCACTGAAAAATACCAAATATGATGGTAAGGTTACTCTCGGGGGTATTGAACAAGACAAAAATATGAATGCTAGACACTACTCCGCTAAAAGGGACAAACCATTAGCAATACCGAGTGTTACCGAGCTTCATGAGGCAGGTGTTAGATTCAAGAGGAAGAGAAACCCTCGCTATCTCTTTGATATAACATTTGAGGATGGTGTTATGGAAATTCCTGAATTGTACATTGATGATTTGCACTGTGTGCTCCTCGCTAACCTTCTTGCATTCGAACAAACCTCATATGGGCCAAGGGAGATCGTCTCTCACTTTGTATCTTTTCTTGATAATTTAATCGATACAAAATTGGATGTTTCAAGGCTAGAGTATCACCATATCCTCATAAACATGATCGGCAGCGAGGCAGAAGCTGCTAATTATATCAATCAACTAGGTAAGTGGAACTTAGTGGAGCATAGCGATGAGTACAAGAGTTTCATTATCAAAGTGCAAAGGTATGCTACTTCACTATGGCCTAGATATAGATCTACATTGATGCGTGATTACTTCATCAATCCATGGACGACAATCTCTGTCATTGCGGGAGTAATCTTGCTTGGGCTTACATTTTGTCAAACCTACTATGCAATCTACTCAAGTACCAGCTCAAATAATTAGTTTCAATATGAGTACTTTTTCAATGATTTCTTGTTGCTTTTTGTTTTTTGTTTAGTTTTTTTGTTTCCTGTTTGTGATGGTACTATAAATGGTTTGGATATAATGGCCATTAATTGTTTGATTGTATGGAATGTGAGATGGCACAATCTCATATATTGTATACTTATTTTTTTACGAGCATCATTACTTTGCTCCCAACTGAAAAAAAAAAATTAACATTATTTAAGACATGTTTATTACTTTGCTAGAAGCTCAGCTAATTTTGCTAGAATAATTGTTTTATCCTAGACGACAATCCCAATTTAGACAGATTTGCGCTGTCACGGGCCGGTTAGTAGATAAGGCTATGTAAAGTTGTAGCCGTCTAATTTTATATGGAGATCATTTGATCTGTTCGGATCGACTGTTTGGACTTTGAAAATGGAAATATTGATCCATAGTACAAACCAATTCCCCGCTATGCATAATATTATAGCCTCACTCAAACTTCTAATATCAAGATCTTAAGTAAAGTAATTTTGCAAAAGGGGTAAAAATGGGTTACAGATTTAGGCAGCTACATGGTCTGATTTCTGTATTTAGACAAGCCCACCATCAGTTACCTACAAAAGATGAAACCATTTTAGTATCTATCATTTTAAAAATTACTTCGAAGAACGGTACATATCTGCCAGGTACAGACCTGATATGTACTGGTACCGAATCATACCAGAATGGTAAATTTAGCATGTTATTTCTTGCAAATAAAGACTTGGATTATAATGTTAAACAATTCATGTGGATAATATTACAGAACCTATACACTAATCCCATACTATACTAGTACATACAACACTCTAACAGTATACAGTAACAAGGGGACTAGTTATCTGTATACACGTCATAATTAAATTTATCCAAAAGCCCAGTAGTTTTGCACATTCAGAGTTCCAATAAAATAGAAAATAAAACATACCCTAAATCTTTGTTAATAGCAAAATTATAGTTCATAAGTCACTGGATGATGCTGGTTTAGAAGCATAGAAGGAAAAATCGGTATCGGGATTGGGATCGGCACCGAGCGATTCCGATCCGGATCGGAAAAATCGGTCGGGATCGGCCGAATCGGATCGGAAAATCGGACTTTTTTGGCAGAAGCTTGTTTTACACTAAAAAAATAGAAAAAAATTGATAATAATTGAAATAGGATAAAAATTGTTTTATTACAGAAGTTGTAGTTTTAATCTGTGACCTTTTTACAGTTAAGCTGTGATCTTATGGAGGTACAAATTGAAATAGGATATAGAAATGAGTTATAGTTTTAAACAAGAAAGATTGTGTGGTGTGGTGGAGTTGTGTTTGGTTGCCACCCTAAAGGACGCGAGTTCGAATCACAGAGTGCTCAAAATTTTTTTTTTTTAGTTTGTTTAATTCGCGTTTCGGCCGTTTCGGTGGAATCGGTCGATTTCGGTCTAAAACGGATGAAATTTGGCTGAAATGAGACCGGAACGGCTGAAATTTGACGAAATCTTCAATAACCGCGTAAATCGGCCTGAAATCGGATCGGTACCGTCCGATCCTGCTCCGGAACGGCCAGTTCTGCTCCGGAACGGCCGATTTTGCCTTCTATGTTTAGAAGTTCAGCATTCTGCAACAAAAGAAGGGTAAATTGGATAATCAGTGCCTGGGTTTACATATCTAATCATACCAAGAGCAAAATTACACTATGAAAAGCATGTTTAGCAGTTCATCCGTTGTTTATATGCTAATTCTGCTATTAAATCACTTTCCAGAATATTTTTTCACTAGTTTTGGGGCAATATTTTTGAAGGTTTTCTTAATACATTTAATTTCACAAACATGATAAAAGAACATACCGAAGGTAAGTCAAGTGCATGGCGAATTGGTGAAGCATAACGACATTAATTAGGTGGTACAGCACAAGACCCTTCAGTAACAAAATTAGGTAAATCATACATTCCTTAGGTGTAAATCATTGCAATCATTTTAACTGTCAATTAAAAGATCATCAATTGTGCGTAACTCGTTACAATTTCTCGATTGCATAGGTAGGCTTTTCTAAGGAGCTATAATGTTTGCAAGCAGGCGGCATGTGGTTCTCAAACTCAGAATCGGAATCGGAATCGGATACTTGATCGTGGAATCGGATGCACAAAATACGAACTTGCCAGGAAAAGCCAATGAGTGTCGGCCAATAACCATCTTTCGTCTCCCCATGTTCATTCGTAAGAAGAACAAGGACATGCATGAGCCGAAATTGGTGTCAATCGGGCCATATTATCGAAACGCGGGACCGCTAAGAACTATGGAGGAACACAAGTGGTGGTGCTTGCGCGACTTCATGGAAACACATTGCATCAACCTACCCGACTGCATCCAAAAGATCCGAGCACAAGAGGCAGTGGCCCACCAGTGTTATAGCGAGACATTAAGCTTAGAAAGGGATGAGTTTGTGCAAATGCTCATACTCGATGGATGCTTCATTCTTGAATTCATCCGTAAGCACTACAGTACTGTACCCGATTCCTTTTTCGATATCCAAAGGAAGCAGGAAACCATATTGCTTGATATTCTCTTGGTGGAAAATCAGATACCCTTTTTCATTTTGCACGAACTTTTCAACCTAGCAACTGGTAGTGGCGGTAGTTGTAGTGATATTTCTTGCAAATTGCGCGATCTAGTTTTTGGGCTACTTCTGCCTGAAATTTTGTGAAGGCAGCCCGAAATATCATATAAGAAGATTCATCATGTGCTTCACTTCTATTACTTGTGCATGGTGCCACATCCAGGCTCCATGCATCAAGCCGGCAAGTCACCTTCACAGAAGAATACCAAATATGGTGGTAAGGTTACTCTCGCGGGTATTGAACAAGACAAAAATACGAAGGCTAGACATTATTCTGCCGAAAGGGACAAACCATTAGCAATACCGAGTGTTACTGAGCTTCATGAGGCAGGTGTTAGATTCAAGAGGAAGAGAAAACCTCGCCATCTCTTTGATATAACATTTGAGGATGGTGTTATGGAAATTCCTGAATTGTACATTGATGATTTGCACTGTGTGCTCCTCGCTAACGTTCTTGCATTCGAACAAACCTCGTATGGGCCAGGGGAGATCGTCTCTCACTTTGTTTCTTTTCTTGATAATTTAATCGATGCACGATTGGATGTCACATGGCTAGAGCATCGTTGTATCCTCATAAACATGATCGGAAACGAGACGGAAGCCGCTAATTTTATCAATCAACTTGGTAAGTGGAACTTAGTGGAGCATAATGACGAGTACAAGAGCTTAATTATCAATGTGTGCAAAGATATGCTACTTCACTATGGCCTAGATATAGATCTTCTTTGATGCGTGATTACTTCGTCAATCCATGGACGACAATCTCTGTCATTGCGGCAATAATTTTTCTTGGTCTTACATTTTGTCAAACCTACTATACAATCTACTCAAGTACCAACTCAAATAATTAGTTTCAATATAGGTACTTTTTCTATGTTTTCTTGTTTCTTTTTGTATTTGTTTAGGAGGAGAGTTCAAATGTCTTTATTTTTTGTGCCTTCATCATGCATTCATTCTTTAAAACTTTAATAACTCCAAATTTAAATCTTAAAATTCAAAATAAAACTGTTGGATATGAACTACATCACTTTATCTATGCACGTGCAAGAAATTATGGCATTTCAACTTTGTTTTGGTTGTCATCTTGAGCTTGTAAAAATGTATACTAATGTGGATAATTTCTAGACGTTGATTTTTCAACTTATTGATTCACATAAAAGCAAAATTGAAATGTGATAATTTTTTATGGACACATAGAGAAAATAACATAGATCGCATATATCTAACGGTTTTATTTTGACGTTTAAATTTTAAACTTTGAGTTATTAAAGTTTTTAAAAATGGAGGTATGATGGAGGCATAAAAAATAAAGGCATTTGAACCCTCCTCTTTGTTTATTTATTGTTTCCTGTTTGTGATGGTATATTTGTAAATGGTTCGGATATAATGGCAAAAAATTTATTGTATGGAATGTGAGATGGCGAAATCTCATATAATTTCCTTATAATAGCTCGTGTAGCTGTCCTTGAAATGTTAATTAGATCCACCTAATGTAATCTCATATTAAAAATATTTCATCAAACTTTTATAATTATAATACATTGTTAAGTAATAGGATAACATCTATAGTGAAATAAAATAATGTTGTTTTTATTTTATAAAATTGTTGACAGATACACAGCCTAGTTACTATATTTCGTTTTGAAGAATTGACCAATATTTCATCTAGCTCTATAAATTTTCCTTGATGTTTTGTAATCTTCTTTTAAGCCTTTTTAATTTGTGCAACGACTTTTTTTTTTTAAACCTTTTTTAATTAATGGAATAATTGGCTGTTTCTAAGCTTGTTCCTATAAAATATTCAATTAATAATTCGATCATGCACAAATATTGATCATTAACTTCTTTTTAAGAGGGAATTTCATGTCCTTCGAAAATCTCAATATTACTTATTTTTCCATCTAAAATTAATAATATCATATTTATCCTTCTGAATTATAGAAACTCACAAATTTACCGAATTTATTGTCTTCTATTAGAACTCATCTAAATTTTATATTAGTTACTATTTTATAATTTATTAAAAAAAAATGTAGCATGTATAAAAAAAATGTCCAGTCTTGTAATCAACCGGTATATGAGGACAAATTTGTTCATTTATCAACTTGTGATGCATATAAACTATAAGTGGTATTTTTGACATATGTCTATTTTGAAGGGTATACATGAAATTTCGTTTTTTTTTTTTTTTTTTTTTTTGCGAAGATTGGTACAACTTCACCCCAAATATGCTATTTAATAATATCTGTCAGAAGCTAGCAACTCTGGTCAACTATTGCAAACATTGTGGAAATTATATAGGCTTGTAATATATAAAGAAAAATATAAACCAATTAAATATCCACCCTTCCTCATGAGGAAGTTGTTATGTAGGCTATGTTTTGGTTTTAATTTTAAGTGCTAGAAACAAAGGAGAAAAATAATGGCGACTAAGCTAACTGGGGGAGGTGAAATTTGAAGAACATGACAAAACAGAGTATACAAAAATAATGGCTGCTAATTTCTCACAAAATGAGACCAAGGAGAGAGCTAAGGGTGCTTCAACTAAAGGTGTGCATTTATTTGATGATTATTGCCTTTCTATTAATCGTGTTTTACACGCTGGTTTTGGTTCAATTTGTGTCATTTTGGACATGGATATATTAATGAAATATGCAATTCCCAAAATATTGTCTTAACATTTTATTAGCATTTTGGGGCAATGATTCACCAATCTGATTCCCCCAAAGATTTTTAATTTTTTTGTGCAAATTATGTGCTTAATTGACGGGGCCCGATCAGAGCCATCCGATCCGCATCAAGATTCGTGCACACTTCATCCGTACGATCATAATGTGGATCGGACAACTGACATCAGACCAAATTTTGTACAATGCACCGTCTCCGATTCCAAGCGTAATAGTATTGTGTTATCCTAGTGTTCTATAGGAAATCTAACAACGCTCAATTTATTAAAGAACAGTACATTATTTACATACTGACATTGATGTGAAATTATTCCTTCTGTTATTTCAATCCTTCTGTTGAGAATTAAATAGAACAAGAACTCAATAAAACAGTTACACCAATTTACTTTATTTGGGTGGGGTATAACGATCACAGATATACAATAACTCAATACTCAGCAAACCTGATTATAAATTTGATGATAACAATTATAAATTCATGGAAATTGTTTTTATGTCAATTAAGAAATTTCAATTTTCTACGAAGTAATTTTAAGAGCTGATACTGACAACTACAAATTGTTATCAGAATACACTCATACAGTACCAATATTCTCTAATAGTTGCCATACCAGATGTATCAACTAAGATAAAATGCTTGCAGTATCCATGAAATAACAATATTTTGTGAATTGATACTGGCTTCTGTCACACAGGAACCAGATCTTTACCTAAGATAAAATTTACGTGCTGTGTTGCATTCTTTAACTAATTCATAATGCTTATACTGTTCTCTACTTTTCTGTTTTTAGTATAAAATATGTAGCATTCTTTAACTAATTCATAATGCTTATACTGGGTTTTAGATCTGGGTATCCAAAATAGTTAAATTTTTTAAAAGGGTAAATTTTATGTATGCCCCTCAAAATTCTCAAAATTACGTATATTTCCCCTTTAAAATTCATAATATCATATTTACCCCTCTAAATTTCAAAAGCTCACAAATTTACCCTATTCATTGTCTTTTGTATTAAAACTCATTTTAAATTTACAAAGTACCCATTTTGCCCTTTATTAAAACAAGAGTAGGGTTAAATTGCACCATTGGTTTTTTGCCCCAACCATACCCCACATCTTTATCTTTGTTATCAAAGTTCAAACTGTCGATCCGAACCGTTCAACGTGATCTCCATATTAAAATGTTCTTAGAGACAATTTTATATTTTTGGAATTTATTTACTATTTTTTTAGAAAGGTACAAAATCACTGCTTCTAGACCATCCAAAAACAGTGAATTTGTACCTATCTAAAAAAAATTATAAAAAAGTTTCAAAAAATATAAAATTTGATCTCTAAGCACATTTTAATATAGATATCATGTTAAGCGGATCAGATCGACTGTTTGAACTTTGAAAATGGAGATAGAGATGTGGGGCATAGTTGGAGCACAAAACCAATGGTGCATTTTAACCCTACTCTTAAAACAAATACAGAGAATATTTAAAATAAAAGTTCAGTCTTCTAATTGGTCTTTCCTGTATTTTAATTAGAGAATTTGTGTTCCTGTGTTTTAATTGCAAAAATTTCTCTTTTTTGTTACAAAATCATGAAAACATCATCAACATTTTTTACAAAATCAACAACACAAGAGCAAGTCTACAGGAAAATTAAGGTAGGCCATATAACAACCTAATGAACCAAAATAAGCCTAGAATAATAAAATAAAACGTGGCATCCAACATATGCCTTGCCTTCTGTACTCATTAATTTTAGATTTGAATTATTATTTCTTGAGTAGGGTTAAAATGCTCCATTGTATTCGTGTTACAAACATTAATTCCTCACATCCTTTTCTTTGTTTCAAAGTTCAAACAATTAATCCGAACCGCTCAATATGATCTTCATATTAAAATGTGCTTGGATATCAAATTTTATATTTTTTTGAATATTTTTTATTATTTTTTTAAATAGTTACAAAATCACTGTTTTTGGATGGTCCAGAGTCTTGTGAAAAATAGTAATTTTGTACCTATGTAAAATATAGTAAAATAATTCCAAATAAAATATAAAATTTGGTCTGCCAGCACAATTTAGTATGGATATCATGTTGAGTGGTTGGATCGACTATTTAGACTATGAAACACAGATAAGGATGTGAGGTATGATTGGGGCACGAAAACAATTGGACACTTTAACCTTATTCTTATCTCTTTATTGTATTATCATCTCATGTGTTTATAATGTTTACAGAAGGGTTATATACATTACAAAGGCTTTAAAGCCTTTAGAAATTTATCTAAAAATAGAAAGAAATATAACAGCTTTGTTGCCAAATAAAGACTATCAAAAATAAGAAAGGAAGGGTAAATTTTGCAAAATTGTATCTGAACTATGCTAAGTATCCCCATGTCTTGCCTCTCCAATGTGTGTATTTTATTATAAATCATCAACAGCACTCCTGTCAAAGCAAATGAAACAGGTACCTTCTGAAGGATCTGGGATTCCAGGGTGAAGATTTTGACAAAGCAGTTTTTAATTCATGCAGCACACGGATAATAGAGTCAAAACAACGATGCATATGACTCGTGCGCTGCATGAATCAAAAGCTGCTCTCTCAAAATGTTTAATCAGATTCCAGGGAGATATTATTTGTCATATGTTAAAGAATCCATGTTAAAACACCATCCATTTCTCTTAAATGCATGTATGTGGAATTGTCATGAGAGTAAAATATATAATTACATGGATATCAAAAGAAACCCAGCCTAGCTAGATCACATTCAGATGTGTTATCATTTAGTTATATGCATGTAGTTTGTGATATAGGAATATTTATTGCATCTTCATCAATCGTACTTGCCGTCATTAATTTTGATTCAACAAATCTTAACTGCAGATCATTCTGTCTCGATTTCTACACAATCAACATGGAATGAGGAAGTATCCCGAGCAGTTGTGGATGTGTATGCGCAAAATATGAACTTGCCAGGAAAAGCCAATGAGTGTCGTCCAATAACCATCTTTTGTCTCCCCATGTTCATTCGTGAGAAGAACAAGGACATGCACGAGCCGAAATTGGTGTCAATCGGGCCATATTATCACAATACAGAAATGCTAAATACTATGAAGGAACACAAGTGGTGGTGCTTGCGTGACTTCATGGAAACACATTGCATCAACCTACCCGACTGCATCCAAAATATCGGAACACTAGAGGCAGTGGCCCGCCAGTGTTATAGCGAGACATTAAGCTTAGGAAGGGATGAGTTTGTGCAAATGTTCATACTCGATGGATGCTTCATTCTTGAATTCATCCGTAAGCACTACGGTACTGTACCCGATTCCTTTTTCGATATTGAAAGGAAGCAGGAAACCATATTGCTTGATATTCTCTTGGTGGAAAATCAGATACCCTTTTTCATTTTGCACGAACTTTTCAACCTAGCAACTGGTAGTGACCGTAGTTGTAATGGAACTTCGTGCAAATTGCGCGATCTAATTTTTGGGATACTTCCACCTCAAATTTTGTGGAGGCAGCCCCAAATATCATGTAAGAAGATTCATCATGTGCTTCACTTCTATTACTTGTGCATGGTGCCACATCCAGGCTCCATGCGTCAAGCCGGCAAGTCACCTTCACAGAAGAATAACAAATATGGTGGTAAGGTTACTCTCGCAGGTATTGAACAAGACAAAAATACGAAGGCTAGACATTATTCTGCCGAAAGGGACAAACCATTAGCAATACCGAGTGTTACCGAACTTCATGAAGCAGGTGTTAGATTCAAGAAGAAGAGAAAACCTCGCCATCTCTTTGATATAACATTTGAGGATGGTGTTATGGAAATTCCTGAATTGTACATTGATGATTTGCACTGTGTGCTCCTTGCTAACGTTCTTGCATTCGAACAAACCTCATATGGGCCAAGGGAGATCGTCTCTCACTTTGTATCTTTTCTTGATAATTTAATTGATACAAAATTGGATGTTTCATGGCTAGAGCATCGTCGTATCCTCATAAACATGATCGGCAGCGAGGCAGAAGCTGCTAATTATATCAATCAACTAGGTAAGTGGAACTTAGTGGAGCATAGCGACGAGTACAAGAGTTTCATTATCGAAGTGCAAAGATATGCTACTTCACTATGGCCTAGATATAGATCTACATTGATGCGTGATTACTTCATCAATCCATGGACGACAATCTCTGTCATTGCAGCAATAATCTTGCTTGGGCTTACATTGTGTCAAACGTACTATACAATCTACTCAAGTACCAGCTCAAATAATTAGTTTCAATATCAATAATTTTTCAATGTTTTCTTGTTTCGTTTTGTTTTGTTTATTTATTGTTTCCTGTTGTGATGGTACTGTAAATGGTGTTGGAACTTGTGTTCTAAAAACTCAAAATTCTCTCTTCAATAAATTTGCTTAAAATCTCCATTTGTAATATTTGAAATTTAGAGGGTTAAATTGAATATTAATTTCTTTAATAGTGAGTTATTTACTAATGACCACTTATTATTTTGTTATTGAATTTTACTGTTACACCTCTTCATGGATCTCTATTGTACGTTTCTTTTTCATTTTATAATTATCATTAATCAATACTTAATCTCTTGACTGGATCTATATAACTACATAGGTCTCTTTCTGTTTGATATGGGAAACCCTTTCTTATTTGATACAACCCTTTCTTCTCCTCTCTGATGGATTATTTAAATCCTCTATGTTTTATACACGCACATAGATGAGGAGACACTCATGAGATAAAACCCTATTTCCTCTGATTCTATTTCCTCTCTCCATTTACACCCCACAAAATAATGCTCTCATACAATATATCTCAATATCATCTCTAATTTGATTAAATACTGATCAATGTTGGATATTGCGGAGTTATCGTCAGTCGCTTCCATGGCGTGCCTAAGAAGTTGACTATTCCGGATTATCTTGGTTACGGTTCCATCTTGCACGATGAGACGGAATATGCTTAAGGACAGTGCTTCGCACGATCTGGATACTATTGTTTCAATTTTATTTACTTAAATTAATTTCTAACTATCCGAATATTCTGAAAATTTATCCCAACAAATGGTTCGGATATAATGGCCATTGGTTGATTGTATGGAATGTGAGATGACTAATTTCGTATATTGTATCCTTAATTTTTCTAGCATAATTACTTTGCTCCAACTCAAGAAAAAATTTAACATTATTTAAGACATGTTTACTTACCGAGGTGGCTTAATTGGTATAATAGTGGATACAGGCTAGAACTAGAAGCTCAACTAATTTTGCTAGAATAGTTGTTTTCGCCAAGATGAGAACCCAAATTTAGACATATTTGCGCTGTCATGTGCTGCCTACTAGATAAGGCCATGTAAAGTTGTAGCCTGTCTAATTAATTTTATTTGGTAACAATCCAAGATGATTGTGCTGGCTGTGTTTGTTCTCTTTTATACCACACTATAAACATAAAAAATTTAGACCCAACCATTTGATTCAATATATTCATTCCAGAATATATATCATGCTTTCTTTTGACATTATATGCACCTCAAATAAGCATTTCTTGACCCAATATACCTTCTTATACCCGGGCAGAAAAAAACTAGAAAGTAACCTATTGTTGATCATTGAATGCATCACATGCTTCTGATCATTATGCTTCCATTCCTTGATTCACATGCTTCTGCACTAGGAGGACCCTCTAGTGTCAAATAAGATTCAAGCAAAAAGAGGTTAAGACAATGCAAATTCATCAGTTGTGAGCTATAAGATATCTACTAAATAATTTATTAAGACAATGCATTTTGTATGTAGTGCAGGTAATTAATTTTTGTTTGGTCGATGAATTTAGTACGTCTCTGCTGCAAAATGAATAACTGATTACTGGTCAACAAGCACTTATGACAGATCTATATATTCATTTTGCAACATAACCTTGTGCCCATGTTGAACCTAACTAATTGTAACAAGTTACCCTTTAAAAATTCTAATATCAAGACCTAACCTAAGGTAACCTTGCAAAAGGGGTAAAAATGGGTTACTGATTTACGCAGCTATATCGTCTGATGTCTGTATGTACACAAGCCCACATTACTTACCTACAAAAGATGAAATCATTTTAGTATCTTCATCTAAAAAATTGTTTTGAAGAATGGTACCTGCCAGGTACAGTACAGACCTGATATGCACTGGTACTGAATCTTACCAGAATGATAAATCTTACCACTCATGTTGATAATATCATAAATTCATAATATTACAGTACACACACACTGAGCCAATACTATAATGGTACAGGCCACACTTTAACAGTATACAGTAACCAGGGATATAGTTATCTGCAAAGATGAAACCATATTAGTATCTTCATCTTAAAAATTGATTTGAAGAAGGGTACCTGCCAGGTACAGTACAGACCTGATACCAGAATAGTAAATCTAGCAAATAAGTACTTGGATTCTAATGTTAAACTACTCATTTGGATAGTATTGCAGTACCCACAAAATGAACCAATACTATACTGGTACAGGCCACACTAACAGTATACTGTAATCAGGGGACTAGTTATATACACGTCAAAATTAATATCCAAAAGCCCAGTAGTTTTGCACATTCAGAGTTCCAAGGAAATAGAAAAGAATTAAACATTCCCCAAATCTTAATTAATAACAAAACTATAGTTTACGAGTCACTAAATGATGCTGGTTTGGAAGTGTAGAATTCTGTAAAAAGAAGAAAAAAGGGTAAATTGGATATATAATTGGTGCTTGGGTTTACATATCTAATCATACCAAGAGCTAATACACAATATGAAAGCATGTTTAGCAGTTCATCCGTTGTTCATATGCTAATTCTGCTATTAAATCACATTCCAGAATTTTTTTACTAGCTTTTGGGACAATAATTTTCTAGGTTTCTTAATACATTTAGTTTCACAAACTTGATAAAATAACATACCAAAGGTGAGTCAGTGGATGGCGATGCATAGCGAAATTAGGTGGTACAGCACAATACAGTATCCCCCAGTTAACAAAATTTGATCAATTATTTGAGTAACTCGTTAGGGTTGTTACTGTCAACTAAATAGATCCATCAACTGTGAGTAACTCGTTGCAATCCTCGATTGCATTGGTAGGTTTTTCTCATGAGATATAATGTTAGGCAGCACCAGAGCTTGTCGAAATAAATATGCAAGAAGTTTTTCTTTAGCTTGAATTTAACCCCTGTTTCATAGAGCTCTTGAACACATGGGATTGCTACATCTATCTGTTTTATATCTTTGTCAGTACTCTCAGGTCAACACAGGTACCAGAAAAAATACGATCCTTCATAGCGTGAAGATTGTTGCAATAGTGCCCTTAGATTGCTTATCCATTATAGACCTTGGGAAATAAATCTATCAGGGACCTGTTATTCCAATCCCAACCGTTCAAATTTTTGTATGCGCGAATCTCAATGAAGAAATTTTTCCATGCATGAATCTCAATGAAAATTGGAATCAGAATAACAGGTTCATGTTACTCCATTGGAATTACAGCAGATTTATTTCCTACAACTTGTCATAACAAAGAAAGGAATTATTTGGCAAAAAACGAAGAGGAATTACTCCATTGAAATCCATGCAACAGTTGATCTTCTCCAATATCTTAATTTACTCAGCATATGAACAATATATATGACACTTTATCTAATGGCAACGACAACGACAACATAAATTAAATGAATAAATGATATGGGGTTCGGTTTTTAAATAAAAGGATGAGTTTTGTATCACAAGGATTCCATTTAATCACACTATTGCAGCTTTTAACCTAAACTCAATCATGAGTTTCTAACTTCTCAACTAAATGGTAAACAAAAGAAATAAATAAATGCCAACTGTTACTTCAAAAAGAAATTATTAACCTCATCATGTAATTACTTAAGTTAATATTAATTTTTCTGGCGTGCAACTGTTGACTACACTCCAGAGTACAAAAAAAAGATGCATTGCCTTGCAGCATGTACAATTGTTCACTAGACTAAAGCTTAACGAAATTTTTATTAATAGAAAATAAAATAAAAAAATATCGACATTGAATAAGAGTTTTACAGTATTCATCTTGTTCACTAAAGCACATGTACAATTGTTTACTAGACTAAAGTTTTACAGTATTCATTTTGTTGTTTTACAGTATCCATCATATTGTTTTTTGTATCCATCTTGATGTGTTTATATTATTCATTTTGATGTTTTACAGTATTTCATCTTGATGGATTGCACAATATTTCTTCTGCGCTATGTGTACAATATAATCACCGAGACTCCAATTTTTTTCAGCTAGGTAACTTATTTTTTTATTTTTTGTAAGTTTATTATGTAAAATTTCTCGTTATTATATTATTGAAGTTTTAATTATTTGCTATTAATTACTTTTTTTATCTTTTTGCAGGATGATATATTCAAGAAATGTCTTATTCTAGTGATAAGACTTCTGTCTCATTCTAGTAATTTGCATCAGAGAGTTTTGAATTAACAATTTTTCTGAAACAATATGTTTATGTACTTTTGAATATGGGAATGATGTAATGTATTTGGTGAACAGAATTTGTGAACAGAATATGTTTTGGTTTGAAGTAGAATATGTTTTACAGAATTTGGGGATGATGTAATGTGTTTGGTGAATAATATTTTTCATTTTAATTTGTAAGAAGTGTTATGTTTGTGTTATATTGTTTTACATGATTAACCTTGTTGTTTTACAGTATCAATCTTGTTGTCTTATAGTATTCATATTGTGATTTTACAGTATGCATTTTGTTTTTTTTACAATATGCATCTTCTTGTTTTACAATATCCATCTTATGATTGTACAATATTTATCTTGTTATTTTACAACATCAATCTTCTTGTTTTACATAATATAGATGCAAATATAAAAAATAATTTTTTTTGAAAAATATATATTATTAGAATAATTATTTTAGTACCCACAGTTGAGTACCCGCATCGTACCCACACTTAATTCATTCCCAATTAACTGCCATAACTGT
The DNA here is from genome assembly GCA_025461045.1 of Carex parvula. Taxonomy (NCBI): domain Eukaryota; kingdom Viridiplantae; phylum Streptophyta; class Magnoliopsida; order Poales; family Cyperaceae; genus Carex; species Carex parvula. Next base: position 709,570 of record JAJGRW010000400.1, on the reverse strand, counting down.
AGCGGTCCCCACAACTACCAATTAACTAATTTACATACTTTCCAGTTTGAATTTTAAATTTCCCTTTCTCTCCGTTTCTTCCTTTTTCGAAGCTTCCGCGATTTTGAGGCGATTTTAGATCGATTTCGAGGCGATTTCAAGGCGATTTGGAGACGATCGTCTAGCGATTTCGAAACTGGAAGCGGGGATTTTCAAAAAAAAGTGCGGGTACGGTTATCATATATCATATATGTAGTTCATTGTATAGATATAAATACTTGTATTGTATAGGTATAAATACTTCACAATGTTTACTATTAATACTTGTAAAATAAAATTACAGTGTTGGAACGGTTGTGTGGTCCCCTAATGCGGGTACGACGCGAGAATTTTTCATATATGTAGTTCATTGTAGATATATAAATACTTGTCTTGTATAGATATAAATACTTCACAATGTTACTATTAATACTTGTAAAATAAAATTACAGTTTTAGAACGGTTGTGTGGTCCCCTAGTGCGGGTACGACGCAAGAATTTTTCAAAAAAAGGTGCGGGTACGGTTATTTAAGAAAAATTCATATATCATATATGTAGTTCATTGTATAGATATAAATACTTATCTTGTATAGGTATAAATACTTCACAATGTTACTATTAATACTTGTAAAACAAAATTACAGCTTTGGAACGGTTGTGTGGTCCCCTAGTGCGGGTACGACGCGAGAATTTTTCAAAAAAAGGTGCGGGTACGGTTATTTAAGAAAAATTCATATATCATATATGTAGTTCATTGTATAGATATAAATACTTGTCTTGTATAGGTATAAATACTTCACAATGTTACTATTAATACTTGTAAAATAAAATTACAAGTGCCGACAAAAAAAAATTGGTTTTAAATACTTGATATCTTAAGTATAAATACTTGATGAATTACTATTAATATTTGATATCTTAGGTATAAATACTTTCTATTTTGTATGAATACTTTTCATATTTGAATATTTGATACTTTGAAAAACGTGTAAAAGTATGTCATCATGGATCTCATTTGAAAGATAAAATTGTGTAGAACACATTCGTGGTTTTAGATTTACAAAATTTCTCATAGATCGTCCCAAAAATTGGTTAGATTGAACGGAGAAAAAAAAAAACCACCTTGAAAAACGTGTAAAGATGAGTAGGTATTGTGTCCAGTTTTTTTTAAATACTTGATATCTTAGGTATAAATACTTGATGAATTATATATGAATACTTGATAATTTAGGTATAAATACTTTCCATTTTCTATGTGAATTAATTTAAGTGCGGTCCCCAAAAACAGTTATGACAGTTTAGGTGCGGTTCCCAAAAACAGTTATGACAGTTTAGGTGCGGGTACAATGCGGGTACTCAACTGCGGGTAATTCATTCCCAATTAACTGCCATAACTGTAGCGGTCCCCATAACTACCAATTAACTAATTTACATACTTTCCAGTTTGAATTTTAAATTTCCCTTTCTCTCCGTTTCTTCCTTTTTCGAAGCTTCCGCGATTTTGAGGTGATTTTAGATCGATTTCGAGGCGATTTCAAGGCGATTTGGAGACGATCGTCTAGCGATTTCGAAACTGGAAGCGGGGATTTTCAAAAAAAAGTGCGGGTACGGTTATTTAAGGAAAATTCATTGTATAGATATAAATACTTGTATTGTATAGGTATAAATACTTCACAATGTTTACTATTAATACTTGTAAAATAAAATTACAGTGTTGGAACGGTTGTGTGGTCCCCAAATGCAGGTACGACGCGAGAATTTTCATATATGTAGTTCATTGTATAGATATAATCTCCTAATACTAAAGTATAACTATATGATGGAACGGTTGGAACGGTTGTGTGGCCATAAATTATTACTGTTATACCATATGTAGTTATACTATATGATTTGTTATACCATATGTAGTTACTGTTATACCATATGTAGTTATACTATATGATTTGTTATACTATAATTTCCTAATACTAGATAATTTGATTGAGGGCCATAAACTCCAGGTCATTTAGGGTCCCTAATACTATCTATTTTTCTACATGGTTCATGTTATTCATTTAATTTATGTTGTCGTTGTCGTTGCCATTAGATAAAGTCTTCATTGTCCGTTTTAACTTGGCACGAATCTTAAAGCGGATCCCTATAATTCAAATAGGCACTGGAATTATTTTGGGTCGACTGGGAGGTATTCTATACGGTAGGGTACCACAGAGGATACTCATTCTCCCTTTCAGGGGTGTACACACACACATTTTCTGATACTCCATTAAACAACATTACCTATCTGAATGGATATGAGCTGCATTTTCTTTATTTTTTGACCAAAGTGGGGTAAAAACCCACCGATTTCATTAAATAAATCAGAAGTTTAAGAGACTAGTACCAGCTCTCGGTAACAGAGTTTTAGCTAAAAGCAGTAAAAGTAATACAAAAGTTCTGCACAAAACACATATCCAGATATTAAAGGAAACAAGCAAACTAGCAAATTTGGGTTTTATCTTACCTGATGAATTTATATTCTTCTTATGTTTAACTTGGGACCAAATGCTTTTTCGCACCTTTTCTAATGGTTTTGTAGTTGTTGAACCCCAATTCCCCATGATAAAACAATGAAAGAAAATAATTTTTTTAGAGAACCCGAATGGTATAATACTGGTGAGCTGATACTTTTGTTTGCTACAGCCTGAAGAGATCATTAAATGAAGAAGATGAGCCTCTAAACCCGAACCAAGTCGGCATGGTTCCTGATGCAAGTGCTGGTCTTGTCCCTGCCACTTTAAATGGATCGGCTTCTCTGAACAACTCTCAATCTCATGCCCTACCTCCTCCACATGGTACACTTACTTTTTTCAATTTTTCTTCCCAATAGTACTTATTCCAAAAAATCATAATTTGTGTTTTTATCTGTACTCTTCTATTTTTATTAGAGGCACCCGATAGTGAAACCGAAGATATTCCCATAGCTGCCTTAAGGCGTGCAAGAGAAGGCAGAGGAAATGACAAGGTAATAGATGTACCCAGTGAAGATGACGAACTGGAGATAATTGGTGTGAACGAAGCAGCGTCTGTTACAAAACCCAAGAAAAAAATGCCTGTTGTCTCATCATGTGTCGGTTGGAGAACTCGGTTGTCTCGGAGGAAGCAAGAGAGAGTTTCTTACTCTACCTACTTCCAAAAATTATCTGATGATTCAGGAGATGAAAATGTAAAGGATGATGACATGAAAGATGAGGATGTAGTTGAAGTGGAAGAGGAAGAGGAAGAGAGTAGTACCAGTTCGGGTGAGGAATTTGACAAATCCGAACCCGATAACCTAGACGATGACATGTTGATTGGGGACTGGCAAGAGCGGTATCGTGCTGTGAAAAGGAAAATCATGGAACCAGATCAAATAACAGATGAATTGGATGGTTTCACTCCTAGCCCGGCTGCAAAGAAACTGAAACCCGATATCCCAGACGAGGTTCATGTAATTGAGTCGGATCTTGAGACGGATTTTGATCCAGATAGAGGGGTATTAAGATCCGCTTCCTCGGATTCTGATTGGGAGGAGGAGATTCGATATGTACCGTCCAGTGTAGGTGGGAGCCGCAGTGCTGGTTTCCGCATTACCAGTAATGGTTCAGGCACTTATCAGGCAAAGACCCCCGGGTCGAAAAGTTTCCCACGCCTGTACCGATATAATGTTAAAAAGGATGGATCGGACTCAAGATTTAGGTCATCTAAACGGCACAAGATTAGTAGTAGTAGTACAAGGGGTAGAGGCCCGAAAGGCCGAGACCTTTTGAAGATGTTAGTTGATAGGATGTCTGATGAGAATGCGTCAGTGGATCCAAACCAGTACGGGCTGGAAGATGTACTACCATTGGTATTCTTCTTTGAGGATGAGTTGGAGGAGAGAGAAAAGGAGGACGAGAGATCATTGGATGAATTGTGGGCTGATTATGATTTTGCTCTTGAATCAGAAAATATAGGGAGGTACCGGAATGATGAGGTACAGTGGCTTAGAACTTTTTTTTTTAACTATATTTGTTTTTTGAGTAGGGTTAAAATACTCCATTGGTTTTGTGGCCCATCATACCCCAACATCATTATCTCTATTTTCAAAGTCTAAACGGTCAATCCGAACCGTTTAACATGATCTTCATATTAAAATGTGTTTGGATAACAAATTTTATAATTTTTATAATTTTCTTACTAATTTATTAGAGGGTACAAAATCACTATTTTTTGAATGGTCCAGAATCTTCTAAAAACAGTGATTTTGTATTTATCTTAAAAAATAGCAAAAAAGTTCAAAAAATATAAAATTTTATATCCAAACACATTTAATATGAACATCATATTGAGCGGTTTGGATCTAATATTTAAACTTCGAAAATAGAGATAACGATGTTGGGGCATGATGGGACACAAAACCAATGGGGCATTTTAACCCTACTCTTGTTTTTTTATTGTTTTTATTGTATTTTACTTGTACCTTGACTAGCATTTTTCAAATCATTGCTGTTTGTAAATATTAGCCTACTTCATTCTTTCCTGATTTGGTCTGGTATAGCATGTAGAGGATTTAATGGAGTTCATAGCATTTTTGCGTTAATTTCCCATGCATTCTAGTTTTTTCAACATGCTCATCATTGGACTTCTTGCGTAAACTTTTTTCTTCTACTTTTTGTAGGTTTTAAATTTAGATGAAGGTGCAGTATGGGATCGGACTTCTGATATTAATGGGTATTGCCCAAATGGAAGGCATGATTTAATTTTAGATGAACAAATTGGGGTTATTTGCAAGAATTGCCCCTTTGTGAGCATTGAAATCAGATACATCCTCCCAGCCATGGTATATCTTTTTTTTTTGAAGGTTAGTGGAGAGGTTCCACTAAAATATATTTGAATTAAGAAAAGTATTTACAAGGGAGTTACTCCGATCCACTGACCGTGGTAACTATTTAGTAAATCTAATCCTATTCTCTTAAATCGTAAAGAGATCCGCTAACAAAATTAAAAATTCCCCCATTATACCCAGTCCATCTCTATCACAGTTGCATCTAACTAAATAGCAGCCAGTTATGTACATCCATTGATACCTCATTAATTACAATATGCTCTGGTTTTCCCCGCTGGGTAAATATTCTTCGGTTTCGTTCCTTCCATATTGCCCATGAGCCTGCTGCCCATGTCACATCCCATCTGTGTCTGTTTTGCCCTTGTAAATGGCTCCAGCCATGGTATATCTGCATTTGCTTTTGTCCTTTTTTATTACTAGAAGTTGTGCCTTTTGTTCTATGAACAGAATATGTGATGCCATTTTAGTAACATTCATTTGGAATAATGAGAGAATATAGCAAACTATATAGTTCCAATTTGCAAGTGATTCTTTACATAAGAGTCTCTCTCTTTTTTTTTTCATTTTTTATAGTGAACCAGATTAGGATTAATAACATGTAGAATCAATAATCTCTTGTTTCACAAGACTAAGCATTTCTCCCCTATATATGAACTCACATTTATAAATTTTACTTGTGCACCCAACCTGTTTTTATCTTGTTTTCTGTACCATGGTACATAATTAGTTAGTAAAATTTTCTCATTACTTGAATTTCGTTTAATTCAGGCTACTAGCATGGTTGACAAATCAGGATGGAGAGTCTCGACCTCTGAGCCAAGGGTCCCACTCCAGTACACCAACCTATGTGGAAATGAGGAAACCAGTGAGGAGGCTAAACTATGTTACAACACCTTAAATGGTACAGTGTGGGATCTGATTCCCGGCATATTCTCCACCATGTATGCACACCAACGTGAGGCAATGGAGTTTATGTGGAACAATTTGGCCGGTGGGATTGATCTCGACTCACTGCGCAGTGGGCCCTCCGCTGACGTCATTGGTGGATGCGTTGTGTGCCATGCACCTGGCACGGGCAAAACCCGGCTCGCTATTGTCTTCATCCAAACCTACATGAAAGTCTTTCCGGATTGCCGGCCTGTTATAATTGCGCCACGTGGGATGCTCTACACGTGGGAAGAGGAGTTTAAAAAATGGAATGTTAACATTCCATTTCACATATTAAACACCAGTGAGTATAACGGGAAGGAAGACAGTGAGATAAGAAAACTGGTACGAAATGAGAAACGCTCTGAGAAGTTGACCCGGTTGGTGAAATTATGTACCTGGGATAAAGGGAATGGTGTCCTTGGAGTGAGTTATGGCCTTTATACAAAGTTAACACTTGAGCGGTGCAAAACTGAGGAGGATGCTAAGGTGAGAAAGGTTCTTTTAGAAAGGCCGGGGTTACTTGTGCTTGATGAAGGGCACACACCGAGAAATGCAAGGAGTTATTTGTGGAAAACCCTAGGGAAGGTAAAATCGGAGAAGCGGATCATTCTCTCAGGCACCCCATTTCAGAATAACTTCATGGAGCTGTACAATATTTTGTGCTTGGTTCGGCCCCAGTTTGCTGAAAGATTCTTGATCAAACGGCCGAAAAGAGGCCGGCATCGACCTATTGATCCTAACGAAGGTAAAGGAATCTGGAATTCAATCACTAGTAATGTAACAGATGATAATGCGGAAGAGGTTAGAGCAGTTTTGAAACCCTTTGTGCATATACACACTGGGAATATTCTCCGAACCCTACCTGGGTTGAGGGAGTGCGTGATTATTCTCAGCCCCAGTTCGTACCAGAAGGATGTTATAAAGAAAGTAGAGACCATTGGTACAGGTTGTAATTTTGAAACTGAATACAATATCTCCTTGGCCTCAATTCATCCTTCCTTAGTTGCTAATTTAAAGTTGACAGAGGAAGAGGCTTTGCTTGTAGACAAACAACAGTTGGAAAAGCATCGATTAGACCCAAATGAAGGGGTAAAAACGAAATTTGTTATAGAGGTTGTACGTCTATGCGAGGCCTTGAAGGAGAAGGTCTTGATTTTTAGCCAATTCATTGAACCTCTATTGCTCATAAGGACACACCTCATAAATCTCTTTCAATGGAGAGAAGGGACGGAGATTCTACAAATGGACGGTAAGATTCTACCTAGATACCGACAAGCCTCAATTGATATCTTCAATGACCCTGATAGTGATGCTAGGGTTTTGCTTGCATCAACAAGGGCCTGTTGCGAGGGCATAAGCTTAACGGGTGCATCAAGAGTTGTGCTATTGGATGTGGTTTGGAACCCGGCAGTGGGCCGGCAAGCCATAAGCCGGGCATACCGCATCGGCCAAAGAAAATTTGTTTATACCTACAATTTAATAACATCTGGTACAAGTGAGGTAGACAAGTATGACAGGCAAGCTGAGAAGGATCATTTGTCAAAGCTCGTTTTTGCACCTGAGATAGATTTGAATACTGTGAGAAATACTCTGAATAAGGCCGAAGAAAACAAGTCATCTGAGTTGGTGGCACAGGATAAGATATTGTCAACTATGACCTCACATCGAAATCTACAAGACATGTTTTCCAAGATTTATTACCCCCGAACTGAATCGAATATTGTCTATACTTACAACCAACTTGCCCCTTTTAAGTCCGATGTACTCTGAGGTTGCGGGTTTGAAACCCGGATTGGGATCCCTTGTGGATATTAAATAGTTGGATGTACTCATATGGGTTGACATCATGAGTTGATGCAATCCATTTTTTAGTTTCTTGTAGTTGGGCTTGTGTGTTGTTTTCTTTCTTTCTCAAATAAATGCTGGTAGGACGTGATAAGAAAGTGAATTAATTGTCTTGGTTTTAGTTTGCAAGAATGTGAGAAGAAAGATGCAGAGGTGGTGTAATAGCAGTTTTTTAGTAGCCGGGTTTCTGAAATTTCTGAAATTTGAACATCTTGTGAACCTGCTGACGTCATATTTCTGAGCCTTTCTCTGATCGGTGGATCATTTGTACTGCTATGTTTGGTGTTTCATATTCTGAGCTTGTCTCGTGTCAAATATTAGGTGAGCCCATCAGTGCAATGCATTATTAGTGGTCCCTTCTTTTATGTTTCCTTTTTCTTTTTCATCATTTTGCCTTTTTCTTTTTCATTTTTTTTTATTCTGATAAACTGTCTCCATATACTCACTCCTTAAACACTCCAAAAGTTTTCACTCTCTTTATAGGATCTATTTTATCGATACACACTTGACTATTATGTCGATGAACACATGTCCGCATAGTTGGCTAGACTTAAAAATTGAGAATTTAAGTCCTGCTCACGATTTCGTAGTCCTTGTGAGGCTTTTCAAAATAAAATAAAATAGTAAAGTCACGATTTCGGTATTCGAAGCAGAATCATTAAATTGGACATAGAATCAAAATCAGGGTGAATTGAAAGGAATCCGTCGAATCGGATTTGAATCAAGAGTTTTTTCGGAAAAAAAAACTTCTTTTGTACAAAAAAAAATAGGAGAAAGTTTGTAATCGAAAAATTATATTAAGACAAAAAATTACACTCAAGTAATCCATTACTATATTATAATACAAAATATTCGCTTACTATAATATAATACAAATGAATAATTCTCCCGTAGAATACAAAACCAAAGGAAATAAAAAAAAAATATTATCAACTCAAAATGCATATAATTGCAGATGCTATGCATTGCAGGTATATGAGCCTATGATACAATACAAGCATTTATAAAATAAAATAAAAAATCCAACTTCAAACTTTTATTGATCGAGTTAAATTGTATTTCATTTTTACACAAAAGAATAAATGTTAAATAGATGATAAAAATAAACATGTTTGAGAAGACACGTAACATTATTTCTTCTGCAGTAAGAAAGAATAAAAATATTTTATTTTTGTTATATATTAAAATTATTCACTTTCTTATATAAAATATTCTTTTTTTTGTGCATCAGCAATCGACAATGTATTTTATTTTAGGGGGGAATTTAACGTATACCCCTCAAAAACTTCAAAATTACATATTTTGCCCTCTAAACTTTGAAACTCACAAATTATCCATTTTATTGTCTTTTATATTAAAATTCATTCTAAATTTATAGAATACCCATTTTAGCTTTTATTAAAAGCGTAAAACGCTCATCATACTCAAATTTGAATCTGAAGGGTTCTTCTACCATCCGAACTACTTTAAGATCTGTGCGCGCTAGATCAGCATGAATCTTGAAGCGAACACACACTGATATTGAATCGACGTACACAAATCCTAATGCGATGTGCACGGATTGGAATTGCTTTAAGATCCATGCGCGCTAGATCAACACAAATCTTAAAGCGAACACGCACTGATATTGAAGCAGCACGCACACATCTTAATGTGAGGCGCACAGATCAAGCGATAGAGGAACCCGTCGGATTCAAATTTGAGTCCGACGGGCGTCTTATGCTTTTAATAAAGAGGAAATGTGTATTTTATAAATCTAGAATAATTTTTAATATAAAAAACAATAAAATGGATAAATTTGTGAGTTTTTAAAGTTTAGAGGGAGAAATATGTTAATTTAAAGTTTAGAGGGGATATACGAAATTTTAAAGTTTTTGAGGGGTATACGTGAAATTCCCCCCTTATTTTTAAAGTTTAAAATTAAGGTTAAATTAATAGGCCACTTTTCTCTAGTGCAATTGGGCCACTGAAAAAGGAACCGTAGCACTTTTAAATTTTTGGATCCCACTGTTGGAAACTAATAGTTTTTTTGAAGAAAAATATGGGTCTAGCCTCTATTTCATTCAATATTTTGTCCATTACACAAGTGATGTAATAGTAAAGTAAAAAACAATGTGCTCAATGCTATTGAACCTAATTTAAGTAAAGAAGGAAAATAAAGGAGAATAAGGAAAATGAAATGTAAATAATAGAGATAATATTAAAAAAACGCAGTCAATGGTGCCTTCTCTGGAGTGATGATCTCCTTGTGGCATTCGTTTTCTAATTCGGTTCTGTTGAATAAAACTTCAATTGTCAAACTACTTCCTCCTTGAGGTCCTGTATATCTTTGTTCACATCCGTAAAGGTTCTTGCGCAACGCTCACGCCACAATATGAACTGAGTAATTAATGCAATCGACCTTTGTTTCTTTGGTATCCGAGATGTTATCATGAACCGTAGCTGCGTTATAGGCTCCGTAGTTGCGACTGCCCTGTATAGCTCCTTCGAAAATGTACAGTCCTTGAACAAGTGTTTGACCGATTCAAGTGCATTTTTACATAATACGCATCTATTGACAATTGGCCATCCTCTTTTATTTAGATTGTCTATTGTCGGTAGTCTGTTGAGTAATGCTAGCCATGCGAAGACTTTCATGCGCGGTGGTGCTTGTAACTTCCAAATCTTGTGAATGTGTGAATGTAACCTTGGTTCTTCTTTGTACATACGATATCCTGTCTTGACCGTGTAGTCTCCCGAGGCCGTCCATCTCCATTTGACATCATCCTCTTCCTGTTCCGTGAGTTGTGTTTGTTGTAGCATATCCGTCAACTTCCCTAATTCGTCCTGTGCATCAATTGTTAAGGTGTGTCTAAACAAAGATGTTAGTGTAGTTGACTGTTTTGCCCCTTGTAATGTGATGTTAGAGGCTAAGGCATGTGAGTAGAGATCCAGCAATTCCTTACACAGTATTCCGTGACCCCAATTGTGATTCCAAAGTGAGATTCTCTTACCGTTCCCCGGTTCGTGTATGAAAGACATTTGGCAAAAATGCTTTGTTGTCATGGAGATCTTGTTGAACAAAGGTGAGTTTGGGAGTAATTCATTTGGGTGCAGTGAATGTAGGAAAAGTGTTTTCCAAAGAGTTTTGATCGGTTTTTCCCATTGAAAGTACCATTTAATAAGCAAAGCTTGATTAAACTTTGTTAGGTCCATTATTCCTAAACCACCAACATTTTTCGGTTGACACACCGAATCCCAATTTGCTAAAGACATCTTCTTTGGTTGATTTGAAACTCCATGCCATAAGAAGTTGCGCCTTATTTTATCGATTTCTTTGATCACCCAATCTTGTAGTAGCATGCAAGACATGAAATAGGTGGGTAGAGATGATAGGATAGCATTTAGCAATACTATTCGGCCTGCAATAGTGAGATTCTTCGCTGCCCACCCGGCTAGCCTTTTGTTCAGTTTCTGTAGCAATGGCATAAAGGCTTGTCTTGGCAGTTTATTATTCGATAGCGGCAGCCCCAGATATGTAAATGGGAAGTTTCCAAGATGACAACCAATCACATTTGCTAGTTCGTGTTGCATGTGTTGCGTACCTGTTGTTATTATCAATTCCTACTTAGCCAAATTAACCGAGAGACCCGAGATGTGTTGAAAAGCTTTGAGCATTATTTGAAGAACTTGAAGCTGCTGTGTTTCTGGTTTGACAAAGAACAATGCGTCGTCCGCGTATAATAGACATGGTGACATTCCCTCAAAAGGTAGTCGAAGTGCTTGTATGTTTGCTAATTTTTGAGCGTATCTTGCTAGGAAATCGATGGCCATGATGAACAATAGTGGTGATAGTGGGTCCCCCTGTCTTACTCCGCGTTTCAAAATTATTTTCTTTCCGAGAAGGCTATTGATCAGTATCTGTGAGGAACCTAAGAGAACCGAATTTTCTATCCAGCTAATCCATGATCTTGGAAACCTTTGTGCTCTGAAAATTTGTATTATGAAGTCCCAACTGATTGTATCGAAAGCTTTTGTGAAGTCCGCTTTAAATAGTGCAATTGGCAATTTTTCTACCTTGGCTCTGTGGAGAACATGTGCATAGAGGTAGCACTCACATATTTGTCTATTTTTCAAGAAGCCCGTCTGTGCACTATGAAGCAGCATTGGAATTTTTTGTTGCAGTCTATTGGCTAATAACTTAGAGAATTTTTTTTGCACACCATGAAGTAAACTAATCGGTCGAAAGTCTTGGACTGTAAGAGGAGCTTCCATTTTCGGTAAAAGGACTATGTGTGATGTGTTTAGTGGTTCCAAAGAGACATTATTTTGAAGGACATGTGTGAAAATTGCATTTAGGTCTATGGCTATCAAATCAGAAAATTGGTTGTAAAATTCTCCCGAAAAGCCATCCGGTCCGGGACTTTTATTTCTAGGCCACTGTTTTATAGCTTCTTTGATTTCTTGCACTGTGCATATTTCAATCAATTCCTTAGAGTCCGAACTCTGTAGGCCGGTTGGATAAAGATTTTGCTAGCAAATGGGTGGGGTTTGGTTGTGATTTCCTATCAATCCCGTGTAAAACTGAAAAAATGCTTGCGCCTTGGAATTCTGATCAGTGCATGAGGTTCCGTTATATTCAAGTTGCTGAATTGTATTTACCTTATTTGATGCTGAAGCAAGATTGTGAAATATTTTGTGCTTCTATCCCCTTGAATCTCCCATTTGGTGCGTGCTCTCTGCCTCCAAAAGTCTTCTTCAATTGTTGAAAGTGTCACATGTCTCCTTTTTAATATTGCTGCTACATGCTTTTCTAGAGCCGTTGGTGACCTTCTCTCTTTGACTTGGTCCAACCAACCCAAAAATTCCCTACAGATGTTGATTTGAATTTTCACCTTGTTTATTTTGTCTTTTGTCCATTCTTTAATAGTCCGCTGAATTTTGAGTAGCTTGTTGTGCAGTTGAATGGGTGTGCTTGCTACCTCCAGCTGTTGCCATGCGAGTGAAATATGTTCCTTGAAATTTTCGAATCACAACCAACAGTTCTCGAAACGAAAGAGTCTCGACTTCTTGATTCTAGTAGTGGCAGTGAATAGAATTGGGCAATGATCGGATGAAGTGTTCGGCAAAGCTTTTTGGTCTGATCTCGGGTATGTCCTGTTCCATTCGTCCGATATTAAAAATCTATCAAGTCTTGTAAGGTGTGGTTGTTCACGCTCATTTGACCAAGTGAATCGGCGTCCACTTAAAGGGATGTTGATTAATTCCAAAGAAGAAATTAGATTGGTGAAATTTAGAGTTGTTCTCCACTCCCGTTGGCTGCTGCCCGTTCGATCTTCTGAAGATAAGGTAACATTTAGGTCCCCTCCCAATAACCAAGGAGTTCCATCCGTTGGCTTAATTGACCTTAATTCCTCCTTATATTCCTGTCTACTCTGTTGTGTTGCTGGTCCATAAATACCCGAAAACCAGAAGGTTGTTGTATCTGTCTTATTTTGTAGTAGCACATTGACACTATATGTCTTTATTTGAGTCTGTAGCAAGGTGAATTTTCTCGATGACCATGCTACTAAGACCCCCCCTCTTGTGTGTTGTGCCGGCAACAACTCAAATTCTTTTAAATTTGCACCGCAAATCTCGCGAATTTCCGTCGCATTTATGTGTTCCATTTTTGTTTCTTGCAAACAAATCAAATCCGGCTTCTCAATTAGGAAAGTTTGTCTTACTGCCACTCTTTTTTGTCTCATATTTAATCCACGGACATTCCACGAAATAAACTTTAATTGGGTGGTTTGATTCAGTTGGATACTAATAGTTATCCTCAATCTTTCTTTTTTCTTTTTTTAAGTAAAAGTTAAAAATCAAGCCATTTAACTATTAAATATTTATAAAATATTGTCCATTGGTCTTTCTTTTTTCTCTTGCATGTTTCCATTATGTGGCTTGCTTTCTTTGATACACTACTACAAAAACTGGCTTTGTACACTGCACATTGTACACGGATTTGGCAATTATATTAAAAAACAGTGTACCAAACATGAGTCCAAAAGATCTGCACGATTTCTACACGGATAATTAGTTAATAATCAGTGTAGAATTATTAGAGAGAGCTACACGGTTTATTAGAAACCACAAATCCGTGTGTAAAGAAGTGGGTGTGCAAATAATTGAGAGAGCTACACGGTTTATAACTAATTATCCGTGTAGGAACATTATACACGGCTTTTTGATAATATAGCCGTGTAGAATTCTTATAATTGTACACGGCTTTATAACTAAAAAGCCGTGTAGAAATAGGTGGAGAGCTACACGGATATATAACTAAATAGCCGTGTATAATAGTGTAGGGTTTTATTATCTTCCCTTCCAGAGCGCCGTTTTGATCAAGTTTTTAGTTCATACATCTCGAACTGAGCTTTTTATTTCTGCGAATTGATCGAGGCCAGCAGCTGAGATCTGAGATCTTTGAATTAAGTTTGTATTTTCTCCTCTCCATCTTTCTAAGGTTAGTAATATGTATTTAAATCATTTTCTTTCTCTAATTTTCTGTTATTTAGGCTTATTTAATTAGGTTATTTCATGCATTCTTGAATTCTTAATTTTAGATGTAATTAATTAGTGTACGTATTGTGGTCCAATAACCGACCTTTAGATGCTTTTAGGTCCATGCCCGTTCAAAATTAATCCAATAGGGATTAATTTTGGATAGTCCCCGTTTTGGGACTGCTCTTTGAATATTATGTCTCATTTAGGATGTGAACACATATTAGTGGGATTTAATTAGTATTTGAGAAAAGTTCGACAGTATTTTCCCTTATTGCTCCTACGAGTATGTGGTTCGTACGCATACTTGGGGAGTTAAGGGGAAATGCTGCCGAATTTTTCTCAAATACTAATTAAATCTCGCTAATATGTGTTCACATATGAGACATAATATTCAAAGAGTGGGTTAGGATTGTAAACCGGCCCTTTGTAAGCCCAAAATTTTGTACACGAAGGAGAATGTTGACCATGCATGATTAATTGATCAAATCATTTTTTTAATTTAATTTACAGATGGATCGAAGCTGGATGTATGAAATGCGACATGACAGTGAAGAATATTTGGTTCGCGTTGATGAGTTTATAAAATTTGCTGAGAGTTATAGAGTGAATAAAAAAGAAGAAGACATTTTATGTCCTTGTAAAGATTGTAAAAATTTATTAAGATTTTTGGACATCGAAGAAATTAGAGCTCATTTGATTTGTCGGGGATTTAAGAAGAGATATACATGTTGGTTCATGCATGGTGAGAAATTTGGGGAAAGTAGTAGTGCCAAAAAGGATTGTAATCGTGAATTGAATGATGAGAATGTTGGAATTTCTGATAATTTTGAACTTGATTGGAACAAAGATTATGAGAGTGCCGAATATTCTGATATTAACGTCGAACCTGAAAATGACGATGATGAGATGGAGAGGAATTTTGATGAAAATATAGAACACGAGTTTACTGAAAATTTGGAGGATATGTTACGTGATGTGGAAGATGAAATTAGTGATAAAAATTATGATAAATTTCAAAATTTGTCTAATGAATCTAAGAAGCCGTTGTATCCCGGGTGTACCAAATTTACAAAACTGTCAGCTGTGTTGAAATTATTAAACTTAAAAGCAGACAATGGTTGGAGCGATAAGAGTTTCACGTCCTTATTACACGAGGAGATGATGTTACCGGTACGGCTCTCTCACCGGTACGTCAGGAGGTGGCTTGCGACATCGCGCCTGACGCGCCACAATCACCGCCCCGTCCTATGGTCACAGAAGAAGAATACAGCCGTTTACCCAATGATTTGCGCCTTCTCCACGACTACTTGATGACGGCGCCCGACGGCATGGAGGCTATCATCATCCCTGTCCCACCTGGGATGTTTCTACACGAAGGCAGGGAGCTCCTGCTGTCGTTCAGAGACTTCAAGGACCTCTTCCACCACTCGTCATCCGACAAATGGCTCGATGTTTCACACATCACCATTTTCCTCATGTTAGTGATATTAAAATATTTTCATTATTGTATAGAACTCAAATATATATTCTAATTACAATATGATGAGTTTTCAGGAAGCTAGTCCGAAACTGTGATGAGATGGTTGAAAGGAAGAACTTGTGCGTGTTTCTGGACCCCGAGAAAGTGAGTTCTACGGCAGCGACATATTATCCGGATATGGCTATCGAGTACATGTGTTCTGCGATGCATCGTGCTAAGGCGGAGGAGAAGAAATTCATTCTCATGCCATACCACGAGGGGTTAGTTCTAATCTTAACTTATTTGTTGTTTATATTTTAATTAAAGAATTGTATAAAGGAATTAAAAGTTAAACATAAAAAAATGAAATCACACCATCAATCATAGCAAATACTCGTGTGACTTTTATATGCTAAAGTACTATAATTCTTCTCCTCGATCCAACAGCAAACATTGGTGCACGATTCTCATTGTGCCGTACTTAAGTGTGGGCATAATTATTGATTCTTGTAAGCCAGCAGGAAGGACCGCGGCTGCCGCCAAGTGCAAAGTTATCTTGTCTTTTGTGAATAAGTAAGCAATAATAATTCTATAGGTTTGCATTTCTTTCAATCATATCAAATTATAAAATTGCTAATTACATTCACTCACTTTTGTAAGGGCTTTTGTGAAATATATTAAAGAGGGAGGATCAGATAGCACGGGCACGCGCAAGAAAAGCAAGTTGAATTGGAAGTACATGGTGGTGAGCACACTTTATGAGTTAGAAATTTCATATCTTGTTAAAAAAATTATTGTCATTCTAACAAATGCCGCTAAATGTAAATTTCAGAGCCCACAACAGAAGGAGGGTTGGGAATGCGCTTATTACACGATGATATTCATGTTTGACTTTGTCGAAAGAATACAATTCGAATTCCCAAAAGCGGTATGTACTTCATATGAATTTCCTATATAATAAGCAATTGATATCTACCTTTTCTGAAATACTAACTATTATAAAATTATAATTTTGTAGAATGTGACAAAGCAAGATCATTACTCTTCGGATCAGATCGACGATGTGCGGTGCATGTGGGCAAGGTGGTTTGCCATGGAATTTTGTAATCCTCGATATGGATTTGCATAATTTTGTATAATTTGGTGTATATGAATATTGTATAATTTATTGCATATGGATTTCTGGCTAATCTGAAAAATATGAATTTCTTGCTAATATGGATTTATTGCTAATCTGGAAAATATGGATTTCTTGTTATATGAAATCTGGAAAATATAGTTCTGTAACAAAAATGGCTAGCAAAACTGGAGGCTAGCCGAAAAACAAAAAATACAAAAAAAAAAAAAAATGTACTTTCTACACGGACATTTAACTAAAGTCCGTGTAGAAAAAAGATAGCTACACGGTCATTTAGTTAAATGTCCGTGTAGAAAGAGGAGAGCTACACGGACATTTAACTAAATGTCCGTGTAGAAAGAGTCAAGCTACACGGTTTTTTAGTTAAAAGTCCGTGTACAAAAAGAATCGTACACGGTTTTTTAGGTAATATCCGTGTAGCTCGGTAAATGGAGCGCGACACATTCTGGTCTTTGTACACGGCTGTTTGTGAAGTTATACGTGTAGAATCTTTAAAATTGCACACGGCCAAAAGTCCGTGTGTAGTTATTGAACGAATCGTACACCCTCGATTTAAACACGGTAGGAAATCCGTGTAGCTCTTCCTTTATTGTCCGTGTATAATCTCTTTTTTTGTAGTAGTGATATAAGACGACCAATAACATAAAAAGATCTGGACCGTTAATTCACACCCAGGAGAACCTTCCGAGGCATTTACAAACAAAAAAAAAGAGAGAAATATTTGGTGAATGTAACTGAATTATGGACTTGATAGAACTGTTCCAGAATTAAGCTTTTTTTTAATTTAATTTTTGTTGAATATTACTTAATGGAGCAGATGTTGAAATTAGAAACTGGTAGTTACCTTCCTTTTCAATTTTTCTTACTTTAATTTTATTTTTGTTGAATTTATTTGAATGCTGGAACAGTTGGAAAGATTTTTTTTTTTTTATCAAAGTAATTTAATATTTTGGATGACTTGTTTTTATCAAAGAATAATTATTTGAGTACTCTCACTCCTGTACCATCAAAATCCTCACACCCCATTTAGAGAAATTATGTACTATGGTCCCCACTAATTATATGGTCTCACTAATTATTATTCTGAAAAGATATTATATGGTCCCCACTAATTATTATTCTAAAATTCCTGCAATACTCTTCCTCTATGATCTCCACTAATTATATGGTCCCCTTTCTCAGTCTCCGCACTCGTCCCCGCCAACTTTTGTAGATATAAATACTTTGAAGATAAGATATTAACACTTAAAAAATAAGATATTAATACTTTGATGCGTAACTTGTTATGATCATTCCTTTTCCAGTCTCCCAATCGTCCCCGTGTCAACATTCCTCTAATGAAATAGTGGGGATCCCGTATCATCGCATCAATCTTACCCAATCGTCCCACGTCAACCTTCCTCTAATAAAAATAGTTGACCATATAGGTATAAATACTTCAGTGCAGAGGTATAAATACTTGCAGTACTTGATATTAATACTTTCAGACGTCATCTAGTGTTATATGTAAGAAATACTTGCACGTTGAGATATAAATATTTGTGTAGCGATGAGCACGAAAGTACGTCATCATGGATCTCATTTGAAAGAGAAAATTACGTAGAAGACGTTCATGATTTTAGATTCGCAAAATTCCTCACAGATTGTCAGAAATATGGAGGAGATTGAACGGAAAAAAAATCTACCTCTAAAAACGTGTATGGTCCCCCCATGTAGTTTAAGTGGTCCTCCACAGGTGTGCGGGTACATTTGAGAAATTTGGTTGTGGAGAGTTATTTACGTAAAAATTGTTCACCTCATAGGTATAAATACTTCCGTGCATAGGTATAAATACTTCATTTTATATGCATTAATACTTTAAGAAAATTTTTTTGTGCTGGAGTTCTTGCGGTCCCCCCATATAATTATGGTAGTTATGGTAGTTATGGAACGGATACAGTGCGGGTACTGTAGTGTGGGTAGTGTTATCAACTTCCTTTATCAAAACCCACTATATATTCGGCATATGCTATTGATTATATATACTGCACTTTTGATTATACAAGTTCTCTTGGTCATCTCATCTCATGTAGATTCTACGTTACACAATTGAATGTCCTCGGTCGTTTAGTTATTTTGTTTGCATATTATTTTTTTTTCACGTACTTCCAAAAAAAATGAAAATAGTAACTTGAGTTGTCAATTCCTTAAATTTTATTATACTTTTGTATGTTTAATTTCATGTGGCATGTGGCTATTGTGTTTGTATCAGAACTGATGTTTTGTTGCTCTATTGCTTCCATCATTTGCCAATTTTTATCAAGCAGAGATCTCAAGCTTGTATTTAATCAACGAATAATTTTGTACTGCTCTATTTGGTGTTTCGTATTATGAGCCTGATATCTTGTGGTAAATGAGTTGGGCCCACCTTGTATTATCTTTGGTACTTTTTTATATTTTTCTTTTTTTAAAAGAAATGTTATTTTGTTTGCCAATTTTTATCGAATAATTTTGTATTCCTCTGTTTGGTGTTTCGTATTATGAGCCTGATATCTTGTGAAAAATTAGTTGGGCCCACCCTCCATTATTTTTGGTATCCTTCTCAACTTTAATTATGCCTTCATAAACTCAACTTTAGACAACATCAGCTTTTAGCATATATGCAAACTTCTCATCTCATCTATCATCAGGTTTGATATCTAGCTATCTTATTTTGTAATTGGAGAGAATTTGGATTTAATTTCTATCCATCACATTGTGCATTTTAAGTTTTTAACCCGCCATATCAAGATTTTCTACTTCCGCTTCTGATGTATAAGTTGTATAAGTACTTGATATTTCTCTGGGCATGGTTAAAAGTTTTAAAATCAATAATTTTTTTAATAATTTACACTAGCTAGTCCTACTTGTGATACATAACATTTATGGAAAATTCAATTCAGATTAAAGCTCAACTAATACCAGCTGTACAATCTTTATAAAGAGTTGATATGTTCAATTTTAAAATGATTTTATATGATATATTTCAACACTTGCATGCACCTGCGGTAAATTCCATGGCGATCTTTTAGAAGATGGTACCGTCAAAGTTAATCAGAGTTGGGAGATTTTCTGAGAGGCTATTATCTTGTTCCTAAAATTAATCACTTTCTAATATAAAAGATTCTTGTTTTTGTGCATCAGCAATCAACAGTTTATTTTAAAGTTTAAAAGGTTAAATTAATAAGTCACTTTTCTCGAGTGCAATTGGACCACTAAAAAAGCATTCGTAGCACCTTTAAATTATTGGATCTCACCGTTGGAAGCTAACGCTTATCTTCAGTTTTTCTTTTTTTCTTTTACTTGTTTTCATTCCGTGACTTTTCTTCCTTTGATATAAGACGGCCTATAACAGGTGGAATGCCGAAATTTTTATTTATATTATTTTTGAAAAATAAATTAATAAAATAACCATCGTTTTTGGTCAATTTTAAATCTAACACGGCCGCATAATGCCGGAGCGGACCCATATGGGGGGTGCCGCAGAATGCCGAAGCGGACCCTCATATGGGTCCGCAGAATGCCGGAGCGGTCCCTGGGGCCGCAGAATGCCGGAGCGGTCCCCAGCCTATATAAGGGGCCGCTGGGTTCTGATTTCATAACATTTCATTCCAAGTTTCAATCCCTTCGACCTCGGGTAAGTTTTCTTCTTCTTCTCTAGTTTTAATTTTTCGTGTAGAGTAGTAATTAGGTGTAGGTTTAGGGTTTAGGATTAGAATTTAGGTTTAGAGTTTAGATTTAGCATTTAGAATTAGATATTAATTTAGGATTTAGAATTAGAATTGTACCCAAATTTAATTAGAATTGTACCCAAATTTAATTCGATTGTACCCAAATTTAATTTGATTGTACCCAAATTTAATTAGAATTGTACCCAAATTTAATTAGAATTGTACCCAAATTTAATTCGATTGTACCCAAATTTAATTAGAATTGTACCCAAATTTAATTATAATTGTACCCAAATTTAAATAGAATTGTACCCAAATTTAATTATAATTGTACCCAAATTTAAACCGGACTCTTACCAAACTCTCATATTTGACCAAAAATTATCCAATACAGCATTAGTACCAGTAGAGATAGACCATCATCCAGTAGGGGTACACAGCATGCTCATACAGCCACGCCATACGAGATGTCTCAATACATCGAGACAGCATTGGCGGATGTTCCGGGTATCCGGAGTCTCACCGACAGGGTCAGCGACTTCTTGTGGTATCCGAATGCGGAGCATCGGATTTTAGAGGCTGCCACTGGGGTAAGTAAATTTGTCATATTTATAAATTTGTCATCCCGAATTTTTGATGAATGAACTTGATCTGATTATTTAATTAAATGCAGGTTTGGATGCGGTTACGGTTCGTCACAACCGCACTCATCTACGGTACCAGCCGGCGTACGGGGGGGTTTTACGCTTGATGGGATTGTATCAGATATCCCAGATGGCCGAGGAGAATGCTGACGAGGGTTTATCTTCTGGCCTCGTTGAGCGTTGGCGTCCCGAGACGCACAGCTTTCATCTCCCCCATGCTGAGATGACAGTCACCCTACAGGACGTCAGTTGCCTGTGGGTATGACTATTATCGGGGAGCCGGTCATGGGCGTCGAGTACGGAGACTTCCGGGCATTGTGCTCGGAGCTGTTGGGGATCCCGCACGAGGATCTCCAGAAAGAGAAGAAGAGAGGTGGAGAAGACCGTGGTCTTGCCCAGCTGCATCAGCTTGGCAAAGCTGCGGGCGAGATTCAAGGAGTTTCCGGATCGACCAGATCAGGTATTTGCTTGTACAAGATTAATTTAAATAGTATTATATTTATTTCTTGTAAGTAATGTTCTAATTTAAATCTATAACAGGTGGTTGTTGACCGACACCTGCGCGCCTATATTTTGGAAATGATCACCTGCGGTTGTTTCCGGATTCGCATGGAGATCAGGTGCGGCTGTGCTACCTCGAGCTTCTGCGCGACCTGTCCACTGCGGGCAGGTTCAACTGGGGAGGTGCCACGCTGGCATGCCTATATAGGTACGAAACACCTTATTATAAATATTTTCAAATATTATACATCGTACTGTAGTAACACTGACTTTGTAAATTTGTAAAGGGGTTTTAACACAGCCTGCTTGAAGAAGAACAAGACCTTCATTGGACCGTGCATGTTACTACAGCACTGGCCCTACAGAGATTATGTAAGTTTACTTTTATTTTGATTTAAATTTTTTCCAGTTCGAATTGATATACAATATTAAATTTATACTTCCAGGTCGAGGTGGATGGCGCACATCGGTCATATCTTGAGATATTGCCGGAGCGATGTCGTCAGCAGGAGCGTTTCTAGCGTGCTGAGGTGCCGCTCATATGTTATCAGGTACCGTAATTTATTTATGCTAGTTATTTACACAATCAACTTAATTTAATAAAAACAGTCTAACGTATTAAAATATATAGATCATCGAGCACCATTACCCCGGACGGGTCATGAGACAGTTCGGGATGCGCCAGCTTGCTCCGCCCCCAGCACCGATCAGCGAGGATGTCTGGCGAGCTCTGCACCATCCCAGGGAGACCACTGCAGGCAAGGACTGGGGGATTACCCGTGCCGATTACGTGTTCGAGGCAGGACATGCAGATCCCCCATTGGTCGAGCCCGACCGTCAGATGGATGTCGCGCCAGTGTAAGAAATTTTATTAATTCAAAACTTCAACTATGACTTTTTGATTGGAATATCTAACATTTGTTGTAATTCGTACAGACCTTACAGAGATTGGTATCAGGATCACGGCGCGTACACCATATTCATTGAGGGATACATCGCCGACAACCCGCACGAGCGGGTACCGAAGCCGAGGGATCGTAGAGGACGGATCCACGGTATTATCCCCGCCGGCGCACCTCTCGCAGCCACGGTATTTTTAATTTGAAGTTTCAAATTCAAAACTATTAATATTTACAATTGTACAACTTTTTCATAATTTTTTCAATTTTCAGGCATTATATCTTGTCAAGAGTTGCGTCATAGGGGCTATGATGGCCGTCACCAGGGGATGGAAGAGGCTCGGGAAGGTCATCCTCAAGCACAACGTACCCGCGGTGTACCAGTGTGGGTACAAGGCGCGCCTCGACTCACTACTGAGGTGCGCTGGCTTGGGCGGTGTTGATGCGGTCAACGACATATCTGACGAGCCCGATGTCTATGTCCCCTACACTGGTGATGAGGACGTGTTTGCACCCGTCCATGATGCTGAGACGGTCGGTCAGGCGTTCGACGGAGGTGCCGAGTTGATGCGCCGAGCAGCACATGAGGCCATGGGATCTTAGTCTAGGATGCCTGCCGAGGTATAATTTAAATTAAAATGCGTAACTGTGATTTTTTTCTTATTCAATACATTATCTAATTTGTAAGTTACTACAGGGTGGAGACGAGGAGGACATGGGCTTCGATATTGGGACTGAGTATGGCACAGAGGGAGATGGACTGTATTCCCCGGGTTACAGTCCCACTCAGACAGTACCTCCT
This sequence comes from Carex parvula, assembly GCA_025461045.1. Classification (NCBI taxonomy): domain Eukaryota; kingdom Viridiplantae; phylum Streptophyta; class Magnoliopsida; order Poales; family Cyperaceae; genus Carex; species Carex parvula. The sequence continues at coordinate 686,277 of JAJGRW010000400.1, read as the reverse complement.
GCCTATCAGCCAGGGTATGTTCAGACAGAGCCCATCCCGCCGTTTCCTGGCCAGTCCTCATAGCAGGCATCGTACCCTTCGCTCCATGATGACCCCATTGCCAGACAGGCGTTTTTATTCACGCAGGCTGAGTCTGGACAGACCACAGTTTTTGGTCCTGGGGTCCAGCAGACATCCGAAATTGAGGAGGTTCGCCAGGAGCCGGTTCAGTCTACGGATGTCCAGGCAGACCTCAGCATCCTCCGCAAATACTGACGAGACGCCACTATGCAGGCGGGGTCGGGGGTTTAGGAAGAAGAAGGCGAGGACGGTGTTTAGTCCAGAGCCGTAGATTTTCATTTATTGTACTGTTAGATGTTTTGGTAGATTCTTATTGTAGTATTGGTAGATGTTTTGTCAGATACTTATTTATTTCGTTGATTAGTTTCTTGTTTGTTTGATTTTGTTGTTATTTATTTATTTTGTTGATTTCATTATCTCAGAGTACACAAAAGAATTTCAAAGAAACCACATATCTAAAATATTTCAAACGAACGACATATCTAAAATACGATACGACCAAAAATCAATTTAAACCACATTCGAAACTAAATAACCCTTAACAAATTACAATTTCGTATTTCTAAAATAAAAAATAAAGAGACCGCTCTGGCATTCTGCGGCCCCAGGGACCGCTCCGGTATTCTGCGGACCCATATGAGAGTCCGCTTCGGCATTTTGCGGCCCCCCCCATATGGGTCCGCTCCGGCATTCTGCGGCCGTGTTAGATTTAGAATTGACCAGAAACGATGGTTATTTTATTAATTTATTTTCTTAAAATGGTATAAATAAAAATTTCGGGGTGGAATGATCTAGACCGTTAATTCACACCTGGCACCACCTGCCAAGGCATTTAAAAAAACAAAAAGGAGGAACATTTGGTGAATGTAACGGAATTATGGAATAAATAGAACTGGTAGTTAACTTTTTTTTTATTTAGCGGCAAAAATTAACACATGATCTCTGATGTGGGAGGTCCATGATTTTGAAACCTGAACTGGGAAATTTTTTTTTGTAATAGCAGGATTATTAAATAGTTGAGTGACTTGACCTCCAACCTTTAATAATAAAAAAAATAATGTTACTTTAATTTTATTTTTGTTGAATGTATTTGAATGGTGGAACAGTTGGAAAGATTTAGTTTTATAAAAGTAATTTAATTTCTTGCATGACTTGTTCTTATCAGAACCAACCATACAGCATATGGTATTGATTATATTGCGCTTTTGATTATAAAAGTTGGCTTGATCATGTTATGTGGATTCTACATTATATAATATTATTGAATGTCCTCAATCGGTTTTAGTTATTTTGTTTACATATTCTTTTTTTAACCTAGGTACAAAAAAAAATGAAAAGTAGTAACGTTATTTTGTTAATTTGCCAATTTTTTTATCAACAGAGATCTCAAGCTCGTTTCTGACCAGATAATAATTTTGTACTGCTCTGTTTGGTGTTTCGTATTAATTATGAGCCTGATATCTTGTGGAAAATTAGCTGGACCCACCCTCCATTATATTTGGTATCTTTCTCAACTTTAATATATTATGCTTCCATAAACTAAACTTTTGACAACATCAGGTTTTAGCATATATGCAATCTTCTCATCTCATCTATCCCGGGCCCAGACTTGCTCATGAAACCAGGTTTCATATCTAGCAAACTTCTCATCTCATCTATCGATCCCAGCTTTTAGCATATATATATAGCAATCATATTTAAAGCATTTTACCCCAGAATAATAACAAATACATGTTCCAACTTCAAAGCAATTGAAGAAACAAACTCACAGAGGTATGGCTCCTATTTATTACTCACAAAATTTATCTGTCATTTAATTAATTTGACCTACCTATTAATTGCCATACCTAATTGTATATTCAATTGTGGTCTATTATTTACAGAGCATGTACGTACTTAGACCATGATTCTTCTGGTGTATTTTTTTTTTTTTTTTGAGTAAAACGATCTGGTGTAAATTAGGTGACAAATGATTAAAATTGAGAAGAATATTGATAAACGTACATAGTATTCATTAATTGTATAATTTTAATCGTAAAAAAGGTGTTTATTTTCGTATAAAATTGATCAGTTTGGTCCTCAAATCACACTGTGACTTAACCGAAGTATTATATTATTGGATAAACTAAAATTAATATAGAACAAGATGCGAGTGATCCTATGAATCTGTCTGTAAATTAGCATAAGACCCACTAATGAATAGCTCATTCTCTCTCTAGCTGTTTGTTAGTGTGATGTTGAGGTAGTACCATATTGTTGGAGAGCCTTACAAGTTAACCAGTATGTACAGTTCCATATCTTACCGAATGGTATACCTTGTTTTGTTTTTTTGTTTTTTTTTTTCCCTTGTTTATCCATACACAGTTCTTACCCGAATTTATTGGTACAATTGTTCACCCTGTTGGCACAGCGAAGAATACACAAAGCAACTTGAAAGATGGCCGAAGGGATAGTTAGTTTTGTTTTGGAGAAGTTGTCGGATGCCCTTGTTAAGGAGTTTCTACTAATACAAGGCGTCGGAGAGCAAGTGAAAAATTTGAGCCGTGAGCTCAGTCGGATTAAAGCATTCCTCAAGGATGCCGACAAGATGCAGATTGTAAATGAGAGGCAGAAAAATTGGGTGAATGAGGTCAGAGATATTGCTTACAACATAGAAGACGTTATAGACAATGCCCTTTTCTTGAAGGCTCCCGAAAACCCTTCAAAAGAGCTCCCGAGAGGATGTTCTCGAATTGTTGTTGCTGCTAAAACCTAAAAGGATGTGGAGCAAGCCCAAAAGGCTCCCATCTTTGCACAACCTTGCCGATGAGATGAATGAGATCCTGGCACGAATTCAGGAGATCAAAGAAAGTAGAGAGAAATATGAAATAACCTTTTCGGGTCAAGGCAGCAGAGAGCGGCAAAAGCTACCGGTCAGGCCCCTTATACTACCTGACATTGATGATCCTTATGTTGTTGGCTTCGATCCTCACAGGGGCAACATTGTGAAGCAGTTGCTTGACACAAACACTCAAAGGCGTGTTATCATCTCAATTGTGGGACCTGGTGGGCTCGGAAAAACCACTCTTGCTCGAAAAGTCTACAATAGGTAAATATGATTATATGAAGCAACTGTCTCAATAATTGATTAATAATATGATATTTCAATCATTCAAAAACTGATGACCATCTACTTCTTTTTCTACAGCAATGAGGTCAAGAAAAAGTTTGATGTTCGCATATGGGTAGCTATCTCTCAAGAGTTCAATCTAAAGGATATTTTGAGAAAGATAATAGAGCAAGTTAAGCCTCTTCTTCCAAACGACCTAGGACGTGGAGAAGAACATTTATCGACAAAGCTTTACAAAACCCTTAATGGCAAGAAGTACCTTCTTGTCTTAGATGATATATGGACAAGAGATCTATGGACTCAAATTGGTGGAGGGCTACCTGATGAGATTGGAAGTAGAGTAATCGTAACTACTAGATTCGAAAACATTGTCGATGATGCTCAACCATATAAACTTCCCTATTTAACTAAGGAACCGAGCCTAGAGCTTTTGCTCAAAAAGGCCCTGCCAAATAGAGATTTGAGTAAAGGGTATCCCGATGATATGATGTATGAGGTTGGAGAACAATTTGCTAAAAAATGTGGTGGATTACCTCTTGCATTGGTGGTTTTAGGAGGTTTATTATCAAAAAGACCAGCCAATTATGATGCTTGGAGTAAAGTGTTGCAGACTATGAACTGGGGAACTGATGGGAGAGAATGTACTGAGATTATAGCTACTAGCTACAATGACTTGCCATTTGTTATCAAGTCATGTTTCCAGTACTTGGCGGTTTTCCCCGAAGACCATGAAATTGATATGCTGAAAGATTATTTCGGTTGTGGGTTGCTGAGGGGCTCATACCGGCAGAAGAATCCAGAACATTGGAGGATACTGCTGAGATCTTCCTAGAGGATCTAGTGCAAAGGTATATATACTTCTATAGTTCAACATTCTATTACAGATTCATCTAAATCCGGTTGATTTTTACATATTTATAGTTTTTTTGAGATAAGATATCTTACTTTTAAAATTTAATTGGTTCTTTTAACTGTCAATTCATATCATTGAGTAATATTTTCCTTATAGATTAACTATATATACTATTTAGTTTAAAACAAACACGCCAAAAAAATTTCTCTGTTGCATCTAACAGAGAATATAATGTTGTGTCGTGTATTTAAGAATATAGCGATACATCCTACTTTTAACTTTGAAAAATACAGGGAGGAAAAAAATTTCTCTGTTGCATCTAACAGAAAACATAATATTGTGTCGTGTATTTAAGAATATAGTTATATATCTTACTTTTAACTTTGAAAAATACAGGGAGTAAAATAATAATGGTGTAGGTTACATCAATATTTGTTTCAATAGAGAACTGCATTTTTTTTCTTTGTCATCCTTGAAGGCCTAACTAAGTTTCATGTGTCGGTTCGCTGGAAAAAAAAAAGGTATTAGTTGCGAGGCCTCGTTGCATCTTAAGTAATCCTTTTGTGCTAATTAAAAAGAATCTCGAAACATTTGTAAAATTCTTTACTGTTATGATACTACTCTCAGAAAAGAACATGAGCGACTTCTTGGCGACCCGCTTGGCAACACAACAGGCGATCCGTCTCGCCGCAAGAAAACGGACGGAGCTGGCAATAGCACGCCGCCAGGCTGAGATCGCAACCTTTCGAAAAGAGTCATACGCTGCAGCACTGACTAGAGCACTTAAGGCAGAGGAAGAACGTGAGCGAGTACCACCAACCGAAAGAGCCCCCATTAATGAAGTACCAACCCCACCACAGCGTGAACCGGCGACTAACCAAGACCAACCCCTGCTTGAAGACACTGACGGATGGACAGTGGTCAGAAAGAAACGACTACACAGAGCCAAGCCACAACTCACAACACCCCTCAGTAAATGCAAGGAGGAACTCTTGGTGCAAGGACGCTGCTTCAGATGTCTCCAGAAAGGGCACAGGCGTTTTGAATGCTCTGGAATAGTTAAATGCCTTAAATGTGCAAGACCTGGCCACACGGCAAGCAGATGTGATATGAGGAGCACCCCACCTAGAGGCCCCCAACCTAACGTTATACAACCTACACCTGCAGCAAACAGAGGCCAAACAAGACAAGGTATACAGCTCACAGGCGAAGGACACAATGAAACAACAACACAGACCCCCACTGTACACCCACCCAAGGAGAGGCCTATAAATTGGCAACAGGAGACACGTTTTATCTTATGCACACCAAGCAAAGACCGCTTAAACAATCAACCAACCATGGATGTCTTAGCCAACTGGGAGACCATGCAGATGACAGACCCGGCCTATGTTCAGGGCTTGATAGACAACCATGGAATGGATGCCAAAGTCTTTCTGCCCACCACTGATTCACCGAATGACGAATTTTTAGAGAGAGCTGCTATTGTATTAACTGGACCAAACCACAACAGCGATCAGTGATCAACCAACTAACCACCAAGCTAGCACACCACTTCCACCGCCACCCTAGACATTTCAAAGTAAGAAGGCTACCACCAACAATGGGAGATCTCATAGCCATATTCCCCAACAGAGACATGATGAAGCAGGCTGAACAAGTGGGGATGTTCCACTTGGGACCAGGTATCCAGGTGCAGCTGGCCGCCTGCAGAAAGGAGGATGGGATGACACATGATCCCACGACACACAAAGCCCGAATTAGAATACATGACCTGCCGCTCAGATTTTGGCACTGGGATGCCGTCTCACAGTTAGTCTGTGGTTTCGGCCAGCTAGAACGAATTGCACCGTACTTCACGAATGGCAACTACAATGAACTTCGAGTCCTTGTGGGCTGCTACCACCCCATGAAAATTCCACCATATGTAACCGCAACGGCCGACCCACGCTCCGTTACGGTGCAACTGGAACTTGAAGGCTGGCTACACAACGACGCACTACGTACGGATATACCATTTACTGGAGGAGAAGGCATGGACCAGAACCGACTAGGACCGGTACAGGATGAGGCGGACTACTGGGAAAACCAAGTGGAGAAACAGTCTCCGAGGTGGACGTGCACACTCTTTCGACTCTAGGCAAAGTTCGGGACCAGTGACACGGTTCAACCGCCAGGACAGGCCGGCCGGGACAGATCAACAGATATCCAGTTCACTGGAGAGGACCAATAACTTGACCACTGGAGAGCACATGGACAGCCCAACGGTAATTCTAGAATGTGGAGAACAGAACAAGTACAGTCAGTACGAAGTACAGCTCAAATACAACCAAAGTCAGCAGGAATTCTGGGTTTACGGCAGCAGAATTAATGAGGGAGTCAGAGACATGCTGCTCATTAAATGCGCGCCGAATACCAACCCCACAATGTACTATGCCACAGGTGTTCAAGCTGACAGACTCGCAGCAATGCACATGGAGATGATGGTACAAGAGACCCAGCAACCTACAGCAGCAGATATGGCGGGTCAAGCAAGGCCCAAGACAGACCCTGCACATTGAGGACACACCAATAGCAACAACAGACAAACCGGATAATGCAAAAGCCACCCCACCAGAAATTTACGTGACTGGGAATGAAAGCGGGCCCAATTCTGAAAAGCCCAATGAAGAAGATAATCTGCCGCCTAGTTCTTTGGGGACAGTCAATAGGCCCAACTCTGAAAAGCCTAATGAAGAAACATCTTTTTCTAGGGCCGACTAATGAAGAGACAGCAGCAGATGGGCCACCACCTGGTTTTCCTGGACCGCCTCGGTTCAGCCCCTCACCGAAAAGGAGAAGTAGACGTCTTGAAGAGAAATACTCCGGGGTATACGTAAGCCCAGAGGAAAGGGCGAGAATGGTTACCAAGCCGGGCTACACGGCCATCCCGAATAGAAAGCCCAAAAAGAAACCGGCCATGTGCCAGGCACAACTAGAGTATTTCAAGCAATATGGGCCACTCTCACAATCCCAGGCGGAATTAATAATCTTGGCAGCAGGGGTAGAATTGCAAGGAGACATCCTGGAGAAAATTAATGAGATGACGGTGGCTTAGGATTGCCACAGCCGAACCAGAAGACAAATCATTCCTATGTATCAGACACTCCCCGATTACTTAAGCTCTAGTTCTTTCTTTAGTTCTTTCAGCTCTTTTTTTAGTCTTTGTCTAGGGCTCTGTTTGCCACACCAAATTAGTAGAAGAGATTTCTCTAAAATTAGCAAGGGGTGCCTTGGGAGGAAAAAGACACCACATTTTGTTGTACTTTCCCCTTCGACAGTAAAAAGTGTGACTGTGAAGGATTTATCAAATAGGCTAAATTTAGCAGAGCTCAAGAATGGGGCTTCACCCCAGGTCAAAGCATGTATGAATCAATGTGTACCAAGTTTAGAGGAATTACTCTGTACCGCAACAAATTCTTTAGTACACAACTGCCCTACTGCACAAACAGGATATCTGAAGAAGGAGAAGAACAAACCATGTAATGAATTACAAAACCAAACTTAAAATCATTACGTGGAATGTGCGGGGCTTAAATGAAAGAGATAAGAGGCTAGCGATCCGAGAGACGGTTTTTAGTGAAAAACCGGATATTTTCTGTCTACAAGAGACCAAGATGACCCACATTGATGATACAACAAAGCGAGAAATATGCGGCAGGAGATTAGACAAGTATGAAACTATACCAGCCCGACGGACCAGAGGGGGTGTGCTAATGGCATGGAGAGATGCTGAGATTCCAGCAATTATCCACTGACCAGAGAGAGTACTGTCTCACAGTGCAGCTCCGAGAAAGAATGACAGACCAACAACTACAATGTACGACGGTTTACGGGCCAACTAGCGCAGCTTGCAGACAACAATTCTTTCGAGAGATTGAAGAGCTGAAACCAACGGATAATACCCCATGGATGATATGTGGCGACTTTAACACAACACTAGAACCAACAGATCGGAACAACAATGCACAAGATTGACACTGGCCACTAGCCTTCTCGGCGCTAATAGCAGACCTGGGCCTTCAGAATATCCGTATGGAGGGTAGAAGATACACATGGTCCAACTATCGCAACCAACCATCTATGGCCAAGTTAGATCGGTTCTTGCTCTCAACCGACTGGAGTCTACAGTTCCCTAACACCAGACAAAAAACGCTATCCAACACCAATTCAGACCACTGTCCGATCCAAATTGAAGCCTTCACAAATTTCAGAAAATCAAAAATCTTCCGTTTTGAGACTTTCTGGCTAGGGCTACAAGACTTCAAGGCACTGGTCACAGCAAAGTGGCAGCAACAACACACGGCCGTAACACCGCTTCAGCTTCACAATAAATTACAATACCTGGAGAAGGAAATAACGACATGGGTGAAGGATAAAACAGGCAACATTCGAAAGCAGTTAGAGACATGCCGACAATACATAAACTGGTCAGAAGAAGTGCAGGAACGAAGGCAAGCAACAGAACTTGAAAAGTACATCAAAACACTTCTCAAAAGAAGATTCACGCAGCTTGCATGTTGGGAAGAAGATATGTGGAAGCAACGAGCCAAATTGAAATGAGAAATGGAGGGGGACAAGAATACAAAATTCTTCCACATATACGCTTCAAGGTCAAAAACAAATAATGCAATACACGGGATCCAACGAGACGGACAAATATTCACGGACTAGAGGATGAAAGCAAAAATACTGCGTGATTACTACATCGCCTTAATGGGAACAGATCAACCAATCCATCAACAGGTACAATGGGAGCAACTCTATCCCACAAGGACCGATCTGACAGAGCTGGCTCAACCGATCTCCGAAGTTGAAATAGCAGCAGCAATCCAAACCTAGCCCAATAACAAGGCACCTGGGCCTGACGGGTACTGTGGAGAATTCTTCAAGACATTTATGCAAATCCTGATGCCTGACATCAAAGCAACACTAGAGCATGCCATGCAAGGAGATGGCTCTCTATTTCCACTCAACAACTCAATCACAACACTGATACCAAAAATAGAAAATGCCACGCAACCCAAGGACTTTAGACCGATAAGCCTCATCAATGGTATCCAAAAAATACTATCCAAAATATTGGCCAACCGATTGCAACAGAAAATTGGAGACATTGTCCACCACTCGCAAACAGGATTCATTAAGGGAAGACAAATTACGGAGGGCTTTGTATATGCTCAGGAGATGCTGCACTTTGCAAAAGAAAGGAAGATACCGCTGGCTATATTCAAGGCTGATATACACAAGGCCTTTGACACCATTAGCTGGCAATTCATAGCTGCGGTAATGAAGGCCTTAGGATTCCCCGATGCATGGATATCTTGGATCACACGATTGGTATTGCAGGGATCCTCCCAAATCATCGTCAATGGACTGTTAGGGAAAAAAATCAACCTCAAAAGAGGAGTTAGGCAGGGAGACCCCATATCACCATTCATATTCATATTGGCCATGGATTTTCTGCCAAGGTGGCTACAAAATTTGCAGAGTACAGGGGCCATCCGAATGCCAATACGGGGGATGCAACCGGCACTACTATATGCGGATGACGTACTTTTTTTCATCAAACCAGAACAGCAGCAATTACAGATCCTCAAGCTGATCACAACAGTGTTTGGGCTGATTTCGGGTCTGAAAGTCAACCTTGACAAATCTGAAATCACAGCCACAGCCGTTGCACCCACAGATATACCTCCAATGACACAACTGCTAGGATGTAGGCAAGGATCCTTCCCAATTCAGTATCTAGGCTTACCTCTCTCTGACACTAGGCTGCCGAAGCAAGCTTTTCTGCCACTCATACAAAAGGTCAACAGAAGGCTGCCAGGATGGTCATCAAAGCTGCTGTCTGTGGCAGGCAGAATGGTTCTGGTGAACGCGGTTCTCACCGCAATCCCAGTTTACTACATGTCAGTCTTCGATTTACCGCAATGGGTCAAAAATGAGATTGATAAAACAAGAAGAAACTTCTTCTGGAAAGGAGGAGCTCACAACGAAAGGAAAATGCATCTGGCAGAATGGAGCATATATGCCGGCCGAAGAGGCTGGGAGGATTGGGGATATTGAATCTCAAGGACTTCAACCTATCGCTATTGGCAAAATGGCACTACCAATGGCAATCCGGGAAGAAAAGGATATGGAAGGAGCTCTTCCACACTTTATATTGCCAACAACACACATCAGGGGTAAAAAGGTCCTACTCCTTTAAATTCCATCTCCGGCATGTGTACAGCCTTTGTGCAAGCTTCACACTCCGTGTCCAAGGCAGAGGCGATACAATTATGTTCTGGGACCATGATTGGGGTTTAGGCATTCTAAAATACCGATTCTCTGACCTATACACCTTCTCACTGCAGCAAGACATAACACTAGCAGAATTCGAACTACAACAACACCAAAATGCCTCATTCAGGAATGCAATGTCGGACGATGCAACCCTTCAGCTGGAGATTCTGGTAAATGAAAAGGAAGCATATGATGCGGCAAGAGGACAAATACAGAACACCTCCACTGTACAAGATGACGCAACTTGGAAACCAGGGACTAATGGTGTGTTCAAGGTCAATTCGGCCTATTACATAATTCACAAAGGACCCAATATAGACTCAACGGTGCACACAATCTGGTCACTCAAGACTCCGCCCCGATTTAAGATATTCGCCTGGCTACTGGTACAGAACAAGATCCTCACCACGGATAATCTCAAGAAGAGAGGATACAGCCTACCGGGCATTTGCTATATGTGCAGGAACAATGAAGAAACGGTGCAGCATCTGTTTAATGAGTGCCACCAGACAAGGCAGCTATATGAAGGATTAAATGCTTCGACAAGGGGACAGGATACAATCTTGCTCATTCAAAGTGGACTGACAAAGCAACACAGAGAGATAATATTGATCGCACAATTCGTCCTCTGGAGAGAGCGATGCTGTAGAATATTCAGAGACAAGTGCAAACCAATCGCACAGCTGCGACAGGAAACGATGGAACAATGGGAGGCATCGCAATACCAGTATAGTAGAAGACAGATTCGGCAGTGAGGAAGCAGCCACAAGAAGTCTATTTACCTTCACTAATTTACTGTTATGAATTCAGACTTTTTAGCTCGGTCCAAATTAGTTGGAACCTACACCTTTTTGTTTTCATCTCTTCTCTTCCTTTTTTTCTCTTCTTCATTTTCCTTTTTTTCACTTCTTTTTCCGCTCAGAGTTTCTACTCAGAAACCCAAAAACCTGTAACCAATTACGGTTTAATGAAATGGGGACTAGATCCCTGTTGATTTCTCAAAAAAAAAAGAATCTCTATAATAACTATGAGTTCTGCAAAAGGAATAAGACATATAAATTAGTCTCGACAACATGCCTATTGACAATGATTTTCGTTGTTTGGATTGGGATTTTTTTTTTTTAAACATAATTAAATTTTTTTTTTTTACCAAACTAACATGATTATTTCTTTTTTTACAGAAATCATAAAAACCGAATTGCCAATTCGGTCCGCTTGATTTTTTTTTTTTGACCGAATTGCCAATTCGGTCCAGAGTTTTTTTAGTCCGAACCAAATTGGCAATTAGGTCCAAATTTTTTTTTTTTTTTTTAGGTTTGGTTGAATTTCTCACTTGTGTATCATATATCATATCGGATGTAGGTCAAATTGAATTTGAAACCGAAAGATAATTAAATAGAGAAATTTTATATTGTGTCATCTTTTTTCAAAACATAGAAAACCCTCCTCTCAAAATTCTTAACAAAATGCCCTTGTGGACCCCACTTTTCTCCTCTCTTCCCTTCCCTCCCATTTCTCCCTATTTACTTTTCTTTATTCTTTGTTTAAATAAAAAAATACATCTATAATTTCATTCACGTTTTGAATTATTTTTTTATCTTTTTTGTGTATAACTTATTAGAACTAAAAATTGTAGCGTAAAATTTTATTTGCTTAAATAAAAAAAGCATAATATTAGCTTATACGTGGAATCTTTTCAACATATAGATCATTTTAAAAATTATTAAAATACATAGTATTAATTTATTTGATAAAATATTTTTAATTTACATATTATTTTAACATAGACATTCTATCTAGTTTATTCGTTTTAAAATTTCATATTTCTATTTTTAACAATTATAAGAATTTTATCACATCACATGTTAAGAACAATTTAAATTAGGACTGGTCAATTGAAATAATAATTTGATAAATTAGATTCTTTAATGAAATAATAATGTGGGCATTGAAATTTTAAAACGAATAAACTAGATAGAATTTTAGCCGGATCACTTTTTTTTATCTCCCATAGAGAATATTAGAAGAAATTTGATTTACTCGATTTCATTTTCAATTTTTTTCGCACAACCTAGTGAGTAAGAATTACACATCTTGTTAATGTAAATGTTTTCTTAACTAAATTTACAATATCATAACCCTAAAATAAAAAATAAAAAAAGTTGGGACCAAATTGCCAATTCGGTCCAGAGTCTTTTTCGGATTTTATGTGGCCGCCTTTCTGAAAATTTGTGAAATCAACATGGACCGAATTGCCAATTCGGTCCAAAAAAAAAAATCAAGCGGACCGAATTGGCAATTCGGTTCTTATTGTTTGTAAAAAAAAAAAAGTAATCATGTTGGTTTGGTAAAAATATTTTTTTAATTATGTTTTTAAAAAAAAATTCTTTGGATTGCTTAGTTTGGTAAATGTACTTGTTATGTACTTTATATAATTGGTTTGCTCATTTGTAGGGGTGTCAATGATAGCATTTTAATTGTTTACTTGACTTGTACCTTATTTGATAAGGCGGGTATGGTTAAGATATTTTTTTTTTATTAATTTATCTGATATGGGTATGGGTGAGAAATATTTTTCGTTAGCTTATTGAGTAAAACTAGGAGTAAGAGCTATATCGTACCTGTTATCGTATTGGGTAATTAATAAATAGAAAAAAATTATATGATATTTTTTTATTATACATATAACTATATAATATTATTATTATTATTATATTTATTTATATTACATTTCATATAATTTTTTAATTGTGTAATTAATTTATCCAATTTTATATAATTTTTAATTAGTAATTTATGACAAAATTGATTTATAAAATATTTTATCATCTCATTTAATTAAAAATATATATCTTTTAAAATAATAAGATCAAAAATTATAAATGGAATAAAAAAAAATATATTTTTTGGTATATATTAGGCATATGATGTATTTTATATATTAATTTATATTAGTTATATTTTGTTATTAAATTATATATGCTATCAACTTATTTGTTAATTTTTTTGTTTTTAACCGTTATCTTAATGGGTAAGAATAAGGTATGGGTAAGCTAATATTTAATAGGTAAGGGTATACGTATGAGTAAGACAAATTTCAATTGGGTATGGGTATGAAAAGTTGTCAATTCGACCAGTACCGTACCCATTGACACCCCTACTCATTCTGAGTACTCATTTTGTTAGTCGGTAGCTAGTACATATTATCTTCTGTTTTACGGTGTATTACTTTTATTTACCACTACTACAAAAGTAACAATTCATGTGTCAACATTTGTTTTCACTTTACGAGAAATGCACATTTAGTGTTTTGTGGAAGATATATAGATATATAGTTATACATACATGCACCTCCTATAATCCAAAGAACTCCGTTTAATCTTCTAATTTCATTTCAATATATAGAAGCTTGGTTCAAGTATCAAGGAGATCTCATGCTAGTTCGATCACACATTGTCGTATACATGATCTCCTTCGTGAAGTTGCCGTCCAAAAGGCCAAGGAGGATAACTTTCTCACAATTTGCTCAAACCCTCCTGACAATTGGACGAGCGTCGCCAAGGCACGCCGTGTGGCAGTCCATTACTCGGGTTGCGATGATCAATTGATGATGCATGCAAATCCCAATCTCCGTTCTTTGTTGTGCTTTGACGGGCCATTGCCAAATTGCTCTCAGCAAAGGCTGCTTAAGGTGTTGAGCGACATGAAAGGGTATTATACTGGTGAGCCAATTAACTTTGAGTGTTTTCATGGACTGACTCATTTAAGGTATTGCGAGCTTAAAGGTTATATGAACACAAGATCTTTTGAGTCGTTCATCAGCGGCCTGAAGTTTGTGGAGACCCTTGATTTCCAGAACCTTGATGGTGCTAGCAGGTTGCCTGAATATCCCAACATGATTGAATATATATGGAATGTGAAAACACTTCGGCATGTGAAGCTACCGCGGCGTACTTTAGGACCCCCATCATCTGCCGACCTAAGGACTCTGCAAACACTCAGGGGTGTGAAGAGCCGAGAGTCATGGAATGAACAATTACCTAAACTACCAAATGTGCGCGATTTAGATATCAAAGTGGAGAGCTCGTTTTCGTGGGATTTATTTGCCAAGTTGCTTGGCACACTGAAGCATCTAACCTCTCTTTCATTAATCGGTCATCAAGTCCCACAAGAAATAGTCAACATGCAAAGATTTCCATTTTATCAACATTTACAATCTCTGACTCTATGGAATGATGCGAGGCCGCCCGAATTCGTTGAAAACAAGTTGTCGCTTCAGGTTGGCATGTTTCCCATCCACATCACAGAGCTTAGACTCGGCAATCTCCAGTTCAATGATGATCCACTGCCAGTGCTAGAGAAGCTACCCAACCTCAGGCTGCTATTGTTGGGAGGAGAGCAAGGGAATAAAAAGATGAGCTGTTCTGCTGGAGGCTTCAAACAGCTACATGAGTTGGTGTTTTACAAACTAGAGAATCTAGAAGAATGGGAGATAAAGGCGGGTGCCATGCCCATGCTTAAGAGGGTGGACCTAAGAGGTTGTGGCAAGCTGGGGGTGCCTCTCGGGCTTCAGCACCTTTCCAACCTCAAAAAACTCAGGGTAGATGGATGCTGGGAATTAGAAGAGCACGCAGATGAGATCCGCGATATCTGCAAACATGTTCCAGACATATCGGTCTATTAATTTAATTTACTTTGGAGGTTTCCTTTCCGTACTGCTATCATTTTATTTTCCTTTTAATTAATTTATTTGTTGTTTACTTAATTTTATTCTGGACGGACTTGTTGAATTTGCTTCCAAAATGTAAGATTTATATATGTTTCCAATGATTTTGTTTCGGTACTGTGGTGCACATATATATTCTTGATATGTACTTCAAAGACAAAAGACAACACGTACTTTTACGAAAACAAATTAAAGACTAATTGTGTTGATTTGCACATATATATTCTCGATATGTATCATGGTGGTAATTATATTGTATTGATTTGCTTCTAACTGCCGAAATTTTTTATTCTATTAAATATAAAATTTTAAATTATACTTCTAGAAAGAAAGAAATATTAGAGGAAATCCGGAATTTAGGGATGTTCAATTTTAAACTATGCCGCATATATAAAAACTTCTAGTTGGGAAAAAGAAAAGAAAAATTAGTGGCCGCTATATATATATATATGGAAGTTTGGTCCATTTTTCAGTATCCGGATTTAAAATTTCCGCTATTCTAAATCTCGAAATTAATTTGTTTAATATTTTTTTAGAAGTTTGGATTTAAAATTTATATTCTTTAAATAAAAGGATAATTCTAACGATACGTCAAACTTATGTATGTATATATATATTTAAAAAAATATTATTCAAACCAAAACAATAAAAATTTATATACGTTCTCAATTATTTAGATATGACGTCTATAAAATTTGAGTCAGTTTGGAATTGATTGCTCATCATCATAAATTCATTAAGACTTCACTGTTAAATTTTTTAAGTTTTAGCGTGTTTTAAATTGTTCCAAATTTAATGAAATAGTCGGTAAACGGTTCGCTAACTGACCTTCAAAAAAAAAAATCGTTCCAAATTTGATACACGTCTATCTAAGTAAAAGAGAACATGTTATCGACAATTTTAATTTTTTAATTTAATTAATATTTTTTAAATATATATGATATCAAAGTTATATATAATACTATTGCTCAATGTGCACACTTGAGTATTACATGAATACACATTAACTTTTTGCATCAATGCACACCTTGCTTGACATGATTGGATGAGAGAAATTTCGCTTTTTGTAATATTCGTTTGATATTCAAACAGCGAAAACATGAATGACTAAATATAATTTTCGCTCTTTGTAAAAATCAATATGCACTGTAAAGCATTATGTTTTTATTTTGGTACCACCATGCAGGGCATGACAGAGGAGAATAACAAAGAGAGAGAATGTAAAATAAAACATCATGCATGCATGCATGTGCCCCGCTTTTGCACGCCATATTGGCTGATATATATGTGTTAGACACACCATACCGGGTCCACAAGTGGTGCTCATCATGACCCTTGTCAAGAAATATATATATGCCTTGCATATGTGACACGTCTAAGCATGATATGCGCCACATATATATATATATATATATATATATATATATATATATATATATATATATATATATATATATATATATATATATGGTATTACATATTTGAGATGCATACGAGGTTTCCTTTAATAATGCTCTTGTTACACGAACACCTTATTGTAGAAGTCACCTTATCAAAGAAAAATGGTTCTCTCTCGCATACACAAACCCCCTATATTTTTTCTTAGAAGAGAATGAAATATTTCTCTAAAATCGACACCAACCCAGTATATATATAGAGAGTGGCTAAGATCAAAGTGGTATGACCAAGGCCTTTGGTGCTACCAAGTCGTTTTTGGATTT
Organism: Carex parvula; assembly: GCA_025461045.1. Taxonomy (NCBI): domain Eukaryota; kingdom Viridiplantae; phylum Streptophyta; class Magnoliopsida; order Poales; family Cyperaceae; genus Carex; species Carex parvula. Next base: position 669,481 of record JAJGRW010000400.1, on the reverse strand, counting down.
TAAAAGTCCAAACGGTCAATCTAAACCGTTAGATGTGATCTCTATATTAAAATCTGCTTGGAGACCAAATTTTACATTTTTTGGAATTTTTTTACTATTTTTTAAGCCACTTTGAAAATTGCTGATCACATGGTCCAGAATTTGGTTGCACTGTTTTTACTGTTCACCCGAATCTGTCATTTTCAAAGTGGCTTAAAAAATAGTAAAAAAATTCCAAAAAATGTAAAATTTGGTCTCCAAGCAGATTTTAATATAGATTGAACATCTAACGGTTTGAATCGACTATTTAAACTTTAAAATTGCAAAAACTAATTGGTAGCACCAAGGCCTTGGTCATACCACTTTGACCTTAGCCACTCTCTCTCTATATATATATATATATATATATTTACATTATGGAGGTGAAATATATGTGCATTAGAGAGACATTAAATATCGATGAACAATGCTGGGAATTAAAAAAGCACGCATATGAGATCTGCAAACATGTTCCCGACATATCGATCCAATCTGCTATTAATTTAATTTACTTTGGAAGTTTTTTGTTTTTTGTTGTTTGTGTTAGTGTTTCCGTTTCCGTACGTACTGCTATATATTATTTTATTTTTCTTTTAATTTATTTGTTGTTTAGATTTATTCTGAACTTGTTGAACGTTGAAAATGCTTCCAAAACACAAGATTTATGTCTCCATCAATGATAAATGTACGTGTTTATTTGCTTCTAATTAACTGCTAAATTTTTTATTTTAATAAATATAAAATTTTTAAAATTATACTTCTCAATTATTTACACATGATGTCTGTAAAATTTGAGTCAGTTTAGAATTGATTGGTCATCATCATAAATTCATTAAAACTTCACTGTTAATTTTTTTAAGTTTAACATCTTTTTAAATCGATCTAAAATTTGATACACTTCTATCTAAGTAATAGAGAACATGTTTTGGACAATTTTAATTTTTTATTTAATTAATATTTTTTAAATATATATAATACCATAGTTAAAACTATTAATTGCTCAATATGTAAACTTGAGTACTACGTCAATACACATGCACTTGACTTTTTGATTGAATGCACGTACACTTTGCTTGACATGATATTGGAGGAGAGAAATTTTGCGACCGGTGACGTCATCAGAAGAGTATCAGCGACAAGGCTTACAGCGACCGGGCTTTCAGCGACCAAATTGGACTTTCTGCGACCAGATTGGGTATCAGCGACCGTTTTTCCGGTCGCTGATACCCCTTTTTGCTGTAGTGTAATAAATATTATCTTTTTGTTATATATTAAAGTTAGTCACTTTCTTATATAAAAGATTCTCTTTTTTGTGTGCATCAGCAATCAACACTGTATTTTATTTTAAAATTTAAAAGGTTAATTAATAATTAAGTCACTTTTCTCAAGTGCAACTGGGCCACTGAAAAAGTAATAGTAGCACCTTTAAATTATTTGATTCCCACCGTTGGAAGCTAATACTTATCTTTTGTCTTTCTCTTTTATCTTCCATGTTTCCATTTGATATAAGACAGCCTATAACAGATGAAAAGATCTGGACCGTTAATTCACACCCGGCAGCACCTGCCAAAGCATTTCAAAAGCAAAAGGAGGAATTTGGTGAATGTAACTGAATTATGGAATAGATAGAACAGTTCCAGAATTAAGCTTTTTATTTTAATTTTATTTTTGTTGAATGTTACTTGGAAGTTGAAACTAGCTAGAAACTGGTAATTATCTTCCTTTTCAATTTTTTCTTACTTTAATTTGTATTTTTGTTGAATGTATTTGAATGGTGGAACAGTTAGAAAGATTTAGTTTTTATCAAAGTGATTGAATTTTTTGCATGACTTGTTTTTATGAGAATCAACTATACAGCATATGGTATTGATTATACTGCGCTTTTGATTATAAAAGTTGGCTTGATCATGTTATGTGGGATTCTGCATTATACAATTGAATGTCCTCCATCGGTTTTAGTTATTTAATTTGTTTGATCAAATATTCTTTTCTTTTTCACCTACTTACAAAAAAAAAAATGAAAATACTAACCTGAGTTGTTATTCATTGAATTTTATTATACTTTTGTTATGTTTATTTCAAAATCAATTTTCTTTTCAGCAGCAAGATTGAACATTACTCATTTTAGAATTAACTTTACCTGGAACCTATATATATATGTTTATTTAGTTCGGTACCAGCAATGCATCACATTATGCCATGATTTTGTTTGTGTTTGATATTTGTTAGACACGCCGTGTCCACAAGTTATGCCTATGTCGACTATGAGCGCCGTGTCCCGAAGAATTATGTCGTACTGAGTGTTGAACGCTTGATTAATGCCTACATGGCATCATGATGGCACATCCAACATCTGAAAAACGCTCTTTAGAAAAATTTGAAATGTATAGGCACTTACCTTATTTTTAAATTGATTTTATAGATTTAATATTATCTACCAAATTCTAGTTAGTTAATTTGTTGAGATATATAATACTCTAGTTACATAGACATCTTTAATGTACAAGTCATCTTATCAAAGAAAAATGGTTTTTGATAGTTTTCTCACATATGTACACACAAACCCTCCATATAATTTTCTATGACGAGATCGAATTAGTTATTTCTCCAAATTTGATACCAACCCAATTAATTTTTATTTCTACATTATGGCGGTGAAAAGATGTTGACAAATTATAGAGAATACATGTACTATACCATTTGCTTGGATGAACAGCAAATTTACATGTGAAGATGGTATTATATATTTAGAAAAGGTGATGCTGTCATACAATATAATTTTTAGACTTATCTCAAATTTGATTTTTTATATTTAGTTTGCAATTGTATATTTTACATTTTTATAAGAAGAGAACCTTCTTTTTTTCCAATTATGTATTTATGTTAAAGATCCGTTTTAATATTAACAAAGGAATTATACATTACACATGGTCTCTTACTATTCAATCTCAACTTTAAACAACGTCAGCTAGCTTTTCATATTGAATTAAAAATTAATGCTAGCATATATGCTACCTTATCATTTCATCTATTCCAAACTTGCTAATCATGTTTGGTATTAGGTTGGTGATTTGCAAATATATAAATGTGTATTAAATTAATAATTTATTGTAATAATATTTTTTTAATACCAGCACAAATACGGATTCATATTTTCTAATTTTCTCTTGTATAATTTCATGTGGCGTGTGGCTATTGTGTTTGTATCAGAACTTATGTTTTGTTGCTCTATTGTTTCCATCATTTGCCAATTTTTATCAAGCAGAGATCTCAAGCTCGTCTTTGATCAACGAATAATTTTGTACTGCTCTATTTGGTGTTTCGTATTATGAGCCTGATATCTTGTGGTAAATTAGCTGGGCCCACCTTGCATTTTCTTTGGTACTTTTTATGTTTTTCTTTTTTAAAAAGAAATGTTATGTTGTTTGCCAAGAATAATTTTGTATTCCTCTGTTTGGTGTTTCGTATTATGAGCCTGATATCTTGTGAAAAATTAGTTGGGCCTACCTCCATTATTTTTGGTATCTTTCTCAACTTTAATTATGCCTTCAACATCAGCTTTTAGCATATACGCAAACTTCTCATCTCATCTATCATCAGGTTTGATATCTAGCTATCTTATTTTGTAATTGGAGAGAATTTGGATTTAATTTCTATCCATCACATTGTGCATTTTAAGTTTTTAATCCGCCATATCAAGATTTTCTACTTCCGCTTCTGATGTATAAGTTGTACGTATAAGTACTTGATATTTCTCTGGGCATGGTTAAAAGTTTTAAAATCAATAATTTTTTTAATAATTTACACTAGCTAGTCCTACTTGTGATACATAACATTTATGGAAAATTCAATTCAGATTAAAGCTCAACTAATACCAGCTGTACAATCTTTATAAAGAGTTGATATGTTCAATTTTAAAATGATTTTATATGATATATTTCAACACTTGCATGCACCTGCGGTAAATTCGATGGCGATCTTTTAGAAGATGGTACCGTCAAAGTTAATTAGAGTTGGGAGATTTTCTGAGAGGCTATTATCATGTTCCTAGAATTAATCACTTTCTAATATAAAAGATTCTTGTTTTTGTGCATCAGCAATCAACAGTTTATTTTAAAGTTTAAAAGGTTAAATTAATAAGTCACTTTTCTCGAGTGCAATTGGACCACTAAAAGAGCATCCGTAGCACCTTTAAATTATTGGATCTCACCATTGGAAGCTAATACTTATCTTCAGTCTTTCTTTTTTTTCTTTTACTTGTTTTCATTCTGTGACTTGCTTCCTTTGATATAAGACGGCCTATAACAGACGGAATGATCTAGACCGTTAATTCACACCTCGCACCACCTGCCAAGGCATTTAAAAAAACAAAAAGGAGGAACATTTGGTGAATGTAACGGAATTATGGAATAAATAGAACTGGTAGTTAACTTTTTTTTTATTTAGCGGCAAAAATTAACACATGATCTCTGATGTGGGAGGTCCATGATTTTGAAACCTGAACTGGGAAATTTTTTTTTGTAATAGCAGGATTATTAAATAGTTGAGTGACTTGACCTCCAACCTTTAATAATAAAAAAAATAATGTTACTTTAATTTTATTTTTGTTGAATGTATTTGAATGGTGGAACAGTTGGAAAGATTTAGTTTTATAAAAGTAATTTAATTTCTTGCATGACTTGTTCTTATCGATCAGAACCAACCATACAGCATATGGTATTGATTATAAAAGTTGGCTTGATCATGTTATGTGGATTCTACATTATATAATATTATTGAATGTCCTCAATCGGTTTTAGTTATTTTGTTTGCATATTCTTTTTTTAACCTAGGTACAAAAAAAAAATGAAAAGTAGTAACGTTATTTTGTTAATTTGCCAATTTTTATCAACAGAGATCTCAAGCTCGTTTCTGACCAGATAATAATTAATTTTGTACTGCTCTGTTTGGTGTTTCGTATTAATTATGAGCCTGATATCTTGTGGAAAATTAGCTGGACCCACCCTCCATTATATTTGGTATCTTTCTCAACTTTAATATATTATGCTTCCATAAACTAAACTTTTGACAACATCAGCTTTTAGCATATATGCAAACTTCTCATCTCATCTATCCCGGGCCCAGACTAGCTTGCTCATGAAACCAGGTTTCATATCTAGCAAACTTCTCATCTCATCTATCCCAGCTTTTAGCATATATATATAGCAATCATATTTAAAGCATTTTACCCCAGAATAATAACAAATACATGTTCCAACTTCAAAGCAATTGAAGAAACAAACTCACAGAGGTATGGCTCCTATTTATTACTCACAGAATTTATCTTTCATTTAATTAATTTGACCTACCTATTAATTGCCATACCTAATTGTATATTCAATTGTGGTCTATTATTTACAGAGCATGTACTTAGACCATGAGTCTGGTGTATTTTTTTTTTTTTTTTTTTTTTTGAGTAAAACGATCTGGTCTAAATTAGGTGACAAATAATTAAAATTGAGAAGAATATCGATAGACGTACATAGTATTCATTAATAGCATAATTTTAATCGTAAAAAAGGTGTTTATTTTCGTATAAAATTGATCAGTTTGGTCCTCAAATCACACTGTGCATTAACCGAAGTATTATATTATTGGATAAACTAAAATTAATATAGAACAAGATGCGAGTGATCCTATGAATCTGTCTGTAAATTAGCATAAGACCCACTAATTAATAGCTCATTCTCTCTCTAGCTGTTTGTTAGTATGATGTTGAGGTAGTACCATATTGTTGGAGAGCCTTACAAGTTAACCAGTATGTACAGTTCCATATCTTACCGAATGGTATACCTTGTTTTGTTTTTGTGTTTTTTTTTTCCCTTGTTTATCAATACACAGTTCTTACCCGAATTTATTGGTACAATTGTTCACCCTGTTGGCACAGCGAAGAATACACAAAGCAACTTGAAAGATGGCCGAAGGGATAGTTAGTTTTGTTTTGGAGAAGTTGTCGGATGCCCTTGTTAAGGAGTTTCTACTAATACAAGGCGTCGGCAAGCAAGTGAAAAAATTGAGCCGTGAGCTCAGTCGGATTAAAGCATTCCTCAAGGATGCCGACATGATGCAGATTGTAAATGAGAGGCAGAAAAATTGGGTGAATGAGGTCAGAGATATTGCTTACGACATAGAAGACGTTATAGACAATGCCCTTTTCTTGAAGGCTCCCGAAAACCCTTCAAAAGAGCTCCCGAGAGGATGTTCTCGAATTGTTGTGGCTGCTAAAAGGATGTGGAGCAAGCCCAAAAGGCTCCCATCTTTGCACAACCTTGCCGATGAGATGAATGAGATCCTGGCACGAATTCAGGAGATCAAAGAAAGTAGAGAGAAATATGAAATAACCTTTTCGGGTGAAGGCAGTAGAGAGCGGCTGAAGCTACCGGTCAGGCCCCTTATACTACCTGACATTGATGATCCTTATGTTGTTGGCTTCGATCCTCACAGGGACAACATTGTGAAGCAGTTGCTTGACAAAAACACTCAAAGGCGTGTTGTCATCTCAATTGTGGGACCTGGTGGGCTCGGAAAAACCACTCTTGCTCGAAAAGTCTACAATAGGTAAATATGATTATATGAAGCAACTGTCTCAATAATTGATTAATAATATGATATTTCAATCTTTCAAAAACTGATGACCATCTACTTCTTTTTCTACAGCAATGAGGTCAAGAGACAGTTTGATGTTCGCATATGGGTAGCTATCTCTCAAGAGTTCAATCTAATTGATATTTTGAAAAAGATAATAGAGAAAGTCAAGTCCCTCCTTCCAAATGACCTAGAACGTGGAGAAGGACATTTACTGACAAAGCTTTACGAAACCCTTAATGGCAAGAAGTACCTTCTTGTCTTAGATGATATATGGACAAGAGATCTATGGACTCAAATTGGTGGAGGGCTACCTGATGAAATTGGAAGTAGAGTAATCGTAACTACTAGATTCGAAAACATTGTCGATAATGCTCAACCATATAAACTTCCCTATTTAACTGAGGAAGCGAGCCTAGAGCTTTTGCTGAAAAAGGCTCTGCCTAATCGAGATTTGAGTAAAGGGTATCCCGATGATCTGTATGAGGTTGGAGAACAATTTGCTAAAAAATGTGGTGGATTACCTCTTGCATTGGTGGTTTTAGGAGGTTTATTATCAAAAAGACCAGCCAATTATGCTGCTTGGAGTAAAATGTTGCAGACTATGAACTGGGGAACTGATGGGAGAGAATGTACTGAGATTATAGCTACTAGCTACAATGACTTGCCATTTGTTATCAAGTCATGTTTCCAGTACTTGGCGGTTTTCCCCGAAGACCATGAAATTGATGCTGAAAGATTATTTCGGTTGTGGGTTGCTGAGGGGCTCATACCGGCAGAAGAATCCAGAACATTGGAGGATACTGCTGAGATCTTCCTAGAGGATCTAGTGCAAAGGTATATATACTTCTATAGTTCAACATTCTATTACAGATTCATCTAAATCCGGTTGATTTTTACATATTTATAGTTTTTTTGAGATAAGATATCTTACTTTTAAAATTTAATTGGTTCTTTTAACTGTCAATTCATATTATTGAGTATTATTTTCCTTATAGATTAAGTATATATACTATTTAGTTTAAAACAAACACGCCAAAAAAATTTCTCTGTTGCATCTAACAGAGAATATAATGTTGTGTCGTGTATTTAAGAATATAGCGATACATCCTACTTTTAACTTTGAAAAATACAGGGAGTAAAAATTTTCTCATGTTGCATCTAACAGAGAACATAATGTTGTGTCGTGTATTTAAGAATATAGTTATATATCATTACTTTTAACTTTGAAAAATACAGGGAGTAAAATAATAATGGTGTAGGTTACATCAATATTTGTTTCAATAGAGAACTGCATTTTTTTTCTTTGTCATCCTTGAAGGCCTAACTAAGTTTCATGTGTCGGTTCGCTGGAAAAAAAAAAGGTATTAGTTGCGAGGCCTCGTTGCATCTTAAGTAATCCTTTTGTGCTAATTAAAAAAGAATCTCTATAATAACTATGAGTTCTGCAAAAGGAATAAGACATATAAATTAGTCTCCACAACATGCCTATTGACAATGATTTTCTTTGTTTGGATTGGGATTTTTTTTTTTAAAAACATAATTAAAAAAATATTTTTACCAAACTAACATGATTATTTTTTTTTTTTTACAAATACCATAAAAACCGAATTGCCAATTCGGTCCGCTTGATTTTTTTTTTTTGGACCGAATTGGCAATTCGGTCCATGTTGATTTCACAAATTTTCACAGAAAGCTGTGTTGCCGTTTGTGTAATGGCTAGGGACCGAATTGCCAATTAGTCCGGTCCAAAAAAAAATTCGGTCCATGTGAAAAAGAACAATTTAAATTGGACCGACTTTGCCAATATCTAGTTTTTTTTAGTCCGAACCGAATTGGCAATTCAGTCCAAATTTTTTTTTTTAGGTTTGGTTGAATTTCTCACTTGTGTATATATATCATATCAGATGTAGGTCAAATTGAATTTGAAACCGAAAGACAATTAAATAGGGAAATTTTACATTGTGCCCTCTTTTGTCAAAACATAGAACAAAATACCCTTGTGGACTCCACTTTTCTCCTCTCTTCCCTTCCCTCCCACTTCTCCCTATTTACTTTTCTTTATTCTTTGTTTAAATAGAAAAATACAACTATAATTTCATTCACGTTTTGAATTATTTTTATATCTTTTTTGTGTATAACTGATTAGAATTAAAAATTGTAGCGTAAAATTTTATTTGCTTAAATAAAAAAAGCATAATATTAGCTTATACGTGGAATCTTTCCAACATATAGATCATTTTAAAAATTATTAAAATACATAGTATTAACTTATTTTATAAAATATTTTTAATTTACATATTATTTTAACATAGACATTCTATCTAGTTTATTCGTTTTAAAATTTCATATTTCTATTTTTAACAATTATAAGAATTTTATCACATCACATGTTAAGAACAATTTAAATTAGGATTGGTCAATTGAAATAATAATTTGATAAATTAGATTCTTTAATGAAATAATAATGTGGTCAATTGAAATTTTAAAACAAATAAACTAGATAGAATTTTAGCCGGATCACTTTTTTTTATCTCCCATAGAGGATATTAGATGAAATTTGATTTACTCTATTTCATTTTCAATTTTTTTGGCACAACCTAGCGAGTAAGAATTACACATCTTTGTTAATGTAAATGTTTTCTTAACTAAATTTACAATAGCATAACCCTAAAAAAAAAAAAAAAAAAAATTGGGACCGAATTGCCAATTCGGTCCAAAAAAAAAAATCAAGCGGACCGAATTGACAATTCGGTTCTTATGGTTTTTGTAAAAAAAAAAGTAATCATGTTGGTTTGGTAAAAATATTTTTTTAATTATGTTTAAAAAACAAATCCTTTGGATTGCTTAGTTTGGTAAATGTACTTGTTATGTACTTTATATAATTGGTTTGCTCATTTGTAGGGGTGTCAATGATAGCATTTTAATTGTTTACCTGACTTGTACCTATTTAATAAGGTTGGTATGGTTAAGATTTTTTTTTTTTCATTAATTTATTGGATATGGGTATGGGTAAGAAATATTTTTCGTTAGCTTATTGAGTAAAAGTATGAGTAAAAACTATATCGTACCTGTTATCGTATCGGGTAATTAATAAATAGAAAAAAATTATATGATATTTTTTTATTTATACATATAACTATATAATTTTATTTTTATTATTATATTTATTTATATTTACATATAACTTTTTTATTGTGTAATTAATTTATCCAACATTTTATATAAATTTTTAATTAGTAATTTATGACAAAATTGATTTATAAAATATTTTATCATCTCATTTAATTAATAATATATATCTTTTAAAATAATAAGATAAAAAATTATAAATGGAATAAAAAAGTATATATATTTTTATATTTTTTGGTATTAGGCATATGATGTATTTTATATATTAATTTATATTAGTTATATTTTGGTATTAAATTATATATGCTATCAATTTATTTGTTAATTTTTTTTCGTGAACCGTTATTTTAATGGGTAAGCTAATATTTAATAGGTAAGGGTACGTATGAGTAAGACAAATTTCAAGTGGGTATGGGTATGAAAGTTTGTCAATCCGACCAGTACCGCACCCATGCATTGACACCCCTACTCATTCTGAGTACTCATTTTGTTAGTCGATCAGTAGCTAGTTTTACATATTATCTTCTGTTTTACGGTGTGTTACTTTTATTTACCACTACTACAAAAGTAACAATTACTGAAGGCTTTTCATTTGTCAACATTTGTTTTCACTTTACGAGAAATGCACATTTTAGTACGTGTTTTGTGGAAGATATATAGATATATTGTTATACATACATGCACCTCCTATATATAATCCAAAGAACTCCGTTTAATCTTCTAATTTCATTTCAATATATAGAAGCTTGGTTCAAGTATCAGAGAGATCTCACGCTAGTTCGATCACACATTGTCGTATACATGATCTCCTTCGTGAAGTTGCCGTCCAAAAGGCCAAGGAGGATAACTTTCTCACAATTTGCGCAAACCCTCCTGACAATTGGACGAGCGTCGCCAAGGCACGCCGTGTGGCAGTCCATTACTCGGGTTGCGATGATCAATTGATGATGCATGCAAATCCCAATCTCCGTTCTTTGTTGTGCTTTGGGAGGCCATTGCCAAATTGCTCTCAGCAAAGGCTGCTTAAGGTGTTGAGTGACATGAACGAGTTTGATGTTGATGACCCAGTTAACTTTGAGTGTTTTCATGGACTGACTCATTTAAGGTATAATCAACACAAGATCTTTTGAGTCGTTCATCAGCGGCCTGAAGTTTGTGGAGACCCTTGATTTCCAGAAACTTTATGGTGTTAGCCGCTTGCCTGAATATCCCAACACGATTGAATATATATGGAATGTGAAAACACTTTGGCATGTGATGCTACCGTCGCTTACTTTAGGACCCCCATCATCTGCCGACCTAAGGACTCTGCAAACACTCACGGGTGTGAAGAGCCGAGAGTCATGGAATGAACAATTACCTAAACTACCAAATCTGCGCCTGTTAGATATCAAAGTGGAGAGCTCGTTTTCGTGGGATTTATTTGCCAAGTTGCTTGGCACACTGAAGCATCTAACCTCGTCTTTTTTTAGCGGCCGATGAAGTGCCAGAAGAAATAGTCAACATGCAAAGATTTCCATTTTATCAACATTTACAATCTCTGACTCTACTTAACCTTGCGAGGGCCCGAATTCGTTGAAAACAAGTTGTCGCTTCAGGTTGGCATGTTTCCCATCCACATCACAGAGCTTAAACTCGTCAATCTCCAGTTCAATGATGATCCACTGCCAGTGCTAGAGAAGCTACACAACCTCAGGCTGCTATGGTTGGAAAGAGAGCAAGAGAATCAAAAGATGAGCTGTTCTGCTGGAGGCTTCAAACAGCTACATGAGTTGATGTTTGACAAGCTAGTCAATCTAGAAGAATGGGAGATAAAGGAGGGTGCCATGCCCATGCTTCAGAAAGTGTACCTAACAAATTGTCCCAAGCTGGGGGTGCCTCTCGGGCTTCAGTACCTGTCCAACCTCAAAGAACTCTGTGTAATTTTTTGCTGGAAATTCAACGAGCACAAGATCCGCGATATCTGCAAACATGTTCCAGACATAAAAATAGTGAACTTTTAATTTAATTTACTTTGGAGGTTTCCTTTCCGTACTGCTATCATTTTATTTTCCTTTTAATTAATTTATTTGTTGTTTACTTTTATTCTGGACTTGTTGAATTTGCTTCCAAAATATAAGATTATGTTTCCAATGATTTTGTTTCGGTACTGTGGTGCACATATTCTTGATATGTATTTCAAAGACAAAATTAAAGACTAATTGTGTTGATTTGCACATATTCTCGATATATATATATATATATATATATATATATATGTATCATGGTGGTAATTAATTGTATTGATTTGCTTCTAACTGCCGAAATTTTTTATTCTATTAAATGTAAAATTTTAAATTATACTTCTAGAAAGAAAGAAATATTAGAGGAAATCCGGAATTTAGGGATGTTCAATATATTTTAAATTATACTTCTAGTTGGGAAAAAGAAAAGAAAAATTAGTGGCCGCTATATATATATATGGAAGTTTGGTCCATCTTTCAGTATCCGGATTTAAAATTTCCGCTATTCTAAATCTCGAAATTAATTTGTTTAATATTTTTTTAGAAGTTTGGATTTAAAATTTATATTCTTTAAATAAAAGGATAATTCTAACGATACGTCAAACTTATGTATGTAGATATATATTTAAAAAAATATTATTCAAACCAAAACAATAAAAAATTTATATACGTTCTCAATTATTTAGACATGACGTCTATAAAATTTGAGTCAGTTTGGAATTGATTGGTCATCATCATAAATTCATTAAGACTTCACTGTTAAATTTTTGAAGTTTAGAGTGTTTTAAATAGTTCCAAATTTGATACACGTCTATCTAATTAAGTAAAAGAGAACATGTTATCGACAATTTTAATTTTTTAATTGAATTAATATTTTTTAAATATATATGATATCAAAGTTATATATAATACTATTGCTCAATGTGCACACTTGAGTATTACATGAATACACATTAACTTTTTGCATCAATGCACACTTTGCTTGACATGATTGGATGAGAGAAATTTTGCTTTTTGTAATATTCGTTTGATATTCAAATTAAGAGCGAAAACATGAATGACTAAATATAATTTCGCTCTTTGTAAAAATCAATACGCACTGTAAATTAATCTTTATGTTTTTATTTTGGTACCACCATGCAGGGCATGACACATGATTGGAGGAGAATAACAAAGAGAGAGAATGTAAAATAAAACATCATGCATGCATGCATGTGCCCCGCTTTTGCACGCCATTTTGGCTGATATATATGTGTTAGACACACCATACCGGGTCCACAAGTGGTGCTCATCATGACCCTTGTCAAGAAATATATGCCTTGCATATGTGACACGTCTAAGCATGATATGCGCCACATATATATATGGTATTACATATTTGAGATGCATATGTATGTGGTTTCCTTTAATATATATAATGCTCTTGTGACACGAACACCTTATTGTAGAAGTCACCTTATCAAAGAAAAATGGTTCTCTCTCGCATACACAAACCCCCTATATTTTTTCTTAGAAGAGAATGAAATATTTCTCTAAAATCGACACCAACCCAGTATATATATATCTTTTTTTCTTTTTTACATTATGGAGGTGAAATATATGTGCATTAGAGAGACATTAAATATCTACATGGATGAACAATGCTGGGAATTAAAAAAGCACACAGATGAGATCCGCGACACTGCTATTAATTTAATTTACTTTGGAAGTTTTTTGTTTTTGGTTGTTTGTGTTAGTGTTTCCGTTTCCGTACGTACTGCTATATATTATTTTATTTTCCTTTTAATTTATTTGTTGTTTAGATTTATTTTGAACTTGTTGAACGTTGAATATGCTTCCAAAACACAAGATTTATGTCTCCATCAATGATAAATGTATGTGTTGATTTGCTTCTAACTGCTATATTTTTTTATTTTAATAAATATAAAAATTTTAAAATTATACTTCTAGAAAGAAATTCTGCCGGATAAAAAAATCCGGAATATAATTAGGAACGCTCAATTTTAAATTCTGCCGGATAAAAAAATTTAGTTGGAAAGAAGAAAAGAAAAATTAGTGGCCGCTATATGGAATAGAGAACATGTTTTAAATCGTTCTAAATTTGATACACTTCTATCTAAGTAATAGAGAACATGTTTTGGACAATTTTAATTTTTTATTTAATTAATATTTTTTAAATATATATAATATCATAGTTAAAACTATTAATTGCTCAATATGTAAACTTGAGTACTACGTCAATACACACTTGACATGATATTGGAGGAGAGAAATTTCGCTCTTTGTAATATTCGATCGTTTGATAGCTAACTGTAATATTCGTTTGTAAAAAAACAATAACTAATTTGGGATATGCACTGTAAATCTATATATTTTTATTTGGTAGCAGCAGTGCATGACATGATTGGAGGAGAAGAACAAAGAGAGGGAGTGTAGAACATCATGCATGTGCCCCTGAATTTAATTTGGTTGATGTGTACCGGGTACACAAGTGGTGCTCATCATGAGCCTTTGTCAAGAAATATGCCTTGCATACTATGACATGTTTACATGGAACGTGATATTTATATATATATATGCGCAACATGATACACATATATATTTGAGATGCATATGTGCTTTAATTCCTTTATTTTGAAATTGATTTAATAGATTTAATATGAACTTCCAAAATTCTAGTTAGTTTTTTTTAACAATAATACTCCTGTTACATGGACACCTTACCAAAGAAAAATTGTTTTCTAACAAGAGAATGAGTTATTTCTCTAAAATTGATACTAATTTATGTGGATTACGTACGGGGAGTACATTAAATATCTGCATCGATGAACAACAAATCTAACATGTGATAATATTATTATATGAGTAAGGCAATTAATGGTACTATGTGATGTGTCGGAAATCGAAGCTAATAAAATTTAAAACTCAAATATTTCAATCGATCAAATTACAAGCTTATAATTCTACCGATGAAGCATAAAATAGGTGTCGATTCAAAGAAATTAAGCAGAGATTTCTATGTTTTGGGCAACTAAATCTTAACGGTTCACTTGTCATGAAAGAAGCTAAGAGATGGAACTGGGCTTTTGGGTCCTGAATTGGATGGTTTCATGCCTGGCCCGGTTGCAAAGAAACTGAAACCTGATTACCCGGCCCAGACGAGGTTCATGTAATCGAGTCGGATCCTGAGACGGTTTTTGATGAAGATAGAGGGGTATTAAGATCCGCTTCCTCAGATTCTTATTAGGAGGAGGAGATTCGATATGTGCCATCCAATTCCAGTGTTACAAGTAATGATCTCTTCGTCGCTACCTCTCTGTAGTGTTATGAAACGGGCCTGGGTCGGGTCGGTCCGGTCCAAACCCGACCGGTCCCCGGGTTGACTCGGGCACGGGTTAGCCCGGGTCAACGGGTTGAGTCGGGTAGGGGGGGGTCGGGTTGGGGTTTGAGTTGGCCGACCCTTACCCGGTCTAAACCCGGCGGGTTAGGTCGGGGCAGGTTGGGTCGGGTCGAGACGTCGGTCCGGTCCGGGGAGGTCCGGTCCGTTTTTTTTTTTTCTGTTTTCAGAAACGTTTTCATCTGTTTTTTTTTCAGTTTTTTTTTTCTTTTTTTTTATTTGAACTCAATATATTTTTGTTATAACAAAATCAAATTAAGTTAAAATCGAATTTTGTTAAAACCAAATTAGTCTAAAACCAAATTATTCTAAAACCGAGATATACCGAATTATTTTAAAACAATATATTTAAAAACAAAAGTTACCCTCCTTCTTTATTCCGGGCTTGGGACCAGCTATGTAAAATAACATAGGCGGAGTTGTAACTTTTTTTTTGTTAGTAACGAAACAATTGAAATATTTAGAAATTATAATTTAAAAAAATAACAATAAAGATTAAAAGATGTTAGAATTTTATACCGACACTACCTATCTAGTAGTTGTTTTGCATATACCATAGGTCGCTCTCTTGCTCACCGTCCGAATCTTCGTTAGGCTCAGGTCTCTCGGTACCGCTTTCTTGAGTGTCGACACCGGATGATGACGCTTCCAATCTCATGGCATGTTGCGTGCGATTTTCAGCATCAATCCAGTCTTTCAAGCACACAAGTCTCTCGAAAACATGTGCACCCAGCTTACTTCGTTTATCGGTAAGGATCCTGTTCGCCGAGCTAAAACAGGATTCGGAGGGGACGGTTGACACAGGCACGGCAAATATGTCGCGGGCCATCATCGCCAGTGTTGGATAGGCAGTTGAATTCCTCCTCCACCAATCCATGAAGTCAACTCCTTCATTTTCGTTGGTCCCCAAACAGTAGCTGATTAACTCGTTCGTGTTACCTTGGGATCCCGTCGGGTCGTCATCATCCTGGAAATCGCCTAACAATCCAGTACTGCTGTGTGTGGATAGACTATTAAAACAATAGAAAAAAATTAGTGGACAAATAATGTAGATATTATAAATAATAAATATTAAAAACATATGTATATTTATATTCATACCTCGCGCCACCGGTCGAAGGCGGTTGGTCTGCATTTCTTCTTTCGTTGTATTTGGCAAACATGTCCTCCAATGCCCGTTGTACGCGGGGCTCCTCGTCCCTCCAATTTAATCTTAGATTTTTCTTGTAGGCTACGAGTATTTTTACTGTGAACTTCTTCTTGTATGTCGGATGGAGGCAGTTTGCGAGAACAGTCAAGAGGGGTACCTCTTCCCAATATTTAAGAAATTTTACCTTCATGGCTGCTACGATCGGATGGAGAGGGAAATCCTCACTATCCCTATCTTCCATATCACGGTACACCTTGGAAATATAGTAGAGATGGTGCAACAACTCATGTGCCGTCGGTGTGTACGAGCAAGATAATTTGACGGTTGCGGTGAAAAAGGAGACCACACAACCGTTCCAACACTGGAATTCGTTGACTGGAGTTTATGGCCCTACAACCAAATCGTATAGTATAACAGTAATATTGAAGAGAGATAATTTTACTTTTATGTTGACTGGAGTATATGGCCCTCAATCGAATAGAGAGAAAACTAATTTCTTAAATGAGCTCAAAACAATTAGGACCTTAAATGACCTACCGTGGCTTATTTTGGGTGATTTCAATCTCATCATATCCCCTAATGAGACAATGCGTGCGGTTCCGGACCTAAACACAATGCTTCAGTTCAACAGATTTATAACGGACGTCAGTCTTTTTGATGTACCACTAGCGGGCCGTAGTTACATATGGTCAAGCAAGAGACCGAATTCGACTTTCTCGAGATTAGACAGAATTTTGATTTCCAATGCATGGAATTCTTTGGGAGTCACTCACACACTCACGGACCTCCCGGCAACAGCCTCGGATCATGTACCGCTGCTTCTAAAAATCCAACCCCACGACAACAGGAAAAAGAGACAGTTCAAATTTGAAATGTACTGGCTACGACACAGAGAGATTAACCAGGTGGTAACGAATACTTGGCATGAGACGCCGACATCGGGCCAACCGGTTAGAGATTTTCAGAAAAAACTCTCTGTGGTGGCACAGAGGCTCAGACAGTGGGCGGAAAAAGAATTTGGGAAAAAAGAAACCTACCTGATAAGGTCCAAATGGGTGGTTCAGCAGCTGGACAAAGTTGAGGAGACAAGAAATCTAAATGGCATCGAGTTTCAGCTAAGAATCAAATTGAGAGAACACATTTTCCGGCTGGCTATGGTGGTAGAGGCTAAATGGAAACAAAGATCGGGCTGTAGATGGTTGAAATTGGGAGATAAGAACACTAAGTTCTTTCATGCTTCTGCAAATGCAAGGAAGAACACAAACACAATATAGGGCCTCTCAGGGGCAGACGGAACTCTGATTCTCCCGCAAAACCTACAACAGGAAATCCTTGCACACTTCAGAGACAGCCTGGGGACCAGACAGGTAAATCCTAACCCGTTTGATCTCACAGGAAAGGTGGGACCGAACATGCACACCCAGCTGCGCTTTTTAGATGATGAATTTACGATAGAAGAGGTACATCGCGCGATCATGCAGTTACCGAAGAACAAAGCGAGTGGACCTGATGGTTTCCCAATCGAATTTTATCAGCACTTCTGGGATATCATTGCCCCAGACTTCATGCCAATTATCCGCGCTACCCACACAGGACGATGGGACATGTCTGCCATAAACAAAGCGGCAATCTCCCTCATTCAAAAGAAAAGTCAGCCCAAGGTCATCGGGGATTTTAGACCGATAAACGTCATCAACACATCGGTCAAGGTCATTACAAAAGTCATGGCTAACAGACTACAGGGGATTTTGCCGGACCTGATATCGAACAGACAGACGACATTCGTCAAAGGAAGATCTATTATGAAGTCTTTTCTGGTGGCTAGAGAATTCATAACCTCGTGTAGCAAACGAAAAGTTCCATCGATTGTACAAAGTCAATTTCGAGAAGGCATTTGATACGGTCAGCTGGTGTTTTCTGACCAACCTGCTAATCGAGAGGGGGTTCCCCCCCAAATGGACGGCGGCACTGCTACAACTTTTGAAAACATCGAACTCAGCGATCAGGATTAATGGAAATCTGACGGAATACATCAAACATGAAAGGGGACTGCGACAGGGCGACCCTCTGTCCCCCATGCTCTTCATCATAGTGGCTGACTCTCTAAATTGGTTACTTAAAAATTCCGCAAGACTCATGCACAGACACGTATTCATCTCACCTCAGCCGATACAGTATGCCAATGACACGGTAATTATTGCGGAGGCGCACCCTCGTACAATCAAGGTAATAGCTCTCATCCTTTCAATCTATGCGTCACTGACAGGGCTAAAAATTAACAAGGCTAAGAGTTCATTTGTGCCGGTGGCAATCCGTCCGGCCTTGCGTGGAGTTATTGAGAGAATCTTGGAAAGCCCAGCCACGGACCTTCCAATCACCTATCTAGGATTGCCACTTTCAACTAGGAGTCTAACCAAGCGAGACTACCTACCGATGATTGCGGCAGTAGAAAACAGAGTGGCAAGCTGGAAGACGGCCCTCCTATCGTTCGGAGGGAGGCTCACTCTCATCAAATCGGTCTTGTCAGAGATCCCAATACACTTCATGCAGGCACTCCGGATCCCTAAATGGGATTTTAAGCACATTAACAGAATCAGACGAAACTTCCTGTGGAAAGGGCACAGCACTTGTAAACCAATCAACTGTTTAGTTAATTGGGAAAGAACTTGCGCATTAAAGGAGGAAGGAGGGCTTGGAATTATCAATTTGGAAACACAAAATGAGGCACTTTTGACAAAGTGGCTTTGGCTATTTGAGAATAACCAGCAGAGTAACTGGGCACAAACACTGCGATTACTGTACGCAATACCGAGCATCGACGACCTTGCAAACGCAAATGACCGCTCGGCTTTCCTTAGGGACCTCAAAACTCTCCAACCATTCTATAGAGCATCGGCGGTTTCACAACCGGATAGGCCCCAAAAGGTGTGGAGATGGGAGACCAGCGGCCTTTTTTCGACCTCCTCCACATATAAGTGGCTACATCGGAAAGGAGTACAGTGCAAACATCACAAAACCTTGTGGAAAATCAGAGCACCTCCCAAGGTGAGATTCTTCTTATGGGTACTGCTACAAAACAAGTTACTCACGCGGGCTGTGCTTCTCAAAAGGGGATGCAACGCACCGGAACAATGTGTCTTGTGCGACACCGGTACAAGGGAGACGGACGTACACCTCTTTTGGCAGTGCGAATATACATTCGAGTTCTGGGTTGCACTAATTACTAAACTGGGAGGGAATCTACCGGCACGAGCTATTACCTCACACATCAGGCTCTGGCGCTGCCAAGTTATTGGCGGTACAAATGGCTCAAAAACGTGGCGCACAGCATGGGCAGCGGGCTTGTGGGCCATTTGGAGAGAGAAACAACCGGATTTTCAACTCCAAATCAAAAACCACAGGGATGCTCCTCACAGACACGGTGATCGACACCAAAAGGTGGGCGGAACACTGCTGAGAGGAAACGGAGCTAATTTGTTTTTAGGATAGATGTAGTGCAACCGTGGGGTTCATATTGGTGAACCATGTAATTAGAAGTATACTTAATCTCACTTTCAGCCCACTTGGGTCCTTGTAAATAACTTTTTTATCAATCAAAATGTAAGATGGCAAGTTGCCACCTTACCCTAAAAAAAAACATCTATAGTGAAATAAAGTAATGTTTTTTAAATTTTATAAAATTGTTGACAGATCCAAAGCCTAGTTACTATTTTTGTTTCGAAGAATTGATTAATATTCAATCTAGCTCTATAAATTTTCCTAAATGTTTTCTAATTTTCTTTCAACCTTTTTAATTGGTGCAACGACCTTCTTTTTGAAACATTTTAAATTAAGGGAATTATTGGCTGTTTCTAAGCTTGTACCTATAAAATTTTCAATTATCAATTCGATCATGTGCACATGATCATTAACTCTCTTTTTTAAGAGGGAATTTCATGTATATCCTTCGAAAATCTCGAAATTACTTATTTTCCATCTAAAATCAATAATATCATATTTATCCTTCGAAATTTTAGAAACTCACAAATTTCCACAATTTATTGTCTTCTATTAGAACTCATTTTAAATTTATATTAGTCACATTTTATAATTTATTGAAGAAAATAACAAAAAATGTAGCATGTGTAAAAAAAATATTTAGTCTTCTAATTAGCTGGTTTATGGGGATAAATTTGTTCATTTATCTACTCGTGATGCATATAAAGTGGTAATTTGACATATGTCTATTGGTATACATGGAATTGCCTTGTTTTTAAAATGGATGGTACAACTGCAACCCAAAATATGCTATTTAATAATCCCTGTACGTCAGAAGCAACTCTGGTCAACTTTTCAAACATTGTAGAAATTTATATTGCCTTATAATATATCAAAAAAATTATAAACCAATTAAGTATCCATCCTTCCACATGAGGAAGTTGTTATGTAGACTATGTATTGGTTTGAAGTGCCACCAACAAAGGAGAAAAATTAATGGCGACTAAGTTAACTGGGGGAGGTGAGATTTGAAGAGCATGACAAAACAGAGTACACAAAAATAATGGCTTCTAATTTCTCACAAAATGAGACCAAAGAGAGAGCTAAGGGTGCTTCAAATAAAGGTGTGCATTTATTTGATTATTTCCTTTCTATTTAATTGGGTTTTACACGCTGGTTTTTTGTTTAATTTGTGTCATTTTGAAGATGCAAAAATATCTCATGAACATTGATGGATTTTTTTTTTTTTTGAAGCATTGATGGATTGTTGGGAGATAATATATTATTCAAATATGCAATTCCAAAATATTTAGCTGTCCTAACATATTCTTAGCATTTTTTGGCAATGAGTCACCAATCTGATTCACAAAGATTTTTAAAACTTTTTTTGTGCAAATTATGGGAATGGAGTGGGGGCGGTCCGATACCCGATCGGAGCCATCCAATCCACATCAAGATTTGTTCACACTTCATCTTCACAAATACTGTAGTAGTCTGTGCGAATCATGATGTGGATCGGATGGCTGACATCGGACCAAATTTCGTACAATACCCATCAGACCGTCTCTGAATCCGTGCGTAATAGTATTGTATTATCCTAATATTCTATAGGAAATCTAACAACGCTCAATTTATTAAGGAAATTATTAGTTCTGTGATTTCAATCCTTCTGTTGCAGAGAATTTGTCTTTATACACAACTATGATGCCTTTCAGTTACACCAATTTACTTTATTTGATTTGAGTATATCAATCAGAAATATACAATAACTCAATACTCAGCAAACTTGAATATAAGTTTGATGATAACATGACAAATTCATGGAGATTGTTTTCATGTAAAATAAGAGACTTTAACAAGAAAAATTACATTTTCATACCAAGTAATTTAAGAGCTGATAGCCTGATACTGACACCTAATAGAAGTTGTTATCAGAATACAGTACTGGTATTGTCTAATAGTTACCATACCGGATGCATCAACTATGATAAATTGCATGCAGTATCCATGAAAGAACATATTTTGTGAATTTATACTGACTTCTATCACACAGGAACTAGATCATTACCTAAGATAAAAATTATGTGTTCTGTTGCATTCTTTAACTAATTCATAATTCTGGTACAATAATCTAGTTTCTGCTTTTAGCATACGGTTTTAATATTAGTAGTTTATATGTTGTGTTTAAAACATGAAAGCCAAAATAGTTTTAAGTTTTTTAAAGTGATGTGTATTCTGAGTTCTGATAAAAAGACCCGAAAATCTACCACATTTACAAAACCAGAAGGAATTAATGACCATTCCTGTGTTTTAATTCCAAGAATTTCTCTTTTTTGCTTTCAAAATCATGAAAACATTATCAACATTTTTACAAAATCAACAATATAAGAGCAAGTCTACATGAAAAATAAGGTAGGTCATAACAACCTAACGAACCATCTTTGACCCAAATAAGTATAGAATAATAAAAAACGTGGTATCCATCATATGCCTCGCTTTTTGTTAAGCACTAATTAATTTTACAGAATTGAATTATTTCTCTAGAGTAGGGGTTAAATGTTCTATTATTCCCGTTCCCCTATAATGCCTCACATACTTATATCTGTTTTCAAAGTTCAAACAGTACGAACTTCTCAACATGATCTTCATATTAATATGTGCTTGGAATACAAATTTTATATTTTTTTGAAAATTGTTTACTTTTTTCGATATGTACAAAATCACTTTTTTCAGAAGATTTTGAACCATCTAAAAACAATAGTTTTGTACCTATCTAAATTAAATAGTAAAAAATTGTCAAAAACTATAAAATTTGATCTCCAAGTATATTTTAATATGGAGATTATGATGAGCAGTTTGGATCAACTGTTTAGACATTGAAAATGGAGATAAGGATGTGATGCATGATTGAGGCATAAGAACAATGGGACATTTTAACCCTCCTCATTTTTTTATTGTATTATCATCTCATGACTTCTAATGTTTACAGAAGGGTTATATACAATACAAACGCTTTTGGGGCCTTTCGAAATTTATCTAAAAATAGAAAGAAATATAACAGCTTTGTTGCCAAATAAAGAAACTATAAAAAAGAATAAAGGAAGAGGTAAATTTTCCAAAATTGCATCTGAACTATGCTAAGTATACCCAAGTCTTGCCTCTCTCCAATGTGTGTATTTTATTATTAATTGTCAACCGCATTCCTGTCAAAGCAAATGAAACATGTACCTTCTGAAGGATCTGAGATTCCAGGGAGATATGTTAAAGAATCCATGGCAAAGCACCATCCATTTCTATTAAATGCATGTATGTGGACTTGTCATGAGAGTAAAAAATATAATTACATGGATATCAAATGAATCCCAGCCTAGCTAGATCACATTTCGATGTGTGATCATTTAATTTTTTTTTTTTTTTTGACAATGTTGGTAGAAGCTACCAAACCAAAAAATGAAACAAAAATAATAAAAATTACATCCATTGCCTCTCCTTACAGCCTTTCATATCTACCTCAATTTGCCCTTGCGTGTGATCATTTAATTATATGTCACTACTATAAAAAAAGAGATTATACACGGACAATAAAGGAAGAGCTACACGGATTTCCTACCGTGTTTAAATCGAGGGTGTACGATTAGTTCAATAACTACACACGGACTTTTGGCCGTGTGCAATTTTAAAGATTCTACACGTATAACTTCACAAACAGCCGTGTACAAAGACCAGAATGTGTCGCGCTCCATTTACCGAGCTACACGGATATTACCTAAAAAACCGTGTACGATTCTTTTTGTACACGGACTTTTAACTAAAAAACCGTGTAGCTTGACTCTTTCTACACGGACATTTAGTTAAATGTCCGTGTAGCTCTCCTCTTTCTACACGGACATTTAACTAAATGACCGTGTAGCTATCTTTTTTCTACACGGACTTTAGTTAAATGTCCGTGTAGAAAGTACATTTTTTTTTTTTTTTGTATTTTTTGTTTTTCGGCTAGCCTCCAGTTTTGCTAGCCATTTTTGTTACAGAACTATATATTCCAGATTTTCCAGATTTCATATAACAAGAAATCCATATTTTCCAGATTAGCAATAAATCCATATTAGCAAGAAATTCATATTTTTCAGATTAGCCAGAAATCCATATGCAATAAATTATACAATATTCATATACACCAAATTATACAAAATTATGCAAATCCATATCGAGGATTACAAAATTCCATGGCAAACCACCTTGCCCACATGCACCGCACATCGTCGATCTGATCCCAAGAGTAATGATCTTGCTTTGTCACATTCTACAAAATTATAATTTTATAATAGTTAGTATTTCAGAAAAGGTAGATATCAATTGCTTATTATATAGGAAATTCATATGAAGTACATACCGCTTTTGGGAATTCGAATTGTATTCTTTCGACAAAGTCAAACATGAATATCATCGTGTAATAAGCGCATTCCCAACCCTCCTTCTGTTGCGGGCTCTGAAATTTACATTTAGCGGCATTTGTTAGAATGACAATAATTTTTTTAACAAGATATGAAATTTCTAACTCATAAAGTGTGCTCACCACCATGTACTTCCAATTCAACTTGCTTTTCTTGCGCGTGCCCGTGCTATCTGATC
This sequence comes from Carex parvula, assembly GCA_025461045.1. NCBI lineage: Eukaryota > Viridiplantae > Streptophyta > Magnoliopsida > Poales > Cyperaceae > Carex > Carex parvula. The sequence continues at coordinate 645,051 of JAJGRW010000400.1, read as the reverse complement.
CTCCCTCTTTAATATATTTCACAAAAGCCCTTACAAAAGTGAGTGAATGTAATTAGCAATTTTATAATTTGATATGATTGAAAGAAATGCAAACATATAGAATTATTATTGCTTACTTATTCACAAAAGGCAAGATAACTTTGCACTTGGCGGCAGCCGCGGTCCTTCCTGCTGGCTTACAAGAATCAATAATTATGCCCACACTTAAGTACGGCACAATGAGAATCGTGCACCAATGTTTGCTGTTGGATCGAGGAGAAGAATTATAGTACTTTAGCATATAAAAGTCACACGAGTATTTGCTATGATTGATGGTGTGATTTCATTTTTTTATGTTTAACTTTTAATTCCTTTATACAATTCTTTAATTAAAATATAAACAACAAATAAGTTAAGATTAGAACTAACCCCTCGTGGTATGGCATGAGAATGAATTTCTTCTCCTCCGCCTTAGCACGATGCATCGCAGAACACATGTACTCGATAGCCATATCCGGATAATATGTCGCTGCCGTAGAACTCACTTTCTCGGGGTCCAGAAACACGCACAAGTTCTTCCTTTCAACCATCTCATCACAGTTTCGGACTAGCTTCCTGAAAACTCATCATATTGTAATTAGAATATATATTTGAGTTCTATACAATAATGAAAATATTTTAATATCACTAACGTGAGGAAAATAGTGATGTGTGAAACATCGAGCCATTTGTCGGATGACGAGTGGTGGAAGAGGTCCTTGAAGTCTCTGAACGACAGCAGGAGCTCCCTGCCTTCGTGTAGAAACATCCCAGGTGGGACAGGGATGATGATAGCCTCCATGCCGTCGGGTGCCGTCATCAAGTAGTCGTGGAGAAGGCGCAAATCATTGGGCAAACGGCTGTATTCTTCTTCTGTGACCATAGGACGGGGCGGTGATTGTGGCGCGTCAGGCGCGATGTCGCAAGCCACCTCCTGACGTACCGGTGAGAGAGCCGTACCAGTAACATCATCTCCTCGTGTCTGTATCAAGTTATAGATGTATTATTCTAGTATTTCAAAAAGAATGAGTTGAATGTAACAAAATAAATGAATTTTTTTATGAATTACCTGATCCAAAACAATCTGACTCTTGGGCCATTGGACAAATGACATCCGTGCGTCATCAAGCACAACCGCGTCGTCGGTAGGGACAGGAAGGGGTACGCGCTGCCATCCATCCACGACTAACTCAACCTGCACGCATGCATGGTCGGGTCTTAGCTGAGTATTGTGTACACTTTTGGCGAGTGGATGTACAACGCCCTTAGCAACGATCATAGAAACACTGCCATTCCGCAGGACGAGGTCGCATGCTCTGGGGTCCTGCAAATTTATAGGAAAGTTGTTTATTCTAGTGATGCGATATTGTCCAACAAGGTTGCAAACAGGTTTTAAATACCTTTAGATTATGAAGAAGTATTGATTACCTTGAGATTATCCAAATCGTCTAAGGCGCCCCACGTGCCGGATGCTTGACTACTTCGCCGAATTCCCGGCGAAATGGGAGGTGGTTGCTCGGATGGCTGCGTAGTTGCTGATCTAATTTGTGTCAACATTGCTTCCATCTCAGCAAACCTTGCGTCGTACTCTTTGCTCACCTCCGCGCGTATCTGCGCAACTATCTCGTCTTTGTTTACCTTGGCACGAGATTTTCTTCGAGGTTTCTCTCCCTCCACTCGGAACACCTCCTTCCAGCCCCTGTAGACCCCTACACCCCTTACTCGACCCGGTGGTGTTCTGGATTCTCGAGCGCCGCGGACAATGAATCATTTTGTCGTTCGACACTCCGGGCACCCGAGTTGACCTCCTCCTCCACTTCCAACTGTTCAAGTAGAAGAATTAGTTAAAGCAAAAGAACAATTGACGTACTTTCGGAGTTATAAATGACTCTTACCATTCTTTGAGCCACGCTTTGCAACTCCGTTGGGAGTACTATCCTCCCGTCAGCGGTTACCTCGGCTCTACCCATGACCCAATCTTGCCCCTAGGATTTGGATCCTAACCACGGGTGAGTCAGAATCCTTGTTCGCATCCAGGACTTTCCTCCATTCTGCCGACTTACCCTCGTAACCACCTGACCCTAGATGGTGTGGATACTTGTTAAAGGCAACGGTCCTCCTGCCTTTATCACTCTTTGCCTTCACGGAAACAAGACAATAACGATCAGTTAGTTTTAGAAAGATAAGTACAAATCGAGAAAGAATAAGCATAAATTTGGCACGAGTTAGATACCTGGAACTCTTCAGTAGACTTCAAAACTTGATACGCATCCCAGTCCTCTTGTTTTAGCCATTTGTAGTAGCCGACCGGATTTTTCCCTTTCTCCATGAACTCCGTCTTCAACGTGCTCTTGTATTGCTTCCATCCATTGTTCATAATCTTCAACGTCTTATTCTTTGGAACATCACTCTGGATGTTCCATTGAGCCTGATTGACACAAAAATTTAGTGTATTTAAATATAGATCATACATAAGTGAAAATTCAAGAGAAGAGTTGTTAGGCACTTTACCTTCACCGTGTTCCACCACTCGTCCTTCACCTCTTTCTCGAAATGATCCCATCTCTCAACAAGGATACTCGCATTTTGTTTCACGAAGCTCGTACACCAATTTGAGTATTTCAGCCGTTCTGGTCCCTGCGCACGCCCGTCTTCTGTGAACCAGATTTTGGGTTGGGTCTGCTCAGAATGGCTCGTGCACATTGTAGGCCCTCTTCTCCTTCTTTCTGACGAGGCAGTAGCTTGCTGCTCCTCTTCTTCCATCATATCCTCGTACTCATTTTCATTCGACATGGTGCTGCATGAAATTAAAGATCAAATCATTTGACATATAACCTAGATTAATCAACCAACTTTTGACATATAACCTATATTCATCAAGAGATTAATCAATCACTTGTTGACATATATCCTAGATTATTTGAATTAACCTACAATAATTATGGTACAAGCACAATGTATTCAAGCACAAATTAACCTAAAATAACCTAGGTTATATGCTAAAATTATGGTACAAGTACAATGTCAACAAGTACAATGCTAAAATAACCTAGGTTATATGCTAAAATAACCTAGGTTATATTCAAGCACAATGTATTCAAGCACAATGCTGAAATTATGGTACAAGCACAATAATTATGGTACAAGCACAATGTATTCAAGCACAAATTAACCTAAATAACCTAGGTTATATGCTAACGGGTTCAATACTAATCATGTCTAACGGGTTCAATACTAATCATACACGGTTGAGAGAGAGAGAGCTAACCAATAAGAAAAATAACTAACTACCAAACCATGTCTAACGGGTTCAAACCAATAAGAAAAATAACGAGAGGAGAGAGAGCTAACCACGGGTGAGAGAGACACACTGGTTAGAGAGAGAGAGACCGAGGTGGAGAGAGACCGAGGTGGTGAGGCGGCGAGGCGGCGAGGCGGGGAGGCGGTGAAGAGCTCGGAGAAGGCTCAGCAAAATCTTCTCGTGAGGGTTTTTGAAACTGATGTTTATTCTCTTTTCGGACTTGTGAAAATTTTGGAAGAGAAGGATTTCGAATAATAGTGTTTTTCTCATTATACACGGACTTTTAACTTAAAAGACCGTGTACAAAGATCTTTATACACGGACTTTACTCTAAAGGCCGTGTGCAAATACCCTTTCTACACGGACATAGCTAAAAGGCCGTGTAGCTCTACCCTTTCTACACGGACATATAGCTAAAAGGCCGTGTAGCTCTTACCCTTTCTACACGGACTATTAGCTAAATGTCCGTGTATAAATTGGTCCGACAGGTGGGTCCCAGGTTCAGTAAAGTTCTCTGAATGGTTGCGGGCCGCAATACTTCATATAGTGTTTGACAATTTTAACTAATATTTATTTTAACTAA
>JAJGRW010000400.1:567477-636649 GCA_025461045.1 Carex parvula | reverse complement strand
GATCTCAGATAACCAGAATCCCTGTATCAGATACTACAGTACCATCGGCCAATACATTCTTCTCTTTTAATTTATTCTATATATACACAGATTAGTACGTCCGTATCCTCTGAGATATCTCAATTTTCAGTTTATCTGAAGTCGGGCCAATTTTTTTTTCAGTGCCTATTCGGAATGCATGGGGGCCAGTATTATTGTGCTTTGAGATTCGTGCATAAAGGATTTGAACGGTCCAGATTTTCCACGATCAACTCATAGTTTGAGATATCTCAGGGATTGAATTCCTAAGCATCTGTATGTACCAGATCCTTACAGCAGTGTTTTTTCTTTTTTCTTCATAAAAGTAGAGTAGAACCCACCGATTTCATCTTTAACAGCAGTATAAACAAGTATATACTTACTAATTCTTAAATTTCAACCTTAATAAGCTTCTATCAGATTTAAAACTAGTTAAATAATTTGGTCTCCAAGTACATTTTCATATGCATATTACAGAGTGATTCCTTACCGTAGACTCATATTTCTATTTTTGGAAGCTCAAACATCCGATCCAAACAGTTAAACATGATCTCTATATGAAAATGTACTTAAAGACCAAATTTTATATTTTTAGAATTTTTTTACTATTTTTCTAGATACGCAGAAAATCACTTAATCTAAAAATTCTAGACCATTCGAAAGTAGTGAATTTTTACATACCTAAAAAATAGTTAAACAATTCCAAAAATGTAAAATTTGGTTTGTAAATAAAGATATGGATCAATAGCACGGGTCGATTCATAATATGCATATTACCATAGCAAGAGAGAAATGCTAACCTCTTCAACATATTCCTACGTGTCTCCAACTCATCCTCGCTAAGTGTCTCCTGCTTGTGCACCACTTTAAGCACATACAACACGTGAGAGCTCAAAACATCCCGGCAATGCTTAGCAAGTTCACTCTGCCCAAAGGCCGATTCGCACCCGAGTCTGGTAAAAGGGGCAATTAACCATCCGCATCTTGCACACAGTGATGCAGTGGCGATCCATATCCCTCCTCAAAAGTCTCTCTCCACAACTCTGCTCACATTCCACTATTTTGAATTCACAAGCCGCTTCATGCTCATATTTACTAAATGCTGGAATTTCGCTCTGCATCCTTCATACGTGCAATCGACTTTTCGGTAAGTGCACTCACTCATGTGCTCACGTAAGTTCTCTGCAGATTGGTATTTTTCCCCGCAATGATATTTTCTCTTCATATCCACGTTCTTGATGAAAATTGCGGAAATGCCCTCCCGACGATCAATTGGCCAGAAATTGTCGGTCTCCATGTCTTGGGCAAAATCGTCAATTTTATCCTCACGGTTTTCACTCAGTAACCAGCCTGAGACTCGGCCAAACAAGTTCCTCTTGATTTCGGCAAAATCGTCCATGAAATCAGAGATAATTTCAGCCGGGTCATCAGAGAATTCAACCTGTTGATTCGGTACCACTTCAACTGTACCAACATCGACTCTGTGATAAAATTTTGGGATCTATCCGTCAGATAGTCAACCATCTCTTTTCTAAGTGTGACAGCAAACTGATGCATGAGATCGAAATGGGTTCACACGGCTGTATTGTCAATGCAAGCTGTGGCAAGGCCGGTGAGGACCAGTTGCGCCACCTTGTGTACCAGTTCAGTGTCACAGTTGGGACAGTCGTATTGGAGCAGGGTTGAATTCCTAATGGGTTGCAAATAAGTCATTGGGAGATCCATAATTCAGTTTACTATTGATTCCTGATGCAGACAAAAGAATAATGCAACTTGATTAGTGATGTAATGTGGTAGGAAATACTGTATTTTTTTTTTTTTCCAGTAGAGAGGGCTGTTATTGGTAATAGACACACACACACACACAACCATTACTCACAAATAGGCAGCACAATACAGGGAAATCAATCATCTCTTATAGATTCTTCTTGTTTATTTTTCCAATAGTGACGAACTACCCTTCTCTCCTTTTTAATGATGGATGAGGAGAGTAATCAAGTAGTGTAAAGAAGTTTAGAAGAAAAGTGGCAAATGACAAAACTACCCATCTCTCCTTTTTAATCATGGAATTGTGAACAATATATTGTTAATGTATATTGATGCTTCGAAATGCTCCATGCAACATGGTAAAATCTAATTAGTCAGAAGTATTGTAGGTTAAGAAATTGTCACTAACTAATCATCCCAATTTCATCAGCATAATATCAATTTAGAAATTTCGACAACATCCAAAGCAAACCAAACACCAAGATTCACAAACCAAACACAGTATCATAGTTCCATGAGATTCATGCATTCATTTGGTCATATATTGATCAGAAAAACAAGAATAAAAGAACCAGTCTTCTTATTGAATTTTACATAATTTTACTCAATTGCTGTGAATTTCAACGAATTAGATGGTTTTGACTCACCGTCTCGTTCGTTCGACTTGTGACTAAGAGTTCTTCATATTTGATTTATTTAGGCGATGCGATTCTTGGAAGGGGAAGAAGAAAGGTGAATGGTGAATGGTGATGGACTGAATGATGGTAATTAGAGAGATTTGGGGTTAGCTAGCGTCCAAAGAATGTTTTGTGTGATCAAAAGAAGAGAGATGGGTCCCAAATAAATCTGCTGTTATTCTAAAGGAATAGCATGAACCTGTTATTCCAATCTCAACCGTTGATCTTCATTGAGATTGCATATGAAAAATTGAACGCGTCAGGGTCCGTCCCCTGTTAGGTGGGGCCCAATGGTTAAATAAGCAACACCAATCTTGATGCTAGTCTTACTTCCATACTAGAGGTAGGTACGGTTTAATAGACATCGGACCAAATTCGATGTGATATTTGATTATAATCGTCCAATCTGCATCAAATTCAAGTTGGAATCGTCTGATTTGTATCAAGAATTATGCACACTTAATGCACATGAATCTTAAAAATCATCCGCGTATATCTTCAGAGACGGATCTAAAATTTTGATTAAGAATAAGTACAAATTACTGACAAGAGAGTAATATTTTTTTCTCCTACTGAGTCAAAGGAGTAGCGGATCTTCTTTTTTCTCCTGACGAATTAACGATTCTTCTGAGCAAACTAGTGGGCCGGACTGCATTTGTTATTTCTTTATTTCTTTATTTCTTTTATGCGAACTAGTCTAAACTAATTTTATTTTCACACGACTTACTTCTATTGTGCCGTGAATTAAATCTCAAAATAGATATTATCTCATTCAGAACTAAACACAAACACCTACCCCTGAACCTGTTTGAATCGATCATTAATCACTACATATCTTGATATGTATCAGAGGATTCTCACCTTCTCACCTGATCATACTTGATTTGGTCCAATACTAATCTATTTCATGACAAATTTAAGGCTGCATCATGACTAACTTTGTTGGATTTTAGCCTCATGTGCATATTTTATTAAGCGACCGCATACATACGTACAATCAATTAAATTTATTCACTTGACAATTTGACATAGTAAAAAAAATTATGAATTTATAATATAATTATTTAGCATTCAATTTTGGTTATTTCGCCAAAAAAATTGAGTACGAATTGTGTACTAAAAGCTGAATAAAATCAGATATGACTGTTTTTATATATAAATTTTTTGTGAAGTAACAATGATAGTATTACAAAAATAACACGGTACGTTATTTTAATTGAAACTTGTTCTAAATTATTATTATCAGAACATTCTATATTTTATTGTTCTGTACTATTGTTTGTAAGAATATTTTATATTTTTTTGTATTTTTTAATAATAATTTTAATTTTCATAATAGTGTTTTAAATAAAAAAAATATGATATCTGTAAAATCCGACAACATACAATAAAATTTTGATTAAATAATTTTCATCTTATGATTGATAAATTGGAGAATAAAAATGTTAAGATTAGTGATATGCTGACTATAAGATATTAGAAGATATATAAAGATATGCAGAAATATGAACAGAAGTATGTACTATAAAAATAGTATCCAGCTTCTTTTACAATACATGAAAATCAAATTCATCATTTTTCTTTAGGGCTGCACAAAAAGTTCGTAGTTCGTAATTCGATTCGAGTTTGATTCGAAAAAGTTCTTAAAAAATTCGATTCGAAATTGAGTTCGTTCGAAATTAATTCAAACCAAACTCAAATTGGACCTAGTTCGTTCGAAATAGGTTCGCAAACCAAACTTAGTTCGAAATTAACTCAAACGTAAACCGTTGATTTCCGCTGATAATGAACTTTAATATTTTATTTAGGATAATATTTGGGTTTGTAATAGTTCTGAGACTTTGGTGATTATTCTATACTTCTATTGATATTTAAATTGTACTTTGAATACTTTGGATATTTGAATACTTTGGTGATGTTGCTCCTGTTGGCTATTTGAAAAACTTTGGCTACTGTGATTGTACTAAACTTTGATTGATTGTACTAAACTTTGGTGTTTCATATAAATTTTGGTATTTGTAATGAACTTTGATATAAACTTTGGTGTACTGTGTAATTAGAATTCAGAATGCCTTAGTTTTTATTGAAGTACTGTAATTTCGAACTATGGCCCAGCCATAGGTCATAACTCGTAAGTCGTAACAAAGTTCGTAAAAGTTCGAAATTAAGTTCGTAAAAAGTTCGATTCGAAATTGAGTTCGTTCGAAATTAATTCAAATCAAACTTAATTCGCAATTAATTCAAATCAACTCAAACTGAGGGTAAGTTCGATTCGATAGCCCTATTTTTCTTATTCTTCTCACTATTACGAAATGACGAAATCCGATTACGTGTGAAATGCCAACGTGTCATGGCGCGCACAGTGTGTCAGTGCGGGACCCTAACAAATATAATAATAACTGGAAATGGTAGAGTCCATGTTTGGAAAGAGCGACGCCGAGATCGAGATTGACGGGGTCACGAGAATTCCTTCTTTAATCGCCAATTTGTACACGAGTAGGATCTATTCGATGGGCGTTGAACAAAATTCTGTCTGTTACATGTTTTGAATCGTTAGTTTGGTATCAAGATTCGTGTGAGGAAAAACTATCGAACCATCACCAATCTTGATGGGAGTTTTACGGACTAAACATCATATCGGACTGAATTTGGTCCGACGCCCATTGAACTCCTTAATTGGCTTGGACCTTGCACAACCTTCCAAATTCTTGGTATGCACCCCTAAAGTACCGCACATTTTGTGTTTTAATATGAACCGTACGATCAGAATTCGGGCCAATCCTACCCAAGATGGAATACAAAGGGCCCTTGATATTCGTGCCGTAGTAGATCGGACGGTTCCGATCCAAACTGAAATTTTTGGTTACATTAGGGACGTAATTCTCCAAGTTCTCGCCAAATAAACTGCCGCTTTGTCTCTTTTCGGGTTTCTCTCAGCCATCCTCTCTTCTCTCCTCTCTAGCTTACCAAGACGTAAAAAGTAAAGCACATTTTGAGTTTGTTTCCAGACCGTACGATCAGAATTCGGGCCAATCCGGTCTCTTAATATTTATTCTGCCAAAACAGATCGGACGTTTTGATCCAAACTGAAAATTGGTGTTACTTTTGGGGAACATATTCTCCAAATTCTCGAAACCGCCATTTGTCTCTTTTCGTGTCTCTCAGTATTCTCTTATTCTCTCTTCTCTTTTCTCTCGTTTTCCAAGAATCTCAACAGCCGAAGCCGATGATTCCTTCTTCCCCCGCGCCTCACTGACTACCGGATAAAGAGAACTCGAAGGAAGAGGCTTCGACAAAACCCTAAACCCTTCTCCCTCTCTCTCTCTCTACAGTTCGTTCGGTTCTCTTGCGCTACTCGATCTAATGTCGGGTTTTCCATTGTTTGTATAGAATCAGCTTTTGGTTTAGTGGCAAAGACAGTAACATCCGTGTGGGAGGTCGCAGGTTCGAAATGTCAGGGAATCAACCATGTGAGGAGTCTAGCCGTCATATGTCGGGCTGCTCTGACTGTGGTGGCGGTGATGGTCTCTCATCTGATTCTGCACATCCACCTCTGGTTTCAGATCAATCGTACGTATCCTTTGTCTATTTCCATTTTTTCTTGTTGCATATGAAAAATTGGAAAGTGGACTTCCTGTAATGTATTTAAAAGAAGCGGATCCTTATAATTCAAATAGGCACTGGAATTATTTTGGGTCGACTGGGAGTTATTCTATACGGTAGGGTACCACAGAGGATACTCATTCTCCCTTTCAGGGGTGTACACACACACATTTGCTGATACTCCATTCAACAACATTACCTATCTGAATGGATATGAGCTGCATTTTCTTTTATTTTTTTGACGTAAGTGGGTAAAAACCCACCGATTTCATTAAATAAATCAGAAGTTTAAGAGACTGGTACCAGCTCTCGGTAACAGAGTTTTAGCTAAAAGCAGTAAAAGTAATACAAAAGTTCTGCACAAAACACATATCCAGATATTAAAGGAAACAAGCAAACTAGCAAATTTGGGTTTTTCCTTACCTGATGAATTTATATTCTTCTTCCATGTTTGGTTGTGGCCTAAAGGTGGCCTAAAGACTTTAGGCCACTGTTATTCCACCAAACATGATTTAAGCTGAATGGCCTAACATGGAATAGCTTAAATTTGGTCCGGCCTAAACAGGCCTAAGTTAAACCACCTCCACAGGTTCTTTAACTTTACGCCACTGGACCCCACTGTCTTCTCTCCTCGTTGATCACCATTCACGCTTCCCATTTATTTTTTTTCTCACGCAGAAGAAAGACCGATATTTTTATTAAAACCCCAAAAAAAAAACAAATTATCAAATCTGCTCCCACTTCAAAATTATAATTATTTCTACCCTAACCGCCCGTGGACTGGGCGGTCCACTTTTCCCACCAGACCGCCCAGCAGGCGGGCGGTCCACTTTTCAAATCTGACCGCCCAGGTGATGGGCGGTCCACTATGAAATTTTTTTTTTATAAGGTTTTATGTTTTAATTTGTTTGAATGTTTTATATTAATTGTTGTAATGATTTGTTTGAATATTTTTATATTAAATTGTTGTAATGATTTTTGAATGTTTTATATTAAATTGTTGTAATGATTTGTTTGAATGTTTTATATTAAATTGTTGTAATGATTTTTGAATGTTTTATATTAAATTGTTGTAATGATTTGTTTGAATGTTTTATATTAAATTGTTGTAATGATTTTTGAATGTTTTATATTAAATTGTTGTAATGATTTGTTTGAATGTTTTATATTAAATTGTATGATATATATTTATTATTTGTTGACGATTATATTTTTATAATTGACGATTATTTTTATATGTTATGTAATTGTGTAGTTTTAATATAATTGATTAGTTTTATATTAAGTTTGTTAATGTTTAAATGTTCTAAATGGTAATCTAAATAGTAAGTCTAAACAATAAAAGTAGGTAATCTAAATGGTAAGTCTAAACATGAAACATAACAGTCCAAACATGAAATATAATAATCCAAACTAAAATACTAGAAACCTATCAAACTGAAATACTAGAAACCAATCAAACTAAAAAAAATATAAAAACCCTAACGGCGACGACGAGGGCGAGGTCCGGAGAGGTCCAACCTAGTAGGTGCATGGCGCTCTCTCTGCGACGGCGGACGCCTCTGGTGAACCTCATCCACCTGCATGTCATCGTGTACGTCCTCACGCGCCCATGGGTCCGCCCCCAGGTGTAATGCATGCTCCCTATGGATCCCCGCCTGTGTACGCAACACCCACGGATCGGCCTCCCAAGTAGGAGGATACGTGGCCGGAGGCGGTGTGCCAAATATAGCAGCGGCAAAGCCATCTGCAGTCTGTGCCCCACTCCCACTGGCCTCGCCGTCGTGCTGTCTGGGCTCCATATACTGCGGTCGGTGGGAGCTAGCTGGCTCCCATCCGCCCTCATCTGGAGCTAGGTCATCCAAAGAGAAAACGGCGGCGGCGGCGGAGGCAGCTCTCTCGGCGGCGGCGGCGGCAGCTTCATCCTGCATGTAAACAATGTTAAATTAAAGACATAGAAGTAACGAGTAAATTAATTAAATAATGAACTTTTGCTACCTCGGTATGCTGCACGGGAACTCCATGCTCGTTGTAGTACGCGTTCCACGCGTTGTTGTTCAACACCCATTGGTGGATCGCCCAACCCGAGTCATCATCTGTAGAAATGAAGATAAATTAATAATAATGATCTTTTGGAGAGACACTTAATAATGATCATTTGTATGACATATTATTACCTGCAGGAGGTGGCGGCATCTCCGCAGCGTAGATAGGGGCTCCAGGCTGCTCCGGATCTGGTGGTGGGGCCTTTATCTCGCGCCAATTGATGTCCTCCCCGGCATCGTGCAACATACCAACGAGGCCCCCGTCCCAGCCAGAGTCCTCAACGATAGGTGCACTGTGTTGGAGCATTTGACATCCTATCGCTCTCCAACTTCTTCTCGCCATGCACACCAAGCTGTGTGCCACTCCTCTAATAGCGGTCAAAATCTGCACACAATGTATTTTCATTATTATTATTAGAAGATGAATAAATAACTACAATTTTTTAAGCATGTCAGTTTCATTTAAACATACCGAACGAGCATGGATCGGACCGAAAGGCAAGTAAGTCCTAGATCCGTCACCCTCACCCGTGAGTCTCCATCGAAGAGCATCACCATAGTCCCCCTGTAGATAAACCGTCGGCATGCCCCATCTCTGGTACCAGACTAAATACCGCAATCTCCAAGGCCCGACCGGCATAGGGGCATCTGGAGCTGGAGGCGGGGTCCATAAGTGAAACTGGGGTGATGCAGCACGCTGGTAATGCTCCCAGAAACGCTTGCTCCAGTCGACTTTGGGCTTGTTGTGTTTAGTGCTGCAATATAAATTAATTAGTAACGTGTATGGCTGAGCAAGTAATAAAATAGGGAAACAATAAGGCAGTGGGTAGTTACCTGTGCAGCTGGGTGGTCCGCTGCTCGCCCAACTCTGGAAAATCAGGGACATAGGCATCCAAGCCAAACTGACGGGGCACTCGATCAGGATAGTGATACTCAACTATCCAGAAGCATACGCACGGCCCCCGATAAAACGAGAGAGGTCTCTGCTCTAATGTCAGCGGGCACAGAAGGCCCCGATCGTAGAACACACGATAGGGGTACCAGGTGACGCTCGCCTCGTGAAGCATCTGGAGCTGGCCCCGGACATGCGAAATCCCCACGGTCCTCCCTCTGCCCGTGTCCTCGTACGTGAGGGGAGTACTCCATATGGCACCGTACCCCGGACGTCTCTCGGGGTCATCTCCCATCCATAGCCCCTCCTGAGCTGGAGGAACAGGCCGACACACCGGTAGATGTGACCAGGACCACTGCTGGAGTAGAAGAAGTGGTCCGGTAATCTGCCTGTTCGTCGCCTAAATTTTGGACATGCGATGCATTCTGGTAAATATGGAACCATAATATATGTAATAAAAAAATTAAAATATTTGTACAAACTTACCAGACAAGCATGACACAAGCCCCGGTATAAGTGAGCGAGCACGGCTCCACCCCAATTCCACCTCGACGGCCGCTGAATGTCCCTCAGCAGAGAGAGGAACATAATCGGGACTGCGTCACCACTGGAATCGACAAACATGACGCTGCCACATAAATCCAAGACAAACGCCCTCACGTACCTGCAATATAAATTAGAAACATAAATAACTACATTTTTTGTTCAATCCATAACATATTTTAATTTGCAACTATTTGTGATTACCTCAGAACAGCCTGCTCGTCACGTGTCTGGGGGGTGATCCTACGCCGGTGGAAGTATCTGCGGAGCGCCGCAAGACTGATGCAGTACTGTGAATACCGGTACTCCTCCTCCTCCTCTCCTTTCTTCTTCTTCTTCTTCTTTTGCAAGTCCGACGGAGCGGCCCCCAGCAGCTCCGGTATCATGTGCATCAGGTCTGGATGGTCTGAGACACCACCGATGGGGTCGCCGTCTATCCGTAAACCCCACAAGGCGCTGACATCACCTAGTGTGACTGTCATCTCCCCAACCGGAAGGTGAAATGTATGCGTCTCCGGTCGCCATCTCTCCACTAGACCGCAAACGAGGGCCTGATCAATATCACAGTGAGGCATGATGGCCAACTGATACAACCCCAGACGAAGGATGCACTGCTCCATCAATGGGTGACGGACGTATGGTATCTCGGGGGTGCGATGCCTCACTGTCATCATCGTCGTGTCCTGCATTTTACAATTATTTCAATATAAACGTCTAATTAAATAATGCTATTTAAATTAGGAATACAAAACCAACGTACCTCCATAGATGCAAGTGAGACACGGTGCCTGACATGTGGGATCCACAGAAGAGGACTAAACGTGTCAGGATGGTGAGGGGGATAATCTCCAAAGGGAGCATCTACACCGGACGACTCTGCACCGGATGCCTCTGCACCGGATGACTCTGCACTGGATGCCGCTGCACCGGATGCCTCAGCATCGTGATCATGTGAACTCTCCCCCGTCTCCAGAGGGGCATCCCATGCACGTCCCCGTCTAGTTCTGACCATACTACATTTCAATAAACAGAAGATTTTATCTTACAAATCCTGATTTATAACCCTAACTTATAAACTCTAATTATGTCAACCCTAAACCCTAATTTAGGAATTCAACTACAATTCAACCCTAAACCCTAATTTGATTCCTAAACCCTAATTTAACCCCTAAATTCTAATTTAACCCCTAAACCCTAAATTAACAATTCAACCCTAAACCCTAATTTAACAATTCAACCCTAAATTAACAATTCAACATAATTTAAACAATTCAACCCTAAATCCTAATTTAACAATTCAACCCTAATTTAAACAATTCAATCATAAACCCTAATTTAACAATTCAACCATAATTTAACAATTAAATCGCGACAGGAAAATCAACAACCCGCACATGATAATTAACAATTCAACCCTAATTTATAAACTTCAGTTTTGTCAACCCTAAATCCCTAAACTACAAACTCATACCGGAAACTCTAATTTTGAACAATTCAATCGTTTCGGGAAAATCAACAACCCGGACACGATAATTAACAATTCAATTCTACCAATCGTTCCAATGCCAATATAAGATACAAAATATAAATTAAAAAAATTATTTAGAAACTTACCCGAAAATAATCGGACTGTCGCCGAGATGGCCGAAATTAGGGTTCGGGTGAGAGAGGAAGAGGGAGGAAGAGAGAGAGGAAGAGAGAGAAGAGGAAGAGGGAGAGGAAGAGGGAGGAAGAGAGAGAGAGAGAATGGCAGAAGAGAGAGAGAGAGGAAGCTCTAGAGAGAGAGAGGAAGAGAGAGAGAGGAAGAGAGGGAGAGGAAGAGAGGGAGAGAGAGAGAGAGAGAGAGCTCTAGAGAGAGAGGAAGAGAGGGAGAGAGAGAAGAGGCTGGGGTGGTGGTTCGGGCGGCGACGCGGCGGGGCGGCGACGCGGCTGGAGGCAGAGGCGAGAGAGGCAGATGGGAGCGGTCTGCTCCCAGCGGACCGCTTTTAAAAAAAAAAAAAATTTCATAGTCGACCGCCCAGCTGCTGGGTGGTCAGGTTTTAAAAGTGGACCGCCCGGGCGCTGGGCGGTCAGGTGTCGAAAGTGGACCGCCCGGCTACTGGGCGGTCTGGTGGGAAAAGTGGACCGCCCAGTCCACGGGCGGTTAGGGTAGAAATAATTATAATTTTGAAGTGGGAGCAGATTTGATAATTTGTTTTTTTTTGGGGGTTTTAATAAAAAAATCGGGAAGAAAGAAATCCCTTTGCATATCTCTTTCTTCTCTCGCCTCTCTATTGCTTGATAAATTTGTTCCCCTTTCTCTCTTCCACTCTCCAACAGAAATGAAGGAACGGAAACCCTAGTAGCCCTTTAGGGGATCCGATTTCCAGTTAAAAACCTTATTCCTTTCTCTTTTGCGCTTGCTAAAAAACTAATCCCATCTCTTGCGATTGAGGTCTCGAGAGGAATCGAAGCCCCCTCTTTCTCCCGTTCTCTTTCCAGGTTTGTTTATACTAATACGTTTTTTCTTAAAATTAGTAATCTCTGGACTACGATTGATGATTTCATACTTGTTTTTGCTTTTGCCTCTTGCAGCGGCTGACTTCTCTCTCGCTCCCTTTCATTATCTCAAGGTAAAGGTTAGTTATCTTTCCAATACTTATGTTTAACTTGGGACCAAATGCTTTTTCGCACCTTTTCTAATGGTTTTGTAGTTCTTGAGCCCCAATTCCCCATGATAAAACAATGAAAGAAAATAATTTTTTTAGAGAACCCGAATGGTATAATACTGGTGAGCTGATACTTTTGTTTGCTACAGCCTGAAGAGATCATTAAATGAAGAAGATGAGCCTCTAAACCCGAACCAAGTCGGCATGGTTCCTGGTGCAAGTGCTGGTCTTGTCCCTGCCACTTTAAATGGATCGGCTTCTCTGAACAACTCTCAATCTCATGCCCTACCTCCTCCACATGGTACACTTACTTTTTTCAATTTTTCTTCCCAATAGTACTTATTCCAAAAAATCATAATTTGTGTTTTTATCTGTACTCTTCTATTTTTATTAGAGGCACCCAATAGTGAAACCGAAGATATTCCCATAGCTGCCTTAAGGCGTGCAAGAGAAGGCAGAGGAAATGACAAGGTAATAGATGTACCCAGTGAAGATGACGAACTGGAGATAATTGGTGTGAACGAAGCAGCGTCTGTTACAAAACCCAAGAAAAAAATGCCTGTTGTCTCATCATGTGTCGGTTGGAGAACTCGGTTGTCTCGGGGGAAGCAAGAGAGAGTTTCTTACTCTACCTACTTCCAAAAATTATCTGATGATTCAGGAGATGAAAATGTAAAGGATGATGACATGAAAGATGAGGATGTAGTTGAAGAGGAAGAGGAAGAGGAAGAGAGTAGTACCAGTTCGGGTGAGGAATTTGACAAATCCGAACCCGATAACCTAGACGATGACATGCTGATTGGGGACTGGCAAGAGCGGTATCGTGCTGTGAAAAGGAAAATCATGGAACCAGATCAAATAACAGATGAATTGGATGGTTTCACGCCTAGCCCGGCTGCAAAGAAACTGAAACCCGATAACCCAGACGAGGTTCATGTAATTGAGTCGGATCTTGAGACGGATTTTGATCCAGATAGAGGGGTATTAAGATCCGCTTCCTCGGATTCTGATTGGGAGGAGGAGATTCGATATGTACCGTCCAGTGTAGGTGGGAGCCGCAGTGCTGGTTTCCGCATTACCAGTAATGGTTCAGGCACTTATCAGGCAAAGACCCCCGGGTCGAAAAGTTTCCCACGCCTGTACCGATATAATGTTAATAAGGATGGCTCGGACTCAAGATTTAGGTCATCTAAACGGCACAAGAGTAGTAGTAGTAGTACAAGGGGTAGAGGCCCGAAAGGCCGAGACCTTTTGAAGATGTTAGTTGATAGGATGTCTGATGAGAATGCGTCAGTGGATCCAAACCAGTATGGGCTGGAAGATGTACTACCATTGGTATTCTTCTTTGAGGATGAGTTGGAGGAGAGAGAAAAGGAGGACGAGAGATCATTGGATGAATTGTGGGCTGATTATGATTTTGCTCTTGAATCAGAAAATATAGGGAGGTACCGGAATGATGAGGTACAGTGGCTTAGAACTTTTTTTTTTAACTATATTTGGTTTTTGAGTAGGGTTAAAATGCTCCATTGGTTTTGTGGCCCATCATACCCCAACATCATTATCTCTATTTTCAAAGTCTAAACGGTCAATCCGAACCGTTTAACATGATCTTCATATTAAAATGTGTTTGGATAACAAATTTTATAATTTTTATAATTTTTTTACTGATTTATTAGAGGGTACAAAATCACTATTTTTTGAATGGTCTAGAATCTTCTAAAAACAGTGATTTTGTATTTATCTTAAAAAATAGCAAAAAAGTTCAAAAAATATAAAATTTTGTATCCAAACACATTTTAATATGAACATCATATTGAGCGGTTTGGATCTAATATTTAAACTTTGAAAATAGAGATAACGATGTTGGGGCATGATGGGACACAAAACCAATGGGGCATTTTAACCCTACTCTTGTTTTTTTATTGTTTTTATTGTATTTTACTTGTACCTTCACTAGCATTTTTCAAATCATTGCTGTTTGTAAATATTAGCCTACTTCATTCTTTCCTGATTTGGTCTGGTATAGCATGTAGAGGATTTAATGGAGTTCATAGCATTTATGCGTTAATTTCCCATGCATTCTAGTTTTTTTAACATGCTCATCATTGGACTTCTTGCGTAAACTTTTTTCTTCTACTTTTTGTAGGTTTTAAATTTAGATGAAGGTGCAGTATGGGATCGGACTTCTGATATTAATGGGTATTGCCCAAATGGACGGCATGATTTAATTTTAGATGAACAAATTGGGGTTATTTGCAAGAATTGCCCCTTTGTGAGCATTGAAATCAGATACATCCTCCCAGCCATGGTATATCTGCATTTGCTTTTGTCCTTTTTTATTACTAGAAGTTGTGCCTTTTGTTCTATGAACAGAATATGTGATGCCATTTTAGTAACATTCATTTGGAATAATGAGAGAATATAGCAAACTATATAGTTCCAATTTGCAAGTGATTCTTTACATAAGAGTCTCTCTTCTTCTTTTTTTCATTTTTTATAGTGAACCAGATTAGGATTAATAACATGTAGAATCAATAATCTCTTGTTTCACAAGACTAAGCATTTCTCCCCTATATGAACTGCACATTTATAAATTTTACTTGTGCCCCCAACCTGTTTTTATCTTGTTTTCTGTACCATGGTACATAATTAGTTAGTAAAATTTTCTCATTACTTGAATTTCGTTTAATTCAGGCTACTAGCATGGTTGACAAATCAGGATGGAGAGTCTCGACCTCTGAGCCAAGGGTCCCACTCCAGTACACCAACCTATGTGGAAATGAGGAAACCAGTGAGGAGGCTAAACTATGTTACAACACCTTAAATGGTACAGTGTGGGATCTGATTCCCGGCATATTCTCCACCATGTATGCACACCAACGTGAGGCAATGGAGTTTATGTGGAACAATTTGGCCGGTGGGATTGATCTCGACTCACTGCGCAGTGGGCCCTCCGCTGACGTCATTGGTGGATGCGTTGTGTGCCATGCACCCGGCACGGGCAAAACCCGGCTCGCTATTGTCTTCATCCAAACCTACATGAAAGTCTTTCCGGATTGCCGGCCTGTTATAATTGCGCCACGTGGGATGCTCTACACGTGGGAAGAGGAGTTTAAAAAATGGAATGTTAACATTCCATTTCACATATTAAACACCAGTGAGTATAACGGGAAGGAAGACAGTGAGATAAGAAAACTGGTACGAAATGAGAAACGCTCTGAGAAGTTGACCCGGTTGGTGAAATTATGTACGTGGGATAAAGGGAATGGTGTCCTTGGAGTGAGTTATGGCCTTTATACAAAGTTAACACTTGAGCGGTGCAAAACTGAGGAGGATGCTAAGGTGAGAAAGGTTCTTTTAGAAAGGCCGGGGTTACTTGTGCTTGATGAAGGGCACACACCGAGAAATGCAAGGAGTTATTTGTGGAAAACCCTAGGGAAGGTAAAATCGGAGAAGCGGATCATTCTCTCAGGCACCCCATTTCAGAATAACTTCATGGAGCTGTACAATATTTTGTGCTTGGTTCGGCCCCAGTTTGCTGAAAGATTCTTGATCAAACGGCCGAAAAGAGGCCGGCATCGACCTATTGATCCCAACGAAGGTAAAGGAATCTGGAATTCAATCACTAGTAATGTAACAGATGATAATGCGGAAGAGGTTAGAGCAGTTTTGAAACCCTTTGTGCATATACACAATGGGAATATTCTCCGAACCCTACCTGGGTTGAGGGAGTGCGTGATTATTCTCAGCCCCAGTTCGTACCAGAAGGATGTTATAAAGAAAGTAGAGAGCATTGGTACAGGTTGTAATTTTGAAACTGAATACAATATCTCCTTGGCCTCAATTCATCCTTCCTTAGTTGCTAATTTAAAGTTGACAGAGGAAGAGGCTTTGCTTGTAGACAAACAACAGTTGGAAAAGCATCGATTAGACCCAAATGAAGGGGTAAAAACGAAATTTGTTATAGAGGTTGTACGTTTATGCGAGGCCTTGAAGGAGAAGGTCTTGATTTTTAGCCAATTCATTGAACCTCTATTGCTCATAAGGACACACCTCATAAATCTCTTTCAATGGAGAGAAGGGACAGAGATTCTACAAATGGACGGTAAGATTCTACCTAGATATCGACAAGCCTCAATTGATATCTTCAATGACCCTGATAGTGATGCTAGGGTTTTGCTTGCATCAACAAGGGCCTGTTGCGAGGGCATAAGCTTAACGGGTGCATCAAGAGTTGTGCTATTGGATGTGGTTTGGAACCCGGCAGTGGGCCGGCAAGCCATAAGCCGGGCATACCGCATCGGCCAAAGAAAATTTGTTTATACCTACAATTTAATAACATCTGGTACAAGTGAGGTAGACAAGTATGACAGGCAAGCTGAGAAGGATCATTTGTCAAAGCTCGTTTTTGCACCTGAGATAGATTTGAATACTGTGAGAAATACTCTGAATAAGGCCGAAGAAAACCAGTCATCTGAGTTGGTGGCACAGGATAAGATATTGTCAACTATGACCTCACATCGAAATCTACAAGACATGTTTTCCAAGATTTATTACCCCCGAACTGAATCGAATATTGTCTATACTTACAACCAACTTGCCCCTTTTAAGTCCGATGTACTCTGAGGTCGCGGGTTTGAAAAGATCGGGATCCCTTGTGGATATTAAATAGTTGGATGTACTCATATGGGTTGACATCATGAGTTGATGCAATCCATTTTTTAGTTTCTTGTAGTTGGGCTTGTGTGTTGTTTTCTTTCTTTCTCAAATAAATGCTGGTAGGACGTGATAAGAAAGTGAATTGTCTTGGTTTTAGTTTGCAAGAATGTGAGAAGAAAGATGCAAAGGTGGTGTCATAGCAGTTTTTTAGTAGCCGGGTTTCTGAAATTTCTGAAATTTGAACTATCTTGTGAACCTGCTGACGTCATATTCTGAGCCTTTCTCTGATCGGTGGATCATTTGTACTGCTATGTTTGGTGTTTCATATTCTGAGCTTGTCTCGTGTGAAATATCAGGTGAGCCCATCAGTGAAATGCATTATTGGTGGTCCCTTTTTTTTATGTTTCCTTTTCTTTTTCATTTTTTTTTATTCTGATAACTGTCTCCATATACTCACTCCTTAAACACTCCAAAAGTTTTCACTCTCTTTATATGATCTATTTTATCGATACACACTTGACTATTATGTGGATGAACACATGTCCGTTTGAGTTAAGTCATGACAAGATGGGGCGGTAGCATAGTTGGCTTGGCTAGAAGAAAAAGTTCTGGGATTGTGGTTACTTAAAAATCGAGAATTTAAGTCCTGCTCACGATTTCGTAGCCCTTGTGAGGCTTTTCAAAATAAAATAAAATAGTAAAGTCATGACAATTGACAGTTGTCAAGTGATTTTGACCAAGTCAAAATATGTTTTGACAACTGTCAACAACTTAAAACTCACTTAATTTTTTTCTAATGCTCACTTGAGTATTACTATGTCAAAACACACTTGACTATTGCACCAATGCACGCTTTTACATATTCAGTTATTTTTAACTTGACAAAATACTGTAATGATTGTTTAAAAAGTGAGAAAATGATCAATGATATATTGATATGAGTTGTTCACCGAACAACTACAGCATATAAAGATACTCCATGTAATATAATTGATTCTGAAAATCGGTATGGGAAGCAGAATCATCAAATTGGACATAGAATCAAAATCAGGTGAATTGAAAGGAATCTGTCGAATCGGATTTGAATCAAGAGTTTTTTAGGAAAAAAAAAAGAATTGTTTTGTACAAAAAAAAATAGGAGAAAGTTTGTAATCGAAAAATTATATTAAGACAAAAGATTACACTCAAGTAATCCATTACTATATTATAATACAAAATATTCGCTTACTATAATATAATACAAATGAATAATTCTCCCGTAGAATACAAAACCCAAGGAAAACAAAAAAATATTATCAACTCAAAATGCATATAATTGCAGATGCTATGCATTGCAGGTATATGAGCCTATGATACAATACAAGCATTTATAAAATAAAAATAAAAACAACTTGAAACTTTTATTGATCGAGTTAAATTGTATTTCATTTTTACACAAAAGAATAAATGTTAAATAGATGATAAAAATAAACATGTTTGAGAAGACACGTAACATTATTTCTTTTGCAGTAAGAAAGAATAATAAATATTTTATTTTTTTTATATATTAAAATTATTCACTTTCTTATATAAAATATTCTTTTTTTTGTGCATCAACAATCAACAATGTATTTTATTTTAGGGGGGAATTTCAATTATACCCCTCAAAAACTTCAAAATTACATATTTTCCCCTCTAAACTTTGAAAACTCACAAATTTATCCATTTTATTGTCTTTTATATTAAAATTCATTCTAAATTTATAGAATACCCATTTTACCCTTTATTAAAAGCATAAAACGCTCATCATATCAAATTTGAATCGATCTGAAGGGTTTTCTACCATCCGAACTACTTTAAGATATGTGCGCGCTAGATCAGCATGAATCTTGAAGCGAACACACACTGATATTGAATCGACGTGCACAAATCCTAATGCGATGTGCGTGGATTGGAATTGCTTTAAGATCCATGTGCACTAAATCAACACAAATCTTAAAGCGAACATGCACGGATATTGAAGCAGCACGCACATATCTTAATGTGATGCGCACAGATCAAGCGATAGAGGAACTCTTCGGATTCAAATTTGAGTCCAATGGGCGTTTTATGCTTTTAATAAAGAGTAAATGTGTATTTTATAAATCTAGTATGATTTTCATATAAAAAACAATAAAATGGATAAATTTGTGAGTTTTTGAAGTTTAGAGAGAGAAATATGTTATTTTAAAGTTTAGAGGGAATATACAAAATTTTAAAGTTTTTGAGGGGTATACATGAAATTCCCCCCTTATTTTTAAAGTTTAAAATTAAGGTTAAATTAATAGGCCACTTTCTTGAGTGCAATTGGGCCACTGAAAAAGGAACCGTAGCACCTTTAAATTTTTGGATCCCACCGTTGGAAACTAATAGTTATCCTCAATCTTTTTTTTTTTTTTTTTTTTAAGTAAAAGTTAAAAATAAGTCATCTAACTATTAAATATCCATACAAAATTGTGTTTTTCTTTTTTCTCTTGCATGTTTCCATTATGTGGCTTGCTTTCTTTGATATAAGACGGCCAATAACTTGGAAAGATCTGGACCGTTAATTCACACCTGGGAGAACCTTCCGAGGCATTTCCAAAAAAAAAAAGAGAGAAATATTTGGTGAATGTAACTGAATTATGGACTTGATAGAACTGTTCCAGAATTAAGTTTTTTTTTTAATTTTATTTTTGTTGAATATTACTTAATGGAGCAGATGTTGAAACTAGAAACTGGTACGTAGTTACCTTCCTTTTCAATTTTTCTTACTTTAATTTTATTTTTGTTGAATTTATTTGAATGCTGGAACAGTTGGAAAGATTTTTTTTTTTTTATCAAAGTAATTTAATATTTTGGATGACTTGTAACCTCAATTATATGGTCTTACTAATTATTATTCTAAAAATATATAATTATATGGTCCCCACTAATTATTATTCTAAAATTCCTGCAATACTCTTTCTCTATGATCTCCACTAATTATATGGTCTCCTTTCTCAGTCCCCGCACTCATTTCTGCGTCAACTTTCATAGATATAAATACTTTGAAGATAAGATATTAACACTTGAAAAATAAGATATTAATACTTTGATGCGTAACTTGTTATGATCATCCCTTTTCCAGTCCCTCAATCGTCTCCGTGTCAACATTCCTCTAATGAAATAGTGGGGACCCCATATCACCACATCAACCTTACCCAATCGTCCCCACGTCAACCTTCATCTAATAAAAATAGTTGACCTCCCCATGTCAACCTTCATCTAATAAAAATAGTTGACCACATAGGTATAAATACTTCAGTGCAGATGTATAAATACTTGCAGTACTTGATATTAATACTTTCAAACGTCATCTAATGTTATAAGTAAGAAATACTTGCACGCCAAGGTATAAATACTTGTGTGGCGATGAGCCCAAAAGTACGTCATCATGGATCTCATTTGAAAGAGAAAATTGCGTAGAAGACGTTCGTGGTTTTAGATTCGCAAAATTCCTCACAGATTGTCAGAAATATGGAGGAGATTGAACGGAGAAAAAAAATCTACCTCTAAAAACGTGTATGGTTCCCCCATATAGTTTGCGTGGTCCCCCACAGATATTTATGGTGCGGGTACGTTTGAGAGTTTTGATTGGGTAGACAATTATTTACGTAAAAATTGTTCACCTTATAAGTATAAATACTTCCGTGCATAGATATAAATACTTCATTTTATATGTATTAATACTTTAGGAAAAAAAAATTGTGCTGGAGTTTTTGCGGTCATCCCATATAGTTATGGTAATTATGGTAGTCATGAGGTGGGTACTGTAACGTAACGTGGGTAGTACGTGTTATCAAATTCCTTTATCAAAACCCACTATACATTGAGCATATGCTATTGATTATATATACTGCACTTTTGATTATACAAGTTCTCTTGGTCATCTCATGTAGATTCTACGTTACACAATTGTATGTCCTCGGTCGTTTAGTTATTTTGTTTGCATATTATTTTTTTTTCACCTAGCTACTTCCAAAAAAATGAAAATAGTAACTTGAGTTGTCAATTCCTTAAATTTTATTATACTTTTGTTATGTTTATTTCAAAAAAAAAAATTTCAGCAGATAGATTGAACATTAAGTGAGAAAAAGCAGGTTTCTGTTTTTTTCAAAAGAAAAACAACTACGGTTGGTTCGGTTTGGTTTTTAAAAACCGAAAAAAATTTGATTTTCCTATTTTATTTTGGTTTTAACCGAACTGACTATTTGAACACCCCTAAATACATCAGATTCTCTTCATGCCTACATGGCACTGACGATGGCACATTCAAGATATCAATAAGGCACATATCATATAATTGTAAGAGTGTTGAACACTCTTTAAAAAAGTTTGAAATGTATAGGCACTATACCTTATTTTAATATAGAGTTATATTAACTACCAAATTCTAGTTAGTTTGTTGATATATATAATACTCTAGTTACATAGACATCTTTACTTTACAAGTCATATTATCAATGAAAAATAACTTTGAAAAATAGTTCTCTAATACAAACAAACCTCCCTACAATTTTATTGTCACATTATGGCGGTGAACATATGTGGACAAATTATAGAGAGTACACTAAAATTTTTCTTGGTTAAACAGTAAATTTTACATGTGAAGATGCTATTATATATTTAAAAAAAAGGTGATGCTAAAGAAGACAAATTTGTTAAATTTGGTTTATTGTAAATTTTTAGACTTATCTCAAATTTGGTTTTCTTTAATAATATAATTAGTTTGCAAATGTATATTTTTTATTTTTTAAGAAGACAACCTCTTTTCTTTTTTCAATTATGTATTAATTTATGTTAAAGATATCCGTCTTACTATTCAATCTGAACTTTAAACAACGTCAGCTAGCTTTTCTCATTTAAAATTAAAAAAGGTGGCATATATGCAAACTTATCATTTCATCTATTTCAAACTTGCAAATCATGTTTGGTATCTAGCTTAATTGGTGATTTGTTAATCATGTTTGGTATCTAGCTTAATTGGTGATTTCATCTATTCCAAACTTGCTAATCATGTTTGGTATCTATTCCAAACATCAGCCTTTAGCACATATGCAAACTTCTCATCTCATCTATCCCAGATTTGCTCTTGCTCATGAAACAAGGTTTGTTATCTAGCAAACTTCTCATCTCATCTATCCCAGCTTTTAGCATATATAGCAATTAATCATATTTAACGGCTGAGCTTGTACAACATCAAATTAAGCATTTTACCCCAGAATAATAACAAATACATGTTCCAACTTCAAAGCAATTGAAGAAACAAACTCACAGAGGTATGGCTCCTACTTATTACTCACAAAATTTATCTGTCATTTAATTAATTTGACCTACCTATTAATTGCCATACCTAATTGTATATTTAATTGTGGTCTATTATTTACAGAGCATGTACTTAGACCATGATTCTGGTGTATTTTTTTTTTTTTTTTTTTGAGTAAAACGATCTGGTGTAAATTAGGTGACAAATAATTAAAATTGAGAAGAATATTGATAAACGTACATAGTATTCATTAATAGCTTAATTTTAATCGTAAAAAAGGTGTTTATTTTCATATAAAATTGATCAGTTTGGTCCTCAAATCACACTGTGCATTAACCGAAGTATTATATTATTGGATAAACTAAAATTAATATAGAACAAGATGCGAGTGATCCTATGAATCTGTCTGTAAATTAGCATAAGACCCACTAATTAATTAGCTCATTCTCTCTCTAGCTGTTTGTTAGTATGATGTTGAGGTAGTACCATATTGTTGGAGAGCCTTACAAGTTAACCAGTATGTACAGTTCCATATCTTACCGAATGGTATACCTTGTTTTGTTTTTTTGTTTTTTTTTTCCCTTTTTTATCAATACACAGTTCTTACTCGAATTTATTGGTACAATTGTTCACCCTGTTGGCACAGCGAAGAATACACAAAGCAACTTGAAAGATGGCCGAAGGGATAGTTAGTTTTGTTTTGGAGAAGTTGTCGGATGCCCTTGTTAAGGAGTTTCTACTAATACAAGGCGTCGGCAAGCAAGTGAAAAAATTGAGTCGTGAGCTCAGTCGGATTAAAGCATTCCTCAAGGATGCCGACATGATGCAGATTGTAAATGAGAGGCAGAAAAATTGGGTGAGTGAGGTCAGAGATATTGCTTACGACATAGAAGACCTTATAGACAATGCCCTTTTCTTGAAGGCTCCCGAAAACCATTCAAAACAGCTCCCGAGAGGATGTTCTCGAATTGTTGGGGCTGCTAAAAGGATGTGGAGCAAGCCCAAAAGGCTCCCATCTTTGCACAACCTTGCCAATGAGATGAATGAGATCCTGGCACGAATTCAGGAGATCAAAGAAAGTAGAGAAAAATATGACATCAACTTTCCGGGTGAAGGCAGTGGAAAGCGGCCGAAGCTACCGGTCAGGCCCCTTATACTACCTGACATTGATGATCCTTACGTTGTCGGCTTCGATCCTCACAAGGACAACATTGTAAAGCAGTTGCTTTACACAAACTCTCAAAGGCGTGTTGTCATCTCAATTGTGGGACCTGGTGGGCTCGGAAAAACCACTCTTGCTCGAAAGGTCTACAATAGGTAAATATAATTATATGAAGCAACTGTGTCAATAACTGATTTAAATAATATGATATTTCAATCTTTACAAAACTGATGACCGTCTACTACTTTTTCTACAGCAATGATGTCAAGAGACAGTTTGACATTCGCATATGGGTAGCTATCTCTTAAGAGTTCAATCTAATTGATATTTTGAGAAAGATAATAGAGAAAGTCAAGTCTCTCCTTCCAAATGACCTAGAACGTGGAGAAGAACATTTACTGACAAAGCTTTACGAAACCCTTAATGGCAAGAAGTACCTTCTTGTCTTAGATGATATATGGACAAGAGATCTATGGACTCAAATTGGTGGAGGGCTACCTGATGAGATTGGAAGTAGAGTAATCGTAACTACTAGATTCGAAAACATTGTCGATGATGCTCAACCATATAAACTTCCCTATTTAACTAACGAACCGAGCCTAGAGCTTTTGCTCAAAAAGGCCTTGCCAAATCCAGATGTGAGTAAAGGGTATCCCGATGATCTGTATGAGGTGGGAGAACAATTTGCTAAAAAATGTGGTGGATTACCTCTTGCATTGGTGGTTTTAGGAGGTTTATTATCAAAAAGACCTGCCAATTATGCTGCTTGGAGTAAATTGTTGAAAACTATGAACTGGGGAACTGATGGGAGAGAATGTACTGAGATTATTGCTACTAGCTACAATGACTTGCCATTTGTTATCAAGTCATGTTTCCAGTACTTGGCGGTTTTTCCTGAAGACTATGAAATTGATGCTGAAAGATTATTTCGGTTGTGGGTTGCTAAGGGGCTCATACCGGCTGAAGAATCCAGAACATTGGAGGATACTGCTGAGATCTTCCTAGAGGATCTAGTGCAAAGGTATATATACTTCTATAGTTCAACATTCTATTACAGATTCATCTAAATCCGGTTGATTTTTATATATTTATAGTTTTTTTGAAATAAGATATCTTACTTTTAAAATTTAATTGGTTCTTTTAACAGTCAATTCATATTATTGAGTAATATTTTCCTTATAGATTAAGTATATATACTATTTAGTTTAAAACAAACACGCCTAAAAATTTTCTCTGTTGCATCTAACAGAGAACATAATGGTGTGTCATGTATTTAAGAATATAGTGATACATCTTACTTTTAACTTTGAAAAATACAGGGAGTAAAAAAATTTCTCTGTTGCATCTAACATAGAACATAATGTTGTGTCGTGTATTTAAGAATATAGTTATACATCTTACTTTTAACTTTGAAAAATACAGGGAGTAAAATAATAATGGTGTAGGTTACATCAATATTTGTTTCAATAGAGAACTACATTTTTTCTTTTTCATCCTTGAAGGCCTAACTAAGTTTCATGTGTTCACTGGAAAAAAAATGTATTAGTTGCGAGGCCTCGTTGCATCTTAAGTAATCCTTTTGTGCTAATTAAAAAGAATCTCTATAATAACTATGAGTTCTGCAAAAGGAATAAGACATATAAATTAGTAACAACATACCTATTGACAATGATTTTCTTTGTTTGGATTGGGATTTTTTTTTTTAAAAACATAATTAAAAAAAATATTTTTACCAAACTAACATGATTTTTTTTTTTTTTTTACAAAAATCATAAAAACCGAATTGCCAATTCGGTCCGCTTGATTTTTTTTTTGGACCGAATTGACAATTCGGTCCATGTTGATTTCACAAATTTTCACAGAAAACTGTGTTGCCGTTTGTGTAATGGCTAGGGACCGAATTGCCAATTCGGTCCAGAGTTTTTTTAGTCCGGACCGAATTGGCAATTCGGTCCAAATTTTTTTTTTTTTTTAGGTTTGGTTGAATTTCTCACTTGTGTATCATATATCATATCGGATGTAGGTCAAATTGAATTTGAAACTGAAAGACAATTAAATAGGAAAATTTTACATTGTGCCATCTTTTTTCAAAACATAGAAAACCCTCATCTCAAAATTCTTAACAAAATGCCCTTGTGGATCCCACTTTTCTCCTCTCTTCCCTTCCCTCCCACTTCTCCCTATTTACCGAAATTTTTATTTTTAACATTTTAATAAAATTCATTAATAAATTAATCATCGTTTTCGGTCAATTCCAAATTTAACACGGCCGCAGAATGCCGGAGCAGACCCATATGGGGGGTACCGCAGAATGCCGGAGCGGACCCCCATATGGGTCCGCACAATGCCGAAGCGGCCCCTGGGGCCGCATAATGCCGGAGCGGTCCCTAGCCTATATATAGGGCCGCAGAACTCGGATTTCATTACATCTCATTTGAAGTTTCAATCCCTTCGACCTCGGGTAATTTTTCTTCTTCTTCTCTTGTTTTAATTTTTAGTGTAGAGTAGTAATTAGGTGTAGGTTTAGGGTTTAGGATTAGGATTTAGGTTTGGAGTTTAGATTTATGATTTAGAATTAGAATTGTACCAAAATTTAATTCGATTGTACCCAAATTTAATTAGAATTGTACCTAAATTTAATTCGATTGTACCCAAATTTAATTAGAATTGTATCCAAATTTAATTAGATTGTACCCAAATTTAATTAGAATTGTACCCAAATTTAATTCGATTGTACCCAAATTTAATTAGATTGTACCCAAATTTAATTAGATTGTACCCAAATTTAATTAGAATTGTACCCAAATTTAATTAGATTGTATCCAAATTTAATTAGAATTGTACCCAAATTTAATTAGATTGTACCCAAATTTAATTAGAATTGTACCCAAATTTAAACCGGACTTTTACCAAACTCTCATATTTGACCAAATATTATCCAATACAGCATGAGTACCAGTAGAGATATACCATCCTCCAGTAGGGGTACACAGCATGCTCCTACAGCCACGCCATACGAGATGTCTCAGTACATCGAGACAGCGTTGGCGGATGTTCCGGGTATCCGGAGTCGCACTGACAGGGTCAGCGACTTCTTGTGGTATCCGAATGCGGAGCATCGGATATTAGAGGCTGCCACTGGGGTAAGTAAATTTGTCATCTCGAATTTTTGATGAATGAACTTGATCTGATTATTTACTTAAATGCAGGGTTTGGATGCGGTTACGGTTCGTCACAACCGCCAGCATCTACGGTACCAGCCGGCGTACGGGGGGGTTTTACGCTCGATGGGATTGTACCAGATATCCCAGATGGCCGAGGAGAATGCTGACGAGGGCTTATCTTCTGGCCTCGTTGAGCGATGGCGTCCGGAGACGCACAGCTTTCATCTCCCCCATGCTGAGATGACAGTCACCCTACAGGACGTCAGTTGCCTGTGGGGTATGACTATTATTGGGGAGCCGGTCACGGGCGTTGAGTACGGAGATTTTCGTGCATTGTGCTTAGAGCTATTGGGTATCCCGCACGAGGATCTCCAGAAAGCGAAGAAAAGAGGTGAGAAGACTGTGGTCTCGCCCAGCTGCATCAGCTTGGTAAAGCTGCGGGCGAGATTTCAGGTCTTTCCGGATCGACCGGATCAGGTATTTGCTTGTACAAGATTTAATTTAAATAATATTATATTTATTTTCTTGTAAGTAATGTTCTAATTTAAATCTATAACAGGTGGTTATTGACAGATATCTGCGCGCCTATATTTTGGAGATGATCACCTGTCGGTTGTTTCCGGATTCGCATGGAGATCAGGTGCGGCTGTGTTACCTCGAGCTTCTGCGCGACCTGTCCACTGCGGGCAGGTTCAACTGGGGAGGTGCCACGCTGGCATGCCTATATAGGTAAGAAACACCTTATAAATATTTTCAAATAGTATACATCGTAGTGTAGTAAAGCTGACTTTGTTTTCTTGTAAAGGGGTCTTAACACAGCCTGCCTGAAGAAGAACAAGACCTTCATAGGACCGTGCATGTTACTACAGCACTGGTCCTATGCACATCTGATTGTTGGCCGTCCAGTCCTGGCTAGCAAGACATATGTGCCGCAGTGGGGCAAGCCCGAGCCGGACAACTGCCCTGCATTTGCCGCCAAGTACTGCTATCCCAAGATTTGGGTAGGTGCAGGGCATGGCGCGTCTCTCGGCATCACATTTTGGAGACAGGAGATCGAGCACCTCAGAGATGATGCCGAGTTTGTCACTTGGGAGCCCTACAGAGATTATGTAAGTTTACTTTTATTTTTATTTAAATTTTTTCCAGTTCGAATTGATATATGATATTAAATCTATACTTCCAGGTCGAGGTGGATGGCGCACATCGCTCATATCTTGAGATATTGCCGGAGCGATGTCGTCAGCAGGAGCGTTTCTGGCGTGCAGAGGTGCCGCTCATATGTTTTCAGGTACCGTAATTTATTTATGCTAGTTATTTACACAATCAACTTAATTTAATAAAAACAGTCTAACGCATTAATATATATAGATCATCGAGCACCATTACCCCGGACGGGTCATGAGACAGTTCGGGATGCGCCAGCTTGCTCCGCCCCCGGCACCGATCAGCGAGGATGTCTGGCGAGCTCTGCACCATGCCAGGGAGACCACTGCAGGCAAGGACTGGAGGATTGCTCGTGCCGATTACGTGTTCGAGGCAGGACAGGCAGATCCCCCATTGGCCGAGCCCGACCGTTAGATGGATGTCGCGCCAGTGTAAGAAATTTTATTAATTCATTACTTCAACTATGGCTTTTTGATTGGAATATCTAACATTTGTTGTAATTCGTACAGACCTTACAGAGATTGGTATCAGGATCACGGCGCGTACACCATCTTCATTGAGGGCTACATCGCCGACAACCTGTACGAGCGGGTACCGAAGCCGAGGGATCGTAGAGGACGGATCCACGGTATTATCCCCGCCGGCGCACCTCTCGCAGCCACGGTATTTTTAATTTGAAGTTTCAAATTCAAAACTATTAATATTTACAATTGTACAACTTCTTCATAATTTTTTCAATTTTCAGGCATTATATCTTGTCAAGAGTTGCGTCATAGGGGCTACGATGGCCGTCACCAGGGGATGGAAGAGGCTCGGGAAGGTCATCCTCAAGCACAACGTACCCGCAGTGTGCCAGTGTGGGTACAGGGCGCGCCTCGACTCACTACTGAGGTGCGCTGGCTTGGGCGGTGTTGATGCGGTCGACGACATATCTGACGAGCCCGTTGTCTATGTCCCCTACACTGGTGATGAGGACGTGTTTGCTCCCGTCCATGATGCTACGACGGTCGGTCAGGTGTTCGACCGAGGTGCCGAGTTGATGCGCCGAGCAGCACATGTCCAGACTCAGCCTGCCGAGGTATAATTTAAATTAAAATACGTAACTGTGGTTTTTTTCTTATTCAATACATTATCTAATTTGTAAGTTACTACAGGGTGGAGACGGGGAGGACCTGGACTTCAATATTGGGTGCGATTATGGCACAGAGGGAGATGGACTGTATTCCCCAGGTTACAGTCCCACTCAGACAGTACCTCCTGCCTATGAGCCAGGGTATGTTCAGACAGAGCCCATCCCGCCGTTCCCTGGCCAGTCCTCACAGCAGGTACCTCACCCTTCCCTCCTCGATGACCCTATTGCCAGACAGGCGTTTTTATTCACGCAGGCTGAGTCTGGACAGACCACAGTTTTTGGTCCTGGGGTCCAGCAGACATCCGAGATTGAGGAGGTTCCCCAGGAGCCGGTTCAGTCTACGGATGTCCAGGCATCCAGCTCAGCATCCTCCGGAGATACAGACGAGACGGCACTATGCAGGCGGGGTCGGGGGTTTAGGAAGAAGAAGGCGAGGACGGTGTTTAGTCCAGAGCCATAGATTGTTAGATGTTTTGTTAGATTGGTAGATTCTTATTTGTAGTATTGGTAGATGTTTTGTCAGATACTTATTTATTTCGTTGATTAGTTTCTTGTTTGTTTGATTTTGTTGTTATTTATTTATTTTGTTGATTTTATTATCTCAGAGTACACAAAAGAATTTCAAAGAAACCACATATCTAAAATATCTAAAATATTTCAAACGAACGACCAAAAATACGATACGACCAAAAATCAATTTAAACTACATTCGAAACTAAATAACACTTAACATATATACAATTTCGTATTTCTAAAATAAAAAATAAAGGGACCGCTCCGGCATTATGCGGCCCCAGGGGCCGCTTCGGCATTGTGCGGACCCATATGGGGGTCCGCTCCGGCATTCTGCGGCCGTGTTAAATTTGGAATTGACCGAAAACGATGGTTAATTTATTAATGAATTTTATTAAAATGTTAAAAATAAAAATTTCGGCCCTATTTACTTTTCTTTATTCTTTGTTTAAATAGAAAAATACAACTATAATTTCATTCACGTTTTGAATTATTTTTTTATCATTTTTGTGTATAACTGATTAGAATTAAAAATTGTAGCGTAAAATTTTATTTGCTTAAATAAAAAAAGCATAATATTAGCTTATACGTGGAATCTTTACAACATATAGATCATTTTAAAAATTATTAAAATACATAGTATTAATTTATTTTATAAAATATTTTTAATTTACATATTATTTTAACATAGACATTCTATCTAGTTTATTCGTTTTAAAATTTCATATTTCTATTTTTAACAATTATAAGAATTTTATCACATCACATGTTAAGAACAATTTAAATTAGGATTGGTCAATTGAAATAATAATTTGATAAATTAGATTCTTTAATGAAATAATAATGTGGGCAATTGAAATTTTAAAACGAATAAACTAGATAGAATTTTAGCCGGATCACTTTTTTTTATCTCCCATAGAGGATATTAGATGAAATTTGATTTACTCTATTTCATTTTCAATTTTTTTGGCACAACCTAGTGAGTAAGAATTACACATCTTTGTTAATGTAAATGTTTTCTTAACTAAATTTACAATAGCATAACCCTAAAAACAAGAAAAAAAAAAGTTGGGACCGAATTGCCAATTCGGTCCGGAGTCTTTTTCGGATTTTCTGTGGCCGCCTTTCTGAAAATTTGTGAAATCAACATGGACCGAATTGCCAATTCGGTCCAAAAAAAAAAATCAAGCGGACCGAATTGGCAATTCGGTTCTAATGGTTTTTGTAAAAAAAAAGTAATCATGTTGGTTTGGTAAAATTATTTTTTTTAATTATGTTTTAAAGGATTTTTTAGTTTGGTAAATGTACTTGTTATGTACTTTATATAATTGGTTTGCTCATTTGTAGGGGTGTCAATGATAGCATTTTAATTGTTTACTTGACTTGTACCGTATTTGATAAGGCGGATATGGTTAAGATTTTTTTTTGCATTATCGGATATGGGTATGGGTAAGAAATATTTTTCGTTAGCTTATTGAGTAAAAGTATGAGTAAGAGCTATATCGTACCCGTTATCGTATTGGGTAATTAATAAATAGAAAAAAATTATATGATATTTTTTATTTATACATATAACTATATAATATTATTATTATAATTATATTTATTTATATTACATTTCATATAATTTTTTAATTGTGTACTTAATTTATCTAATTTTATATAATTTTTAATTAGTAATTTATGACAAAATTGATTTATAAAATATTTTATCATCTCATTTAATTAAAAATATATATCTTTTAAAATAATAAGATCAAAAATTATAAATGGAATAAAAAAAAATATATTTTTTATATTTTTTGGTATTAGGCATATGATGTATTTTATATATTAATTTATATTAGTTATATTTTGGTATTAAATTATATATGCTATCAATTTATTTGTTAATTTTTTTTTCGTTAACCGTTATCTTAATGGGTAAGGATAATGTATGGTTAAGCTAATTTTTAATAGGTAAGGGTACGTATGAGTAAGACAAATTTCAAGTGGGTATGTGGTATGAAAAATTTGTCAATCCGACCAGTACTGTACACATTGACACCCCTTTTTGTTAGTCAGTAGCTAGTTTTACATATTATCTTCTGTTTTATGGTGTATTACTTTTATTTACCATTACTACAACAGTAACAATTACTGAAGACTTTTCATTTGTCAACATTTGTTTTCACTTTACGAGGAATGCACAATTAGTGTTTTGTGGAAGATATATAGATATATAGTTATACATACATGCACCTCCTATATATAATGCAAAGAACTCCGTTTAATCTTCTAATTTCATTTCAATATATAGAAGCTTGGTTCAAGTATCAAGGAGATCTCATGCTAGTTCTATCACACGTTGTCGTATACATGATCTCCTTCGTGAAGTTGCTGTCCAAAAGGCCAAGGAGGATAACTTTCTCACAATTTGCTCAAACCCTCCTGACAATTGGACGAGCGTCGCCAAGGCACGCCGTGTTGCAGTCCATTACTCGGGTTGCGATGAATTGATGATGCATGCAAATCCAAATCTCCGTTCTTTGTTGTGCTTTGAGAGGCCATTGCCAAATTGCTCTCAGCAAAGGCTGCTTAAGGTGTTGAGTGACATGAAAGAGTATCCAAGGACTGATAACCCAATTAACTTCGAGTGTTTTCATGGACTGACTCATTTAAGGTATTGCGAGCTTGCTGGGGAAGGTTTAATCAACACAAGATCTTTTGAGTCGTTCATCAGCGGCCTGAAGTTTGTGGAGACCCTTGATTTCTCGAAACTTGATGGTGTTAGCAGCTTGCCTGAATATCCCAACATGATTGAATATATATGGAATGTGAAAACACTTCGGCATGTGAAGCTACCGCGGCGTACTTTAGGACCCCCATCATCTGCCGACCTAAGGACTCTGCAAACACTCACGGGTGTGAAGAGCCGAGAGTCATGGAATGAACAATTACCTAAACTACCAAATGTGCGCGAGTTAGGTATCAAATTAAGTGGAGAGCTCGTTTTCGTGGGATTTATTTGCCAAGTTGCTTGGCACACTGAAGCATCTAACCCGTCTTTAATTTCTTTAGGCGGCGATGAAGTGCCACAAGAAATAGTCAACATGCAAAGATTTCCATTTTATCCACATTTACAATCTCTGTATCTATGGAATGATGCGACGCCCGAATTCGTTGAAAACAAGTTGTCGCTTCAGGTTGGCATGTTTCCCATCCACATCACAGAGCTTAGACTCGAGCATCTCCAGTTCAACGATGATCCACTGCCAGTGCTAGAGAAGCTACACAACCTCAGGCTGCTCTGGTTGGTAGGAGAAAACGGGAATCAAAAGATGATCTGCTGTTCTGCTGGAGGCTTCAAACAGCTACATGAGTTGTGGTTTTACAATCTAGGCAATCTAGAAGAATGGGAGATAAAGGCGGGTGCCATGCCCATGCTTAAGATAGTGCAACTAAATACGTGTCGCAAGCTGCGGGTGCCTGTCGGGCTTCAGCACCTTTCCAACCTCAAACAACTCTTGGTATCCCGATGCTCGGAATTAGAAGAGCACGCAGATGAGATCCGCGATATCTGCAAACATGTTCCAGACATATCCATATCGGTCCATTAATTTAATTTACTTTGGAGGTTTCCTTTCCGTACTGCTATCATTTTATTTTCCTTTTAATTTATTTGTTGTTTACTTTTATTCTGGACTTGTTGAATTTGCTTCCAAAATGTAAGATTTATGTTTCCAATGATTTTGTTTCGGTACTGTGGTGCACATATTCTTGATATGTATTTCAAAGACAAAAGACAAAACTATTACGAAAACAAATTAAAGACTAATTGTGTTGATTTGCACATATTCTCCATATGTAGCATGGTGGTAATTAATTGTATTGATTTGCTTCTAACTGCCGAAATTTTTTATTCTATTAAATGTAAAATTTTAAATTATACTTCTAGAAAGAAATATTAAGGAAATTCGGAATTTAGGGGTGTTCAATTTTAAATTCTGCCGCATAAAAACTTCTAGTTGGGAAAAATAAAAGAAAAACTAGTGGCCGCTATATGGATTTAAAATCTCGAAATTTGTTTAATAGTTTGTTAGAAGTTTGGATTTAAAATTTATATTCATTAAATTAAAAGGATAATTCTAACGTACGTTAAATTTTTATGTATATATATATATATTTAAAAAAATATTATTCAAACCGAAAAAATAAAAAATTTATATACGTTCTCAATTATTTAGACATGACGTCTATAAAATTTGGGTCAGTTTGGAATTGATTGGTCATCAGCATAAATTCATTAAGACTTCACTGTTAAATTTTTTAAGTTTAGCGGGTTTTAAATCGTTCCAAATTTGATACACGTCTATCTAAGTAAAAGAGAACATGTTATCGACAATTTTAATTTTTTTAATTTAATTAATTTTTTTTTAAATATATATGATATCAAAGTTATAACACTATATTGCTCAATGTGCACACTTGAGTATTACATGAATACACATTATAACTTTTTGCATCAATGCACACTTTGCTTGACATGATTGGATGAGAGAATTTCGCTTTTTGTAATATTCGTTTGATATTCAAAGAGCGAAAACATGAATGACTAAATATAATTTTCGATCTTTGTAAAATCAATTTGCACTGCAAATCTTTATGTTTTTATTTTGGTACCACCATGCAGGGCATGGCATGATTGGAGGAGAATAACAAAGAGAGAGAATGTAAAATAAAACATCATGCATGCATGTGCCCCGCTTTTGCACGCCATTTTGGCTGATATGTGTTAGACACACCATACCGGGTCCACAAGTGGTGCTCATCATGACCCTTGTCAAGAAATATATGCCTTGCATATGATATGCGCGACATATATGGTATTACATATTTGAGATGCATATGTGGTTTCCTTTAATAATGCTCTTATTACACGCGAACACCTTATTGTAGATCGTAGTCACCTTATCAAAGAAAAATGGTTCTCTCTCGTATACACAAACCCCCTATATTTTTATTTTGAAAATTCAAACAACCAATCCGAACCGCTCAACATGTTCTCTATATTGAAATGTGCTTGGAGACTAAATTTTACATTTTTTGGAATTTTTTTACTATTTATTAAGCCACTTTGAAAATCGCTGATCCGGTGGTCCAGAAAATTTTACTGTTTTTTACTGTTCACAGTGGATCAGCGATTTCAAAGTGGCTTAATTAATAGTAAAAAAATTCCAAAAAATGTAAAATTTAGTCTCCAAGAACATTTCAATATTTAGAAAAAGTTGAACGGTTTGGATCGGTTGTTTGGATTTTCAAAATGAAAATATGGCGTGAAGTAAAACAACGTTTTACTTCACAACTCATCATAGCCTATCTCTCTCTATATATATATATATATATATATATAAGCTTATATTATTTTTTTTTTACATTATGGAGGTGAAATATATGTGCATTAGAGAGACATTAAATATCTACATGGATGAACAATGCTGGGAATTAAAAAAGCACGCATATGAGATCTGCAAACATGTTCCCGACATATCGATCCAATCTGCTATTAATTTAATTTACTTTGGAAGTTTTTTGTTTTTTGTTGTTTGTGTTAGTGTTTCAGTTTCCGTACGTACTGCTATTATTTTATTTTCCTTTTAATTTATTTGTTGTTTAGATTTATTCTGAACTTGTTGAACGTTGAATATGCTTCCAAAACACAAGATTTATGTCTCCATCAATGATAAATGTACGTGTTGATTTGCTTCTAACTGCTAAATTTTTTATTTTAATAAATATAAAATTTTAAATTATACTTCTAGAAAGAAATATTAGAGGAAATCCAGAATTTAATTAGCAACGCTCAATTTTAAATTCTGCCGGATAAAAAAATTAAGTTGGAAAGAAAAAAAGAAAAATTAGTAGCCGCTTTATGGAAATGGGGTCCATTTTTCAGTATCAGAATTTAAGATTTCAGCTATTCTAAATCTAAAAATTTGTTTAATAATTCTAACGTACGTCAAACTTTTATGTATATATATATTTTAAAAAATATTAATCAAACCAAAAAAATAAAATTTTATATACGTTCTCAATTATTTACATATGACGTCTATAAAATTTGAGTCAGTTTAGAATTGATTGGTCATCATCATAAATTCAATAAAACTTCACTGTTAAATTTTTTTAAGTTTAACGTCTTTTTAAATCGTTCTAAATTTGATACACTTCTATCTAATAAGTAATAGAGAACATGTTTTGGACAATTTTAATTTTTTATTTAATTAATATTTTTAAATATATATAATATCAAAGTTAAAACTATTAATTGCTCAATATATAAACTTGAGTACTACGTCAATACACACTTGACTTTTTGCTTGAATGCGCACTTTGCTTGACATGATATTGGAGGAGAGAAATTGCGCTCTTTGTAATATTCGTTTGTCAAAAAACAATAACTAAGTTGGGATATGCACTGTAAATCTATATGTTTTTATATGGTACGTAGCACCAGTGCATGACATAATTGGAGGAGAAGAACAAAGAGAGGGAGTGTAAAACATCATGCATGTACGTGCCCCGGAATTTTGGTTGATGTGTACCGGGTCCACAAGTGGTGCTCGATCATCATGAGCCTTTGTCAAGAAATATGCCTTGCATACTATGATATGTTGACATGGAACGTGATATATGCGCAACATGATACATATATATTTGAGATGCATATGTGCTTAAATTTCCGTTATTTTGAAATTGATTTAATAGATTTAATATGAACTTCCTAAATTCTAGTTAGTTTTTTTAACAATAATACTCCTGTTACATGGACACTTTTATTGTAGAAGTCACCTTACTAAAGAAAAAAAGTTTTCTCTCTCTATATTTTTCTAACAAGATAATGAGTTATTTCGTTAAAATTCACACCAATTTATATATGTGGATTACTAGAAATATATATATATGTGAATTACGGAGAGTACATTAAATATCTGCATCGATGAACAACAAATCTTACATGTGAAAATATTATTATATGAGTGAGGCAATGGTACTATGTGATGTGTTGGAAATCTAAGCTAATAAAATTTAAAACTCAAATATTCCAATCGATCGAATTACAAGCTTATAATTATACCGATGAAGCATATATAATATAGGTGTCGATTCAAAGAGAGCAAAGATTTCTAAGTTTTGGGCAACTAATTCTTAACGCGGTTCACTTATCATGAAGGAAGAGATGCAACTGGGCTTTTGGGTCCTGAATTGGATGGTTTCATGCCAGTGCCCGGATGCAAAGAAACTGAAACCTGATAACCCGGCCCAGACGAGGTTCATGTAATCGAGTCGGATCCTGAGACGGATTTTGATCAAGATAGAGGGGTATTAAGATCCGCTTCCTCAGATTAATTCTTATTAGGAGGAGGAGATTCGATATGTGCCATCCAGTGTTACAAGTAATGATCTCTTCCTCGCTACCTCTCTGGGTTCATGGAACTAATATAACTATATTTCATTATTTACTGTGTGAAATAATGTTGCATTGCAGATCAGACAGAACTACATTTCCTTATTAACTGCGTCAAACAATGTTGCAATTCCAGATCAGAAAGTTTAAACAATGTTGTGCAATATTTGGATGCACAGCTCGTGAATCATTAATTTTTACATGGTTATTAGCTAATAGGCAATGATACTTACAATTAATCATTGGTCAATTATTTGTTACACATCGAGGAAACTCCAGTTGTGGATCTCTAATTTCGCTAGCTAATTAGCTAAATATTCGAAAATAAGACACAGAAATATAGGATACACAATTCAAAGTACCTGAGAAATTACACTTGTGATTAATAAAATCACTACAGCAAACCATTGCTTCAGCGGCCGGTATCAGCGACCGTGGAAAACGCCGGTCGCTGATTACCCAAAAAACCAAAAAAAAAAAAGAAATTAAATATTTCCGGCGACGAAACAGTCAGCGACCGGCGCCAACAGCTTTCAGCGACCACTTTGGCCCGGTCGCTGAAGATCTCGGTAAAAATGTCGCGCGAATCCTTCTCTCCCATTTTTCACTCGCGCGTTTTAGGTTAGATTAAAAAAAAAACAGCGACTCAGCCGAAGGCCGCCTCTGTGACCCGCTGTGACCCGAACTCCGCCGCCTCTGTGACCCCTGACCGACCCCGCCCCCGACCCTCCGACCCCGAACCCCGACCGATTCCGAACTCCGACTCCGACGTCGTTGAGAAGACGCCGATCTGTGGCTGACTCCGATCCCGAACTCCAAGCGGCGAATGCATTGATTAATTAGTTCTCGTAAGTATCTATTTGATTTTCGTTTTGCTCAATTCCAAAACAGTGGCGTTTTTGCTCCAATTTATTTGCTCATGCATTTTGGGGATTTTCACACTTTGAAAACCCTTCCAAGGGTGCTGCTGGTACCTGGAAGACAAACTAACTATAATCTGATTAAAGCTTGAACTGGATATTTTTATATGAAGTTGCATCATTTAGTGCCTAACTCTTGGCTTTGACTTGTGCATTTTTGTTTAATACACCTGACTCTGACTCTGACTCTCACTCTCACTCGTGACTTGTGCTACCATGCAAAAAGAAATGAAAAGGAAAAAAAAGAAACCTATAATTTAAAAATTGACTGGTTCTGTTTCTTTCCACTCTTGGCTTTGACTTCATGGTATAAAAAAAAGAAATGAAAAGTTGGCTTGTATTATTATTATTTGAGAGCTTATAAAAATTGACTAATGACTAATACTGGTTCTGTTTCTTTGGTGAAGTCTGGTTTTGTTCAACAAATTGACTAATACTGATTAATTGGAAACACTTACTGATGGAAGAAGCAAGTGGAGCTCACAGTCACAGATCCTTGGTTTGACTAGAGAAATTGAAAAGATATATAACAAGTTGGCCACAAAGCGCATCTGTCGGATCATATGATTAGCCTATAATTAGACGGTACTGTTTCACTTGTTGATTTCCTTTTTTATTTTCGGATTTCTGGTTCTTTAAATAATTACTTAGCTTATGAAGTTAGCCCAATCATTAAAAGAGTCTTTTTTAAAGAGACCAATAAAAATCCCTTATTTAGAATTGTCATCACTTTCAAATAATCTACTTTACTGTAATTAAATTCGTGAGACATGTTGAATATTTTAATATATTTTTTACATGTTTGCAATTTATTCTTTTGCATCTATGAAATTGGCATTGAAAGCAATTGCAAATAGTGATATGATACTTTTAGTTCTTTAATTCGTGAGAAATTGGCAATTGCAAATAGTGATATGAAATTGGCATTAAAAAAAATT
Organism: Carex parvula; assembly: GCA_025461045.1. Taxonomy (NCBI): domain Eukaryota; kingdom Viridiplantae; phylum Streptophyta; class Magnoliopsida; order Poales; family Cyperaceae; genus Carex; species Carex parvula. Next base: position 598,052 of record JAJGRW010000400.1, on the reverse strand, counting down.
AACAAAAACATATTTACTTTCTTCCATACATTGAAACAGATTGGTCACTCGCCAAAATCACCAAAACCAAATAAGCAAATTATGTTTTAGTTCTTTAATTATATGGAAAATTGAATAGATATCCAAACTCAGTTGTGAATACTATGTATCAGTTTGTCTCATTCTATATACATATTTTGGTTTTAGGTTGTAGAAGAAGATAGTTTAAGTTTGAGAGGAAAGAAGGAGAGGGGCAGGGGTCGATCTTCAAGGAAGTAATTGTTTGTAATCAGGCAAGTTTTCTCTCTTTCTTAATTCTATTATGAAGGTTAATTACATTATTAATTATGTACTACATTTTGTTAGTTATTAATTCTATGTTGGCTAATTACATTATTAAACCGGAACATTTAGTATGCCTTTTAGGTTTATACCCGTTCAGAATTAATCCGATAGGGATTAATTTTGAATAGTCCCCGATTTGGGACTGCTCTTTGAATGCTTTGTCTCATCTAGGATGTGAAGAAATGTATGTGGATCTAGTATTTAAGAAAAATTTGGTATCATTTTCCCTTGTTGTTCCTACGAGTACGTATTGAATTACATGTCCAAAATGATGTGTTTCTAACGCGTACTCGGGGAACTAAGGGGAAATGCTGCCGAATTTTTCTTAAATATTAGATTCACATACATTTCTTCACTACTGAGACATAGCATTCAAAGAGTGAGATAGGATTGTTGACCGGCCCTGTGTAAGCCCCAAAAGAGTAATGAATATTTAATGACATTATTTCATTGAAGTGTCAAAATAGTAAGCAAGACATTACTTTAAGTTTATTTTTGATCTCGTGCGTATTTGGTTTTATTTAGAACTAATCAAGGCAAGGCAAGAGAAAGGAAGAGAAGCATCATCTCTGGTACGTATGTTTAAATTCATAGTTTATGTAGTGTAGATGCCGCTTGTATGGCTGTATACAAGTCCTGTTGCATGGATGATGCAACAATTAATTGTGAATTTCTTCCATGACTTGCTTTAGAGGGTCCGTTATCAATTAATGATATCTGGAGGGTCTAAAGTATAGATCTGGACATTATCTTTGTTTATTCAAAATTAATAGAATTTGTTGTTTAAATTGAATGTACTAAGGTGTAGTTAGGATTTGAGTCATGTCACCAAAGTAATCAAGAATGTCATCTATTAATTGTTGTATTTAGGTCATGTTTATACAATATCTTAATTATAAATGTATGTCATGATTAGGAGAAATGGAGGGTGATCGTAGTTGGATGTATGGTCCTCGTTACGTGAACAAGCGAATGAATCTCACATTTGTTAAGGGTGTTGAGAGTTTTTTTGAATATGCATTCAGTATTCAAGAAAATATAATTAGTGGTGATCGCATTAAGTGTCCATGTGCCAAGTGTGGGTGTACTAGATGGTTGGATAAGGAAACTATCGGAAAACACCTGATGAAATCGGGGTTCCGACTTTTTTACGAGAAGTGGTTCATGCATGGTGAGGAATATAGCCAAGTGGAACAGAGCCAACCCGAACAGAGCCAAACTGAGGTGGAGTCGCCAAATGCTATGGTTGACATGATTCTTGATGCTGCAGGTCCGTCTTTTGAATGGACTGCGGACGAACCCCCGAATCAACAAGCTCAAGAGTTTTATAACATGATGAAAGCGGCAGATGAGCCGTTATGGGATGGTTGTGATAAGGAACATACTGTCCTTGCATGTGTTACCGAACTCCTTAGCATTAAAGCCGACTGTGGCATAACCAATGAGGGATTTAATCGGATCATATCGGCCGTGAAGAAGTGGCTTCCGAAAGAGAACAGGTTGCCTCCAAATCAATATCAATGCAAGAAATTGGTGAAAGGGTTGGGATTAAGTCACGTGAAGATCCATGCTTGTCCGAATGATTGCATGTTATATTTACTTTGTTTGAACGTTTAGGTTCATGTCTTTATATTTACTTTGTTTGATTTTATCATCTCAACTCTAGATATGGCACCGAGAAGAAAGGACAAAGGAAAGGCACCGGCGGGCGACGAGGAGGACTCGAGTCAGAGGAATGTTCGCGGTGCAAATTCATATATTTCGCCGCCTCCAGATCCGAGTGTGCGACCAGTGCTTCGGTTAGGGGGTCACAGGTAATATTCTTTTTTGTGTATGTTGTAATTATACATTAATTGCAGTGATTGTAATAATTAATTTCTATTATGCAGGACTTTTGATGCAGGGCACCCAGAGCTGACGAAGCAGGTCGCAAAAATTATATCGCAGCTAGTACCCACAGCATATCCTGGACCGTACACCAGATACACGGATTTCCCTGATGATAACAAGAAAGTTATCCAGGCAGACTTTTTGGTAAGTAAAATTTTCTGAAACAAAACCTCTAATAATTACTTGTTTCCTTTTTTTAAGCTAACAAACTGAGTTATGCATTGCAGAAGCACTACCAGTTTCCACCGGAGGTACCAGACAGTATTGCATGGGATGTATTCCGCAGAATAGCTGACAAACGCCTACAGGATATGCTTAACAAGGCCAGGGAGGCAGCAACCAAGTCCTATGGAGAAGAATTGCTCGAGTGGAAGGAGCGTGGGGCTGCTCCTCGACCCCATGACTCCTGGATCAAGCCGGAGTTCTGGCCCGGACTCGTCGATCATTGGTGTAGTGATGCTTTTGCCCGTCGGAGCCAGCGGAATGCTTTAAATAGGGCCAATGCTGAAGGGTCAGGGGCCACAACGGGTTCTGTGAACATGCTTGTTCACAAACAACGCTTCGTAAGATTATCTTCATTAAATTAATCTATTTTCATTCCAATTGAATCTAATCGTACTAACCTTAATAATTTTTTTTAAATGAAATTGTCTTTCAAATTCTTAACAGGAGCAAGAAAAAGGGCGCGAACCTAGATGGTCCGATGAGCTGTTCCAGCCTACCCATACGAAGAAGAAGACGGGAGAATATATTACCGGCAAGGCGAAAGAAGCACAGGTAATAATACTTTAGAATCGTTTTAAAAAATATCATGGTTCCTGTTGTATAACATTTTTGTTATATTTTACAAAATTTGCAGGAAAAATATGAGAGTGCTATGGTGCAGAAGTATGGAGAGGATAGAAACACATGGCCTGCATACGACGGCGACGTCTGGTACTCTACGGGAATATCTGATCAGAATGCCCACGGCGATAACTATGGTCTCGGTGCTTTAGGTAAAATAAAAAGTCACTTTAATTTTAAATTATTATTTTTAGTTGTGTAAGATAATACTAATTGTCTTATTTTTAATGTTTCAGGCAAGACGAGACGCATGTTTCGCTCCAGTGGGTCGAGCAGTCAGTCGCATTCTTCACAGTCATATTCTTCTATGCCGCCGGCTCCGCAGCTCACAGAAGAGCATATCGATATGATATCTACTCGGGTACTTGATAGGATGGAGGATCGGTTATCTGATAGGGATGATCGGTTCCTTGATAGGATGGAGGATCGGTTTATGTCCAGGATCACCGACCTTTTCAAAGCTTCTTAGGTACGAAATTCGATAATTCAGTCCAACTTCAATTGTGAACCCTGAATCTTAAATTCTAATTATCTAAACTATTGTTTTAACAATCTCACAGGGAGGTTCGGGCTCGCAGCATGCCTCGAGGCCCGCTCCTCAAGATGACGAGGATGATGACGAGGGGCAGGGGTCGGATGTTGGTGGTGATGGTACTAGTTAGGTTTAGATGTTTATGGTACTACTTAGGTTGTTTATGGTGACGGATTTTGATAGATGTTTATGGTACTTGACATTTCGACATTTATGTTTGTATTACATTACGATTATTATGTTTGATGAACTTTGTTGTATGTTTATGTTTATTTGTATTACTTGATATTACGATATCTATGTTTATGTTGTATGTTGGTACGTGTCGTACCAAATATTAAATGGTGCAAATTTAAATAAAATAATAAAATATAAAAAACTTGACAAAAGAGTATCAGCGACCAAATTTAAGTATCAGCGACCGTAATTATTTGTCTCTGATAATTTATGTATCTGCGATTGTTTCGACTATCAGCGGCCGTTTTTTAGTATCAGCGACCGTGAACTTTGGTCGCAGAAAGTGTTTGCTGACGTCAAAAAAAAACAATAGCGACCAAAAAATATTGGTCGCAAAAACAGTATCAGCGACCGGGTGACGTATTATCAGCGACCGGTGACGTCATCAGAAGAGTATCAGCGACAATGCTTACAGCGACCGGGCTTTCAGCGACCAAATTGGACTTTCAGCGACCAGATTGGATATCAGCGACCGGCGCCTATATTATCAGCCACCGGAAAACCGGTCGCTGATACCCCTTTTTGCTGTAGTGAATACAAACATAAATTCATGTTGGATGAAAGAACCGGATATGTGTTTCGGTAATAACAATGTATGAATGGAGCTGGTTACTCATACCCTAATAAGCTAATAAAAAAAAAAACCTTACCCATATTTTTCTTGTATAATACATCACCGGTCGGATAAATGGTTAAAAGGGTATCATTGACACCCTATCTATGAGCCCACCATCGAACTGCATTATTGTTAGTCCATTTTTTCATGTTTTCTTTTTCTTTTTCAATCATGATAAAAATTAGGTGAGCCAACGCACCAGAGGATGAGGAAATCTCTATTTTTTTGTCATAAAAGCAAAATTCGGTGGGCCCGCCACAATAATTCTATAATTAATACATATAAATAACATAACCTATATCAATTATGCCACATGACAAATCATTTAGTAATCTTTGAGAAATTACTTCTTGATATTTCTCTGAACATAGTAAAAGTTTTAAAATCAATAATATTTTACACTAGCTAGTTCTACTTTTGATACAGAGTATTATTAAAAATTTCAATTCAAATTAAAGCTCAATTAGCACCAACTGTACAATCTTCATAAAGAGTTGATATGTTCAGTTTTTAGAAATATTTGATGTGTTAGATATAAATACTTGATATGATATACATCAACGCTTTCATGCGTCAGCTGTATTGGAACCCTCCTCTACATATAAATAACATAACCTATATCACATATGCCACATGACAAATCTTTGAGAAATTACTGCTATCATTTTATTTTCCTTTTAATTTATTTGTTGTTTACTTTTATTCTGAACTTGTTGAATATATTTACAAACACACAAGATTTATGTCTCCATCAATGATAAGTGTACGTGTTGATTTGCTTCTAACTGCTGAACTTTTTATTTTAATAAATATAAAATTTTAAATTATACTTCTTGAAATAAATATTAGAGGAAATCCGGAATTTAGGAGCGCTCAATTTTATATTCTGCCCATAAAAATCATAAATTCTCGCCATTTCAAGATTCCAGTCTCAGTTTTGGATTATTGTGTAAAATCTGAGCATTGTTGCTCATTCCAGTTTGAGGGAGCGTCTGAAATTGCTGAGACAGCAAGTTAGGATGAGTAGATTTGATCAATTTAAAGTTGGTGGGAAAAAAATAAAATAATGAAAGAAATGTACGTAGTTTTGAGTTTTGACTTAATTTCTATGCTAGCTAGATGAATAGAAACGGCAATTTTAGAAAAGAAATTCTTCGAGTTTATAATCTTAATTAGAGGTAAATAATTTTTTTTTAATAATTTAACTTGAATTAATATGAAACTAATTACACTAGGATAGATAAGAAAGAGTTGCAAGAGTTGAGACTTGAGAGGTGAACAAGATAAATTAAAGTCTCTCAAAATAAATAAGAAACTATACAAGTTGTGAAGAGTAAATAGAAAAGAGAAGGGTTCATGCCTCCATTGTGCCTCTATTTTTAAAAACTTTAATAACTCAAAACATAAAACATAGACGTCAAAATAAAACCGTTACATGTGATCTATGTTATTTTCTCTATGTGCTCATAAAAAATAATCACATTTTTATGTGAATCAATAAGTTAAAAAATCAACGTCTATAAATTATCCACATTAGTACACTTTTACAAGCTCTTGATGACAACCAAAACAAAGTGATGTGAAACGTCATAATGTTTTACACGCGCATAGATAAAATAATATAGATCATATCCAATGGTTTTATTTTGACTTTTAAGTTTAAATTTGAGTTATTGAAGTTTTTAAAAATGGAGGCATGAGGGCACAAAAAATGAAGGCATTTTAACCCTTCTCATAGAAAATTTTCCCTAATATTTATTGTGCGAATTCATAACTAAGACAGAAATATATATAGGATTCACAATTCAAAAATGTATCTAACAGACTAAATTACACTGGTCATTAATAAATTACTAACAAAAATGCATTGTTTGTACAGATAAAAATTTCCTATAATTAAGGATCACTGATATCATGGATAAGCAAAAATAGAAAAAGAGAAGATTGAAAAATGCCTTTTTTAGAATTTTTTTAAATATTCCATTTTTGGGGTGTATAATGTTTGATTGCTCCACGTGGAAACAAAAAATTCATCGACTCATGCTGGCAGATTATGCAGGGATGGTCATTTAACCTCAAGAAAATAACAGTAAGAACAGAAAATAAAAAATAAAAAAAATTATCATCCAACTTAATTTTTCAATTTTCTCTGCATGTCAGCACTCCTTTATTGAAGGTAATTGATTTAAACCCATTTTCTTTTTGCAGTTCCAATTTCTTCTTTATAATTGGTCTTATTTTGTAAAAAAATTTCTTCTTGCTTAATATTATGTTCGGAAACCGATGAGCGATGAAGAAACCAGTTTTCTTGTTTGATTGTTATATCTGGTATTCTGATTTCAGCTATCAGTTTTGTTTTCCTTTGATTTCGCTGATCAAATGTTCTAATACTTAATTTGGAAAATGTCAAGTTTTCATTTAATTATTTAGAGACTCATCCAGAACATTTTTGAACTTTTGGTCCAATTCGGCAAATGGAGAACTTCGATTTCTAATTAAGATATTGTTTTTCATTAAAAATGAGCCAAAGTAGCATGCCTTTTTAAAATAAAAGATTATCAATTAGTCTTTCTTTTATTGAAAAAAAAAATAAGAAAATTGCTCTAGACATCATGTTCTTACCGTACGGGTCATATATATTTGATCGGATGGTTACGTCATGTTACTGAGTAAACACATTTTGAACTTCCTTTTAGGTATCTTCATTGCTGGCTATGCAGAGTTGATGCAATCTTCACTCCCTAACCCCATTACCAGTAAAAAAATAAAAAAGCTGCAATTCAAAATCTCTATCAGTTGCATCTTGTGCTACAATTTAACATCTAAGTTCTGACACCATGTCGACCGATTTAATGAATGAAATCCAAGAATCTGACAAGACCCCAAACAACCACACCCCGTGTCCCAGTACCGAAACTTTTACAGATGCCAGTACAAGCTCAAAAATTTGTACAGTTACTTACATTAAAGTCTTGCACGGTGACCTCGACATATGGATTCATGAAGCGCGGTCCCTACCAAACATGGATATAATGTCAGAGAGGATGAGGCGGTGCTTTTCCGGATGTAAGCCCCCTTGCATGAAACCCAGAAAGAAGCGAGGTGGGGTCCACAATATTATTACCAGTGACCCGTATGTATCTGTTTGCTTGTCGGGTGCAACTGTTGCACAGACCCGAGTTATACCTAATTCCGAGAACCCGAAATGGGAGGAGCATTTTGTTGTTAATGTGGCGCATCCCACTGCTATGGTTGAATTTCAGGTAAAGAATTGAAGCACTGGTACAAATTTTTGCATGCACTAAATTAACGAGAATCGGTCAGTTTTTGTTGCTATTGTAATAAATAAAATCAAGTACAGAAAAATAATGTAACCACCTAAAGCAAAATAGAAAGCTGACCACTGTTCAATATATACTTCACCAATATCAGTATGGATATTGGTACCTTGTCTGGTAGTGGTACAGTACCAGTGAGATAAAATTTCCTTTTTTTTGGTTTATTGGTTGACAGTAACTCCAAATCCAGCTGTAATCCTTAGTTAATCATATTTCTCTCTACATATTGTTAGGTAAAAGATAACGACTTGTTCGGTGCGCAATTGATTGGTATTGCCTCAGTACCAGTTGAAAAGGTCATGACAGGAGAAGTAATAAAGAGTTGGTTTCCCCTGGTAAATCAATCAGGTGAACCAGTCAAATCTGGTCAAAGCAGCCCAGAGCTGCACATATCATTACAATATAAGGCAGTAGAGATGAATAGTTTGTATGGAAATGGTGTTGGAGCGGGTCCAAACTATTCGGGTGTGCCCAATGCGTACTTCCCTTTAAGAAAAGGCGGTAAGGTAATGGCAAAACATGTAAACCTGATAATATATTTATTATACTTGTATAATTATAAGGCCATAACCAGATTGAAGGTTACATTATATAGTATATACTTGATAAAACTCGTGGATTCTGATTTGTAGGTAACCTTATACCAAGATGCTCATGTGATGGATGACACATTACCTAAGATAGAGTTAGATGGAGGCAAAATGTATGAGCAAAATAAATGTTGGGAGGATATTTGCCATGCAATACTAGAGGCACACCATCTGATATATGTGGTGGGGTGGTCCGTTTACCACCCGGTGCAATTAGTGCGTGAACCGACACGCCCATTGCCGAACGGAGGCGACATGACTCTAGGAGAGATGTTGAAATTTAAGACACAAGAGGGAGTAAGAGTGGTGTTGCTGATATGGGACGATAAAACCTCGCATGATAAATTTTATCTCAAAACGGTACATCTAACTAATCTTTTCTTCATGAAATAATATCACATTTGGCTTTACTACTTTAACATTTTAGGGCATCAAGGCCCTATTTAATTTATTCACTATATGGTTCATGATTTGTTGGGTATATTATATATATGATAATTTGAAAATTGAAGAGATATACGTGAATAATTTTCCTTTGTTTATTTTCATACCACTATTTTTAACAATGTAGAATGGCATAATGCATACGCATGATGAAGAAACAAGGAAGTTTTTCAAGCATTCAAGCGTGCATTGTGTGTTGGCACCTAGATATGCTAGTACCAAACTTAGCATTTTCAAACAACAGGTGAGCCTTCAGATCTTATCCTTACATGAGAGATGTTCTAATTTAATTACTAAATAAGATCAAAATTCATAATTAAGTAACGGTGTAGTGAGAAATCCCCAATGAGAAAGATTAACATGAAAAGAAATCCTCAGTACTGATTAGTGATTATTTTTAATTAGTTCCATAGTCACTCTAATTTGGTTTATTATTATTATTATTTAGGAAGTAAAAAACATTATTTGAGTTTCAGGTAGTGGGTACTCTATTCACACACCATCAAAAGTGTGTGATTGTCGACACACCTGCTGGGGGAAACAACCGTAAAGTAACCGCTTTTATTGGAGGTCTCGACATGTGTGATGGACGATACGACACACCAGAGCACAGGCTTTTTAAAGATCTCAACACGGTTTTCAGAAGCGACATCCACAACCCCACATTGACAGTATGACCCTTCTCTCACCCCTTGATCGCAATTTCTATAGAAATGAAATATCCTGCTTTACTGATAAATCACCACATGTACAATTCATTCCTGTATTTTTGCAAGGAGGCCTTAACATAGTAGGAATATTTAAAATGATATCACCTTATATTATTCACAACTTCACTATATTATACTACTATGATCTTTTTCTTAATTAACAGAATCTGGTATCCATTTAATTTTCAAGAAAGAAAATCAATGTATCACTGAGAAAATGATTTCACTTTATTAGTTGAAAAATAAAGGGGGATTTTCATGTATGCACCAACAAACCTTGAAATTAGGTATTTCCCGCTCTAAAATTATTAATATCATATTTACCCTTCTAAAGTTCCGAAACTCACAAATATACCCAATTCATTGTCTTCTCTGTTAAAATTCATAATATCATATATACCCAATTCATTACCCCCTCTAAAATTCATAATATCATATTTACCCGCGGTACAATGAACCGTTTATTATTTATAACACACTCTCTATAAATAGGTAAATGGAAATGGGCCGAGACAACCATGGCATGACCTACATTGTAAAATTGAGGGGCCAGCGGCATATGACATATTAACAAATTTCGAGCAGAGATGGAGAAAGGCGACAAAATGGAAGGTTAGTTTGAGAAGAGTGACGAGTTGGACCGATGATACATTGATAAAAGTCAATCGAATATCTTGGATTCTCTCTCCTTCCAATGACAACTCCAATAATGCATATGTTTGTAACGAAGAGGATCCCGAAAGTTGGCATGTGCAAGTATGTATTTACTATCTTACCCTCTTATATATTTTTCAATGAGTGAGGCTACGGTACTATGCATAGCGCAGATTGGTCCGTAAAATGGATCAATATCTTCATTTTTGAAGTCGAGACAGTTGATGTGAACCGTTCAACATGATCTCCATATAAAAATATACTTGTAGATCAAATTTTACATTTTTTAGAATGTTTTTACTATTTTTTTTTAGATAGGTGGAAATTCACTTGATCTAAATTCTAAAGACTAGAAACCATTCAAAAGTACTGATCTTATACCTACTAAAAATATGAGTAGAACTAGGGTGCTCTCGAGTTCACCAAGTCCTTGGTGAACTCAAGTCCAAAACTCATCGGATCGGCTTCAAACGATGAATCCGACCGTTGAAACCCGTCTACCTTACGAGTGATGCGTCTACATGTAAAAATTTTAAATTTTGAAATTAATTTTGCATAGAGTCAAGTGGTCAAAAAACGTCAAAAAATAAATGTATTAAAATTAATTCATTAACCTTCTAATTTTGACCACTTGACTCTATACAAAATTAATTTCAAAATTTAAAATTTTTGTACGTAAACGCATCACTCGTAAGGTAGACGGGTTTCAACGGTCGGATTCGTCGTTTGAAGCCGATCCGATGAGTTTTGGACTTGAGTTCACCAAGGGCTTGGTGAACTCGAGAGCACCCTAGTTCTACTCCTAAAAATATATATAATAGAAATTCTAAAAAATGTAAAATTTGGTCTGCAAATACATTTTCATATATAGATCTTGTTGAACAGTTCATATTAGACTCTGAAAACAAAGATATCGATCCATATATAGTATGGACTAATCTGCGCTATGCATAGTACCACAGCCTCACTCTTTTTCAATATTGACCAATTTTGTTTTGATAATTTTGAATATAAGAACTATTTACAATACTATACTAGACAGCCACTGAGATAAAATTTTCTGATGTTGATTTTCTTTAATTTGGTGAAACCAGCTGAAAGTTGTAGGAAATAAAACATTAAATTACATTCGAAGTTTGAATATTTTTCCACCACTTCTATTAAGAACTTTCTTATTTGATGCTAGGTTTTTCGGTCGATTGATTCAGGATCAGTGAAGGGATTTCCAAAAGTGGTACAAGAGGCAGAAGCACAGGTACGCCAAAAGAAGGGGACTGTTATTATTTTATTAGCTTTAGGAGCTACTTCTTTGTAACTTTTTATCTGTTAACTTTTTTTCTTTTTTTTTCTTTTTCATGACAGAACCTTGTATGTGCAAAGAATTTAAAGATAGACAGGAGTATACACACAGCATATGTAAAAGCCATAAGAGCAGCACAGCACTTTATATACATAGAAAACCAATATTTTATTGGTTCATCATACAGTTGGCCTTCCCACAGAAAAACAGGTGAAGTTACATAATCACCCTGTAAAAACTTAAACCAGACAATTTTGCAAAATGCAAATTTTCATATTTTTGTGACAATTTCCATATTCTCATTTAATTATAATCTAATGCTTCTTTAAAATAGGTGCTGATAATCTGATACCAATTGAATTAGCATTAAAAATTGTAAGCAAGATAAAGACTAGAGAACGCTTCTCGGTTTATGTTGTGATTCCCATGTGGCCCGAGGGAAACCCTACCAATGCACCAATGCAAGAGATCCTCTTCTGGCAGGTAAAAGAAAATGCTAGCAACTACCTCATACAACTCCAAGCACATAACACAAAACACTGAGCAGAGAGAAAAACAAAACCCCCCCCCCCCCCCCCGGAATTCAGATCCAGTGCAGTAACCCAATTTTTGAGTTTTGATCCAAACCGTCCAAGGTGCTCTAACACGAATCTTAAAGAACCTGGACCCCACAAATAATACTGGCCCCCTGCGCTACCACCGAATAGGCACCGTACACGTCAAAACTCAAAAATTGGGTTACTTTAGGGGATCCGGACTCCCCCCCCCGGGCCCCCTTTTATGGCTGAAAAAATACCCCCTTAAAAACATTGAAATTACGTATTTTCCCCTCTAAAATTCATAATATCTTATTTTCCCTTCGAAATTCCAAAAATTCATTAATTAGAAGACTAAATATTACGCTTAAATAGGTTACATATTGTTTTTAAAAAGGGTAAAATGGGTACTTTATAAATTTAAATGGGTTTAAATTGGGTAAATTTGTAAGTTTTTGCAATTTAGAATGGTAAATATGATATTATGGATAATTTTAGAGGGGGGAAATGTAATTTTAAGGTTTTTGAGGGGCATACATGAAATTCCAAAAAAAAAAAGTTGAACCATACACAAAACCCAAAAATGCATATATTAGAATCCGATCGACCGGTACAATTATATATGTCACCTATTAATTTGTTAACACTTCTATTTTGTGTTAATTAGGGGCTAACAATGAAAATGATGTACAAGATGATAGCAACTGCTTTAAACCAAGAAGGCTTATCAGAAACACACCATCCACAAGACTATTTGAATTTTTACTGCCTCGGAAAGCGTGAATCTGGTACCAGAGACAGGTCTTCTCTTCTCGGTGAAAGCTCCTCAGTGAGTACGCACTGAAGTTAGTTTCAGATTTTATTCATTTTAATTACATGTGCTCTACAGGTTATAAAATACCATACTTTTTGTTACTAAAAACACTAAAAATGATTTTTTTTTCATGTTTTCTATGAACATGTATAACATTTTCTATGATTTTTAAATTATATTTTCAGTTTCGGGGCATATGATGCTTTTTAACACATACCATTGTTGCACGGAAGCGGGACACGTCCGATTCGCTTCGTGATTCGTGCTTATTTGATCCGCACAAATATTGAAGCGGCATGAACAAATATTAGAGCGGCGTGCACGGATCATGAAGCTAATCAAACAGTTCCAAGCGGACATCGGACCAATTTGAGTCCGATGCTCATTGGACGCACCCCGCTTCCTTGTTGCACATGATGTTATCCCATTTTTCTATCACAAGAATATGCAAAATATTTACCTTTTCTAATTTATTTTGTGTAAAATTTGGTAAAGTGCATTTTGTTAAATTCATCATAAGTGTATTTTCGTAAACTTAATGAATCATCTTGCTTCAAGTTTTTTTTTTGGATAGTCACACAACATAGAAAAAATTAACAATTAAAATCTCAGTTAAGACTTGGTCAATGCATTAGATTAAACACTTTTGCTATCTTTTTTTTGTGTGTGTGTGCAGAAAGCGAGTCAGAAATTCAGGAGGTTTATGATATATGTGCACTCAAAAGGGATGGTTGTTGATGATGAATACGTGTTAATTGGATCGGCTAATATAAACCAGAGGTCTCTAGAAGGATCTCGAGATACCGAAATTGCTATGGGCGCTTACCAGCCTCACTACACGTGGGCCCGGAAACACGCTCACCCCCATGGCCAGGTCTCTCTCTCTCTCTCTCTCTCTCTTACTCACAGACACACATGCATATACACCCTTTGTGAGGGAAATGAAGAACCCTCAGTTGAGTGAGGCTATGGTACTATATGCATAGCGTGGATTGGGCCATACTATGGATCAATATCTTTGATTTTAATGTTTAAATTAGTTGATTTGAACCGTTCAACATGATCTTCGTACGAAAATGTACTTGCAAACTGAATTTTACTTTTTTTACTATTTTTTTACCTTTTTTTTAATAAGTAAAAATCACTACTTTTGAATGGTCTAGAATTTTTAGATCAAGTGACTAAACAAAAAGTAAAAAAATTATAAAAAATGTAAAATTTGATTTACAAGTACATTTTCATATGGAGATCATATTAAATGGTTCAGATTGACTGTTTGGACTTTAAAAACAGAGATATTGATCCATAGTACGGACCAATCCGTGCTATGCATAGTACCATAGCCTCACTCAAGAACCCTCACTTTTAATTATATGAACACGCAATAATATGTACATAAGCTTAAGTGTTAGTTGGATTTTACCAGCATCAGTACTACATAATGGTGAAAAAAATAACAACTGAACAATGAACATGTCACTAGTCTAGATAGATTGATATTTTGTCATGTATTTTTTAAATCAAATTAGTCAAGAAAATACTACATTTCCACCTTACAACAGCAATCTTTTTACTCAGTAAAGACTGTATAATTTTATACAGGTTTACGGGTACCGAATGTCATTATGGGCGGAGCACTTGGGCGAAGTCGAAGACTGTTTTACCGAGCCGCAAAGCCTAGAATGCGTAAAAAGGGTAAATGAATTGGCAGAGGAGAACTGGATCACTTACGGTTCACCAGAAGTATACAAGGATATGCAGGGACACTTAATGAAGTACCCGATTAGAGTAGAGAGAAACGGCAAAGTGGGTCCCATGCCCGGATTCGAGACATTTCCCGATGTCGGTGGTAAGGTGCTCGGTTCCCAGACATCTCTCCCTGATGTACTAACCACGTAACATTTTCGAGTTGTTTGCTTGTAACAGGTTAGACAGAAAATGTGAAAATTTCAAAATTTTCAAACAAGGAATGGAGTACAAATTTGTTGGCTACATGATACTCCACTTATTTTGGATGCACACATTATGAAAAATTTATAAATTGGTGGTGTTAATTTCAAAATTAAGAAGAAGAAAAATCCTTTTTATGATGTAGGACTGTGATATTTGTATCCCTAATATTTGGATTTGTGACATCCTTCATCGAGAATTGCAGAGTAGGTCCGATGGGCATCTGACTTAAAGTCTTTAGGTTTGATGAGTTCCATGACCATCTGATTCATTTTAAGACACATTTGCTCCGCTTTAATATTTATTCATGCTCACGTCAATTTTTATATGCACGGATCTTAATTCGGATAGAACAGTCATGTAGCCCATCATACCTAAAAGTAGATCCAATGTCCATCGGACCTATTCCGTTCTCTTCATAGAGAGGTGCTTTTGTGGGTTCCTCAATTTTTCACCTCTCCAATTTTTACTAAATACAAAGAGGAACATGGCGGAGTCAAGATTATTAGTAGAGTGGGATAAAATTTTAGAATGAGACATAGTTTTATAACTATTTTGAATATTAAGTATTTTTGTTATATATATAAGCACAGAAATAAAAAGATATTTTAAGAAAAAAAATTGGAGTAAGATATAATTAATTTTATATTTTTTTTTGGAATTAAGTATAGTTTTATAATTTTTCTGAAAAATATTAAAAATAAAAACATTTTAAAATCTTTTTGAGCCAAGAGAGGTAAGTGCCACCTCTGACTCAATTTTTTAGATCAAAATCATGATTTGAAGGACTTACCGAATTTTGAGACCCAGAACAACAATGATTGCCTTTAATATAAAATAAATGGAATGCAAAATTTTCTTTTCGTCAATTGATCAGTGATTAAATACTCTCAAAATATGTCACATTAGATAAACGTTTCTATTTAATTTTAATTTCAACTAATTTTGGTTTCAATTAACATGATTGTCAAATATGTCTGACTGTTTTTTTTCCCTTCCCTTTAAATAAAGCTTCTATTTTTATTTTTAAAGCAAGAAAAAGATTGATTAGAGAGAAACAAATTACATAAGATAGACTATCAGAGGTGGAACTAAAGAAAATAGATTCAGGATGAAACATAAAATACATAATTATTATGTGTATAAATATATAATATGTGGTTATTGTGAAGAACTAGTCTTTGATTTACTAGGAGAGACATATAGTTTTTATGTAGAAGGTCATCGGTTTGAAATATGAATGGAGAAAATCATTTGTTGTAATAAGAGATATTAAATAGTTCGGTGACTTAATTTTCAACTTTATTCAAAATCTCAAATCTCTACAACTTCGAAATGAAATTCTAACTATTAAATTACAACTATATATTAAATATTTATGAAATGAACTAAACTATATAAAATTAAAAAGGTCAGATAAATTTCAAGAGTAGAACTAGGGTGTTCTTAAGCTCACCAAGCCTCTTTGTGAGCTTAATTCAAAAACCTATTGAATTGGCTTCAAATGATGCATCCAAACTGTTGAAATCGATCTACTTCACGAGGTACGTTTACATGTCAAATTTATAAATTTTCGAACTAATTTATATAAAGTCAAGTGGTCAAAAAAAGATGATTTATAAGTTAATGTGTTCATTTTTCATTATTTTTTAACCGCTTGATTTTATATTAAATTAGTTTGAAAATTTATAAATTTGACATGTAAACTCATCACTCGTGAAATAGATCGGTTTCAACAGTTTGGATACGTCGCTTGAAGCCAACATGATGAGTTTTTTAGTTAAGCTCACAAAGAGACTTAGTGAGCTTAAGAACACCGGTACCGTAGTTCTCCTCAAATTTCTTTAAAGTTTATAGGGCTGCTAAGCTGCATTGCCTTCAAGATCCGTCTGATCAGGATCGGAGCCAAGCCGGCCCACGCTTATAACACACGGAGCTCTTCAATATTAGTGCGGATCTCAATCGGACGGTCCAGATCTATTAACGTTCCGTTAATGCAGAGATACGAATTCCTGTGACTATCGAAACTATTGAACCCGAAAATACCGAACCCGATATGTAGTTAAGAGCAGCGGATCTGAAATTTGACCCGTTAACCGTTAGTGCGATTAAATTAAACCCTCGTCATTTTATTCCCTCTTTGAAATACAAATACCCAAACCAAAATCTCGCGCCACCAATCAATGGCAATTCCCTTGTCACAAGAATCTCAACTTTTCTACTCAAACCCTAATCCTAACCCTAACTCCAATGGAATTCTTTCATCGAACAAGCGACTGGGAGTTTGGTTGGAGACTGCCACTTATACCCGCTTTCTTCTTCAGTGCACCAAGACCAGGTCTTTGCACCTCGGAAAGCTTCTTCATTCGCTCATGATCAGAACCGACTATAGACCCCGTCTATACATGCACAATATACTCCTCAACTTGTATTGTAAATGTGGCGACTTGTTGACTGCCCGTCAACTGTTCGACAAAATGCCTGTGAGAGATTCCCTTACATGGAATTCTCTAGTTTCTGGCTACTCTCAAATGGGTTTGTATGATAATGCGTTAAATGCTTTTAGAAATGCAAGAAATGGTAGAGTTTTGCTTGACCAGTATAGTTATGCCGGTGCGCTCAGTGCATGTGCCGGGTTAGAGGATTTAAAGCACGGTAGAATAATTCATGGGTTAATCGTTGTGAATGGGTTTCTTACTAGTCCGTTTGCTGTGAATTCTGTAATGGATATGTATTCTAAATGTGGCATGATAGGTGATGTGAGATTAGTTTTTGACCGAGCTAAAGAAGTAAATGAAAGTTCATGGAATTTACTAGCCAGTGCCTACGCAAAATCTGGTAGGCCTGAGATGGCAATAGAGGTTCTACTTCGGATGCACCGGTCAGGGGCTAGGCTTAACAATTTTGCTCTTTGCACGGTTCTTAAAGCATGCAATGCTTCTTTAAATTGTGAAGAAATAAGAAGGGTGATACATGGTTGTGTGGTAAAAATTGGTTTAGATTTGGATTTATTTGTAGGTAGTGCCTTGGTTGATCTGTATGCAAAAAGTGGTGGTTTAGAGGAGGCCATTAAAATATTTCAAAATATTCCAAATCCAGATGAAGTGGTATTTAATGCCATGATTGCTGGCTTTTGCTGGTTAGGAAATGAAATAAATCGGGAAATTAGGATTGGAGCACTGGAGCTATATCGTGAGATGCTAAGAAGAAGAATCAGACCATCTAAATGTACTTTGAAGATTGTGCTAGAGGCTTGTAATTTGATAAATGAAATTGAATTTGCAAGGCAACTTCATGCGCATGTGGTTCTAAACGGGCTTGAAAATGTCGGGTTCATTGGCCATTCCCTAATTTCCCTCTATTCAAATTCAGGTTTTATTGCTGATAGTTTGAAATGTTTTGATTTGGTTTCAAAGGAAGATGTTTTTGTTTGGGGCACTATGATTAATGCTTATATTCATAACGGGCATTTAGAGAAAGCATTTGATTTGTTCAAAGAAACTTTGTCTCTTAGGTTAAACCTAGATGGTTTCATCTTATCAAATTTAACAAATGGTTGTGCAGATACGGGTTTAATTCGAATTGGAGAGGAGATCCATGCTTATATGATCAAATCAGGGCTTGACGGTTACACTGTTTGTTGTAATTCATTGATTGGTATGTATAGTAAAACTGGGGATATAGAGGCAGCAATTAGGGTTTTCAATGCGATAGATTGCTTCAATGTTTCTTCATGGTCTGATATGATTTCCGGTTATGGTGTTAACAGTTTTGGGAGGGAGGCTGTGGACCTTTTCGAAGAAATGGAAAGGCATGGGCTTACAATAAATGAAAAGGTCTTTTTGGCAATTCTTACCGCTTGCAGCCATTGTGGGATAATTGAAGATGGAATTAGGTCAGGATTATTTCTCCTCTCTCCTTCTCTCTCACACACACACAAGCACACAGCAGCATGCACACTTTCATCCACATACACACATTCTGAGTAGGGTGTTCATTGGATCCGGTTTATTTGATTTTCAACTGAACCGACAAATTTTGGATTAAATGGTTCGGTTCGGTTGTATTTATGAATTACTTCTTTTTTTTATATTTGGTTCGGTTTAATATCTCTTATTTCAGTTCCACCAAACAAACTGAATTTTACTTGATATTTACTTGAATTACTTTGGTTTTTTTAATCTCTCTTTTTCGGTTCACTGTTATATATATTTATTTCTGTAATTATTAAATATATTTGTGTATGTATTGAGTTTTGACCATCTGAAATTTAATCTCTCTTATTTCGATTCAACCAAACAAATCGAATTTTACTTCGGTTTTTCTTAGTTGTTATTCGGTTGACAAATTTAATTAGGTTGGTTCGGTTAGATTGTTGGAAACCAAATAAAATCTTTGTTTGACTATTTTAATACAGTTTTAACCGAACTGACCTTTTGAACACCCCTATGCACAAGCACCAATCATATGTAGTTCATGTTTCTCGCACAGACCATATGTACAGGTTGTCTATCATGGATGCTCTGCTGGTAACATACTGGCTTATACCAAGTACAAAAGAAGTAACACTTATTAGTTCTTTTGTCTTTTTTATTATAGGTTTTACGAGACAATGATCAAATACTATGGTTCATCTCCAACTGTGAACCACATGTCTTGCATGGTTGACCTGTTGGGCCGTGCTGGAAGGCTAACAGAGGCCGAGGATTTCATAACGGGTTCTGGGTTTGAATCCAATCCTTTAGTCTGGCACACTCTTTTTCAGGCTTGTCGACTTAACAGAGATAAAGATAGGGCTATAAAGGTAGGAGAGAGGTTAATAGAGCTTGAACCATTAAATGCTGCTACTTACATCATTTTATACAACATTTATATGAGTATGGGGAAGTTTTCGTTGGCTATGAAAACAAGAGGTTTAATGAGGGAAAGAGGAGCTGTTAGAGAAACTGGTTTTACTTGGATTGAGACCCGTGGGCCCGTTAAAGTTTTGACTGACGGATCACCTAATTCTTTACCGCCCCGATATAGCTCAATTTACAAAAAAACCCACAAATTCTTAGTTGATACAAAGGAGAAGAGTAAGGGTAGTGACAGTAAGATATGGGAAATGGAGTTTCATACCAGTAACAAATGGGAGGGTAATTCAGTAAAAATCCATGGAGAATTGTTGGCGGTTTGCATCGGATTAACGGATTTACCCGGTTTCGCTCCGATTAGGATTGTGAAGAACCAGAGAGTTTGTAATGATTGCCATGAGGTGCTGGAGTTGTTATCGGATAGTGAAAAGAGGGAAATTTTAGTTAGAGACCCGACCCGTTTACATAGATTTAATTTGGGTAAATGCTCCTGTGGAGATTATTGGTAGTTGTCAAAGCTTTTGCAGAATTGATTTATTTGTTAATTACTTGTATATATAACTGTCCATTTTTATTTTTATTTTCATTTTCTTAATAGAGGCTCTTTTGTCTTTTAGAGACACTATCTTGAAACAAATAAGAATAGAGAATGAAGATAAGTGTTTTAATTTCCATGAAGGATTAATTTTGGAAGGATGAAGTTAGTATTTTGGAGGTATCATTGTATTGCTCTTTTGATTATTCTCCCTTTTAAATGGTTCCTGGTTGGTTAGTCCATGACCATGATCCTATTAAAGAATTATTGTTTGACTATTCTGATTTTTAAAATCCTTAATAACAATAATTTCATTTAATAAATTCGATAACTGTATACATAATTAACAACAAAAGTCTTAATTTTAACAAAAATTTGTAACTTATCGGATTAGGATATAAGGACTATTTTGTATCATTATTCTATTTGTAATTGATAAATATAAAGTTTTATTTGTACGTTTAACAATATAATAATTATATAGGGACAAACATATGTACAATATTTTATACAATTTTATTTAATTAACAATTTTTAATGAAATTAATTATTTTGTATTCTATTTAAAAATAATGGAACTAATATTTTTTTATATTTAAAGTAATATATTTATTTATTTGTTAATTTTTTATTAAATTATATAAGTCATTGATTTATGAGAATGGTTCAAATGTTTTCATTTTTTGTCTTCCATCATGTCTTTACTTAATTTTCTAATAACAAAAACTTTAAAAGTTATATTTGAAAATGTACCATTAGATGTAATATATATTTTTTTTCTTTGTGCACATAAAAAATTTATCACTTTTCGATTTTGTCTTTATATAAATCAATAAGAATCAACGTCCAGAATTTTATCCATATCAATATAATTTTGCAACTCAGATTAAAACAAAATTAAAATGCCATAATCATTTATATGTGCATGGAGAAAATTATATAGATTAAATGTAATAGTTTTATTTTGATATTTTAGTTTTAAATTTTAAATTATTAACGTTTGAAAAAAGGTATAATGAAAGCACAAAAAATAAAGAATTTGATCTAGGGCCGGATCCAGGATTTTCATTTGGGGGCAAAAGATAGCAAATAGGGTTTAAATAGTTAATCGGGTTCAAACACATTAGCTAATCGGGTACTAGATAAAAAATAATGCTCTGACTTCTAATTCTAATTACCAATTCAAATTCAAGAAATTTATTTTAATTTAACTCAAAATTTAATCCAAATTACAAATTAGAATTTCTGAGGAGGCAAAAAAAATTCTGAGAGACAAAGCTAATCTGGGTCTATAGATTTTCATAAAATTTCAAAATTCAGGAGGACCAAACTTGGGTTCGCCCCTGATTTGAACTCTCATCTTAATTTATTCAGTAAATATTTACTATTTATTAATTGTTTGTTTACTTGTAAATATTTTTCCAGTAAATTTGATCCTGTGGAAGCAAATGCAGTAGAGAAGGGATACAAATTTTAAACAAATTTTTAAATACAAACAGATGGCATGGGATACTAACCAAACTCCACAGTGACACTCATTGCAGCGTTCCAGGCTTCCACAGGCTTCCGAGTCCATATCACTCGCTCCGTCCGATAAGAATCCGGGCCAATCCGGTCCGAGGGAAGTCACAGACTTCTTTAATATTCGTGCCAAAGCAGATCGAACGATCCAGATCTTACTCAAAATTTCTGTTACCTCGGTCGATATGAATTCCTTCCTTCCACTGAGGCTGAGCAACAACTAGAGACTGGTAAGAGAGAGATATCACTCATATCAGATATGGCTGTGCTGGCACGTGCGTACGGTCCCTCTACGGCCGTGCTCCTCTCTTCTCCGTCTATCCTCCGTACGGCCTCTACCACGTGCTCTGCCACGTCATCTCTCTTCCTTAGCGCCAGCACTCGTTACCGTCGGTCCTTCCGAATTCTACCCGTTACAACTCGAAGACCCGCTTCTCTCCAGATTCGGGCGGCCCGGACCGAATCCACTAGCGTCTCTCTCGGATTTCGAGCTCCATACTTCGAGGTTGTTTATTCTTTTTCTAAAATGAAGTACTAAACATATATACATTTTTTATTATGAATATTTAAGTTTGGATTTGGAATTGATTTTACACAGCTTCCCGAGCCGCTGACTGGAAAAATTGTAAAATTGGATGATTTCGAGGGCCATCCTGCATTGCTGGTATGGTGTTTAGATATCTTATGGAAAAAATTTAGATTTTAGTCCTCCAACTTTCTAAAATAATCAAATTAATACATGAACTTTTGTTTGAACTTTTGTTGTAAAATTAATACATGAACTTTTGTTTGATGTGCATTATTTTATTTGACAAGTGGATTTATGCTCTCCTTGGGTTCTAAATACGTGCCATGCCGTTACCAGATTTGGAACGATGGTCACGGCACGTTAGTCACGCTGTGACCAAGACACACCGTGACTACACGTGACATATCCAAACGTGACCAATCACGTTTAACTATTTTTTTCATAATTTAAGTTAGTTTATTCAAGATTCATCATTTGATCAAGATCTAATGATTCTAATTAATTACACGTGACTCACGTGACCACGTGTTGTGCCATGACCAAATATTTAACATGAGGTGCCGTGCCAAATTTTCAAAAGATGGTCACGTCACGCGAATGGTCACAGCACGGAACACACGAATCACAACACATAACCGGCACACGTGTTGTGTCATGTCGTGACGTATTTGGTCAGGCTGTGACTTTTTTAGATCCCTATGATGTAATCCAAGTCTTTATAGTTCAATAAAAATGAAATAACTATTCAGCGCTATTGTAATCAATTTATATTAGGAATGACCAGATTCAAAACTGTAATATAGTATGAAATAATATAATAAACACATTAAAACTCACTTTGATTTAACTTTTTTTTTTCTCTTTGCACTTGGTACATTAGCGAAAATCTGATGGAAGTACTGATCTAGTCATTTTTGAAAAGTAAAGGGACTAATTTGGTTTCTTTTTGAAACTTCAAGGACTAAGTTAGTGTAAATGAAAGTTTATGTATTGCTAAGTTTATAAGCTTTTTCAGGAAAGTTTCTGCAACTGAAATCTGAGTTAGTTTATAAGCTATTTCTCTCTTTTAATGCCCAATTGTTTTATTCATTTGTCAAGGTGATGTTTATATGTAACCACTGCCCATTTGTCAAGCACTTAAAGAAAGAGATCACTAAACTTACGAGATTCTATATGACGGTAAAGTTTATTTTATTGATTTATGCATCTGATATAAAAAAATAATAATTCTGATTGGTTTTTGTTTCCTGGCTTGTGTTGGGTACTTTGCAGAAGGATTTAGCAGTCGTGGCAATTTCTTCAAATTCCATAATTACCCATCCTCAGGTTATTTTGAATATTCCATTAAGAATTTAAGACAGTGAATTGGAATATGTTGATTTTTCAGGACTAAATTGTAAATATTGTTGATTTTTCAGGATGGACCAGAATTTATGGCCGAAGATGCAAAGTCCTTTGGTTACCCTTTCCCCTATTTATTTGATGAAGTAATTTTATTCTCATTTCTTATTTTTTTATATCAACCTTCTTTATATTATAATATCAACCTTCTTTATATTATAATGGAGATTAGATCTTACTTTAGTAAAATGGAAGTGACTATATATATTTTTTTTTCCCATGTAGTCTCAGGAAGTAGCACGTGCTTTTGGTGCAGTATGCACACCTGAATTTTTTCTCTTCAAAAAGGTACTTAGTTGCAATAATATTCACCAATTTACCATATTACCCAATACACATGAGTCTTTTTTTGCAAATTCAAAAGCAGATTTAATTTACCAGTGTAAATTATGTATTGGAACAGGATGGGAGGAGACCTTTCGAATTAGTATACCATGGTCAATTTGATGATTCAAGGCCGAGTAATAGTTTGCCAGTTACCGGACGGTAATTACCTGAATACCTTTTTGACATTTTTACCTGTTTTGTAGTGATTAAAATTTGGGTTGTTTTTGGTAATTGCAGCCATGTTTGTACTATATGACAATAAAAAAAGCATTTAACTTCTTATATTTGCAATTACATAAACTTCCAAACCCCACAAGAGTATATTTTTCTATAGATTTTACCAAATTTGAATTTTGAAAGAAGTGATGTAATAGATTTGGGCTGAAATTTTTAAAATTAGACACTGAATGCCTGGGACTAGTTTGCAAATGTTTCAAAACAGTTGGCTTCTGTTGCAAAAAGATAAAACAAATTGACGATTCTCAGAAATATCGACAAAATACAGGGTGCATGTTGGAAAAGGTTTTGAGTGCTAATTACATCTCAAAATAAAATGAACATTTGTCAATTGTAGGGATTTGAGTCAGGCAATTGATTGTGTTCTTAGTGGCCAGAAATTACCCATGGAGCAAAAACCTAGGTAAAGATTTGTTTTACTAATCTAAAACTAATCTTTTACATTAATTATTATTTTTAGTTACAGCTAATCTTAATATTTCAATTTTATTTCCAGTGTTGGATGCAGCATCAAATGGCACCCTTCATAATGCCCATTAAAACAGTTTGCAAAGTTGATTTTTTGTTTTT
Organism: Carex parvula; assembly: GCA_025461045.1. Lineage (NCBI taxonomy): Eukaryota > Viridiplantae > Streptophyta > Magnoliopsida > Poales > Cyperaceae > Carex > Carex parvula. The sequence goes on along the minus strand of JAJGRW010000400.1, from coordinate 573,295 downwards.
GCCTCTTAAAAATGGAGTTGTAAATTTGTAAAAAAAATTGTATATTTATATGCATTATTATGCCCATTGGTTTATAAAGAAGTAAAGAACAGAACTTGTGAAATTGTTCCAGTCAGGTATTGTACCAGTAGCACCAACAGAGGCTTATTTAGTTGTATGGTATATATTTGTGCAGTATAGATTATGTTAGGTATCATTTCATATTCATTTAGTTATTTTTGCGGGGAGTATAGATTATGCCCTTCGGTTTATAAAGAATAAAACCTGTGAAATTGTTCCAGTCAGGTCTTATACCAGTAGCACCAACAGAGGCTTATTTAGCTGTACCAGAGCAGGTATAAGCTGACTTGTATGGTATATATTTGTGCAGTATAGATTCTGTTTTGTATCATTTCATATGCATTTAGTTATTTTTGCGGAGAGTATATTTATTTATTGATTTAGATGTATAATTTGAACACTTTTGCATTTATTCATGTATTCATCAATTATAAGCTGTCAACTTCTCTAAACAAGAATGGATAAAGCAAAGTTTGAATTCATATCACTCAAGGCACCTCACCCTTTTGAGTTTGAATCCATTCCGTTCGTTATATATTGACACGAATCTTAAAGGGATCCTGTGCATTGTAGACTTGGGGCCGGATTGGTTTGGATTTCGATTGGACGGTCTGGATTTTTAACTCGAATGGTGAGGTAACGAACTCTTCGATTTGACATATCCAATTTCAGTAGGGAATTTTGCACAACCAAACCCCACAAAAATTAGGATTTGCATCGTTGGGCTTTATATATACTTTTATCGACTTCTAAGTGGTACCATTGAATTGACCTTGCGAAGGTTTTTCTTTTTGCATTCTAAATTTTCTTTTGGCACTTGAGAGAAAAAAAAAAGTCAATTAGTAATAGTCTTCAATTTATGTATTTTGTTATTAATCATACATCGACATAAAGTCATAAATAGATAAAAACTACACCACAGTGATATCTTAAGTTCCCAGCAAATAGGACACGAGAGGCATTGCGGCCTATAATTTTCACTATTTATGAGAAACCTCAAATACAACCAGAATAATATATTGAAATAACTCTTATAATATATTACAACTCTGATATTCTCTTAATATCTAGGAATAACTCTTATATTCTCTCATATATTGTCGTAACTATTTAATATCTTTTTTATATCTAATCACACTCTTGATATATTTTTGACATATGTTAAACCATTGTATGATATTTTTATTTAACAGTTTAAGTGAAAGAATAAGATTTTATTTTTTTGGTTAACAGAAATAAGCTTCTTATTCAGGGGCTCTAAGCACCCCTTATTAATTGGAATCTGTTAGATTATTTTTTTTTAAAAAAAATTTATACAAAAAGTTATACTTAACCTGTCTTATAAAATGAAATTACAGAACACTTATTTATCTAATTTTCTATCTCAATTTTCTAGCTCTCCAGTTTTTATTCCTCCACATAAGCTGTAATCAAATATGAGCAATGTCTCCCAAATATCTTGTCATATTCTAGATATCTAAGATTCGTACCTCCCAAATTATCAAATTATAACTTAATCCTTAGTATATCTTACATCATGGCAAGTTATTTTTGTTTGACAATTTAAGTAGAGGAAAAAGGAGCATTTATTTAACAGCTTAAGCAAGAAATAAGCTTCTTATTCCTCCACATCATTTGTAATCAAACAGGAGCAATGTCTAAGATTCGTACCTTCCAATTTATCAAACTGTAAAGATCTTGTGACATATGGAAGTAACATCACAATTAATCTTTACTTTTACACCCTCCATACTCCGTTTTGTTGTTAATCAATAAAGCGGACCCCCATTCGTACCAAAGTTCACTTTATCCAACTTCACTAAAGTCACAAAATCAAAGTGAAACAACACCGACATGGTATGACGTGTCAGTGTACATATTAATAAATCTGCTGTTATTCAGAAGAATAACAGGAACATGTTATTCCGATCTAGGGGTGCAAATGGGTCGGATATTATCGACTGTATTCGCATCTGTATCTAAAAATTAAATACGGATATCTGATATTCGAATATATATCCGTGCGGACAGGGATACAGATATGATTTTGAATTTTAATTATTCATATTCAAATAGTAAATAAATACCATATAGTTACTGTATATTATGAAAATATTTATGTAAATATATACGGATATCTAGTATCCGATCCGTATTTGTATGTATCCATTTAATATCCGATCTGTATCCGTATCCGAAAATTAAAAACGAATACGGATATGGTTTTACCACTATCCGACCCGTATCTGATCCGTTTGCACCCCTATTCCGATTCCAACCGTTGATCTATATTTATAGATTTGTGCATGAGAACATTTCTTCTTTGAGACTCGTACATGAAAATTATGAAAATTTTGAACAGTTAGAATCGGAATAACAGGTTCTGTTATTTAATTCCTTTGGAATAATAAGTTAATAACATATTTATTTCCATATTAAAATCCACTGCTCATTGCTGATGAATCCGTATCCTCCCAGTGCTGTAGAAGAGAATCTTTTGCAATTAGTGGACCTAGACCGTTCTTTTAACTTTGCACGAATCTCAAAGCACAAATAATATTTGGCCCTGCGAATAGACATTAGGTTTTTGAAATAATATGGAACCGTAAAGTAGTAGAGTCCACCATTCAATACCTGTTATGATATTTGTTTAGAGTGGGAAAAATGGCACGGTGGAGTCGGCTCCGTCACGGAACGGCACGGTTATGGCACGTGTGTCAGTTACATGTTCTAACTCGCGTGTCCCGTGCTATGATCATTCGCGTGCCGTACTTATCTTTTGAAACTTTGGCACAGCACGGTACGTAAAAGATTTAGTCATGGTACGGCACGACATGTAGTCACGTGAGTCACGTGTAATTAGGACCATTAAATATTAATTTAATGGTGAATCTTGAATAAACTAATCTAAATTATGATTAAATGATCACGCTAGTCACTTATGGTCACGGCACATCTAGGCACGGTGTGACTCACGTGGCGTGACCATTACATGCCGTAGCCATCATTGACATTTTGGTCACGGCACAGCACGACATGTGAAAAATTAACTTGATCATGACACGGTACAGCACGAGACCAAAATTACAGTGTGTTAATTACGGCACGACAAGACACGTTTTTTCCACTCTACTAGTTCCATTGGCTAAATGTTATTCTCTTTTTTAGGTGATGGAAAAATTGAATCAAAAGTTGCCCGTATAGCTCAGTGGTAGAGCGTCAGTCTTGTAAACTGAAGGTCTGTAGTTCGATCCTGCATGTGGGCATCCAATTTTTATTTAGTTTTCATAGTTCAGCGCGGTGGCCTACCATTTGACGGAAGCGCGCAGATCCGATCCCTCCAGCCTGTTAGAGCCTTACGTTCGCTGGACACATATTGTTCCAGACTTCCTGCAAACGGTGGATGGTTGATGATCCTTATAGTCCACTTATTGATTGCCACGTGTCACTATATCTACTAAGTAAACTCTGTTGCTCGTGGTGTCGTTAGGATAGCTGGGTAGTACGCTTTTTGGTTTTATATAGAATGTAGCAGATTGTGGGTACTATAACAACCTCCTCTTTTTCGCCATCTTTTGTGCCATCTTTTGTTGGGTTGACGCAATTATATCTCCATACTTGAGGAATCCAATGTTTTCTTCCCTGGCAAAACAAACACTAGTTGCTGAATCTCTCCATTCAATAACTAATGGACACTCCAGTTCTTACCACCGAGTAAATACTGGGAGTCGGATGTTCAAATGAATTAATACAGAGGGTTCAAATGCCTTTATTTTTTGCGACTCTATTATGTCTCTATTTTTTTAAAATGTTTATAAATAAAAATTTAAATCATAAACATCAAAATAAATCTATTAGATGTAATCTATGTTATTTTCTCTATGTGCTCATAAAAAAAATATTACATTTCGATTTTGTTTCTATGTAAATCAATCATTTGAAAAATCAACGTCTAAAAATTATCCACATTAGTACGTTTTTACAAGCTCTTGATAATAACCAAAACAAAGTTGAAATGTCAAAATTTGTTACACGTGCATAGATAAAATGATGTAGATCATATCCAACGGTTTTATTTTGACTTTTAAGTTTTAAATTTTAAATTATTAAAGTTCTTAAAAATGGAGGCATGGTGGATGCACAAAAAATGAAAGCATTTGAATCCTTTATTAATATTAGTATTTATTATTTATATACAGAATTGAACCTCTAATAAAAGAAAAGACCTATAAATAATTATATTTTTCAATATTTTTTGCTTAAAAAAATATTACCCACCAAAACGACTACTAATTGCAAGTATGATTAATATTACATCCCAACACAATCAATTAATGGAGATGAAGTCAACATATTAAATGGAGAAAGATCTCAATCCCTCGCCAATCCCATGAACTACACTCCAACCCTACCAGTGTGCAGACCCCCTAAAGTAACTCAAATTTTACATTTACATAAATTCCGTTCGATTAGGATCCAGGCTCCTTAATATTAGTGCTAAGACATATCTGACAGTTATAATCGAATCTCAAAATTTAAGCTACTTTAGGTGCTGAATTTCCCAATCTTCTGAACTGTACTCCAACTCTACCAAAGCAAAGCCTCGGAAACAGAGAATTGATATTCTCAAGCAAAAGAAAAGAGAGAAAGAGATCCCTCCTCCCTCTTCACTGTAATACTTTGCTTCAGACCTAACCTTAGCTCCAATGGCGGCGCACCACCGCCGCCGCGCTTCCACCTGGTGCTGTTCCTTCTCTCCTCCTCCGGCTAGCCCCGATCGCAAAATCCCCGTCAAATCTCCCGCTCATTCCACGAACCTCAACCCTAGCCCAAGCCCAAACCCTAACCCTAACCCTAACCCTAACCCTAACCCTAACCCTAACCCTAACCCTAACCCACGACCCTTCCTCAGCCGTCGTATTCTGTCCCCAGGAAGAGTTTCCCCGATCGATTCTGACCAAATGGCTACAGATTTGGTTGCAGTTGTCGTCGATTCGACACCCACTCCGGCGTGTATAGAAGAAAGTTCTCTTCTTGTCAGTGAGGAGGAAGTGTGTGCGGATTTCAAGTTTGACGTGAAAGGGAAGGATGGCAGGGGGGTTTTGGTGGAGTTGATGGATCGGGGAGTGTTGTGCGAGAATAGTGTGTTTTTCAAGGGTTTAATTGAAAATGATACAACGGCTATAGAGGTGGATAATGTGGATTTGTTCAAAGATGCTATTGAGTTGATTGAATTTTGTGAGAAAGATTTGATGAGGTCAATTGTGAAAAATGGAGTTTCACATGCAATTGATTTACTTGAGGTGAAAAGTTCTCTCTTTTATTAATTTATTTATAAAGTTTTTGTTATTTAATAAGTTAATTCTCTCCTCTAATTTGCAATGAAATACTCATTTTGCCCTCGAAAACGATCAAATATATGACTGACATTTTTCTTAAACAAAGTACAAATTTTGTTTGCTTTTAATAAAGGGTAAAATGGGTATTTTATAATTTAAAATGAGTTTTAACATAAAGACAATAAAATGGATAATTTGTGAGTTTTGAAAGTTTAGAGGGGTTATAAGTAATTTCGAAGTTTAGAGGGAAAATATGTAATTTTGAAGCTTTTGAGTGGTATACGTTGAAATCTCCCAAACATTACCATAATGGATAGAATGCCAATTCTTGTTTCGAATAATCTGTGAATGAAATAATTTTCTGTTTATAATATGTTACTGATCAATAATCTTTTCATTCTAGGTAAGGTGTACAATAA
>JAJGRW010000400.1:528020-564476 GCA_025461045.1 Carex parvula | reverse complement strand
AAATTCTTTTTCTTTTTCTTTTGTTCTCAGATCACTCATGGAACTTTCAATTCCCACCCAAGTACTTGATATTTCTCTGAACATGGTAAAAGTTTTAAAATAATAATTTTACACTAGCTGGTCCTGCTTTTGATACAGAGTATTTATGAAAAATTTCAATTCAAATTAAAACTCAATTAGCACCATCTGTACAATCTTCAGCAAGAGTTGATATGTTCAGTTTCCAGAAATATTTGATATGTTAGATATAAATACTTAATATGATGAGGAGGGATCAAGTTACAACAAATTTGAGTTACAACAAAGTTACAACAATTATTTTTTTCATTTTCAAAGTCCAAATTGTCGATCCAAACCGTTCAACATGATTATCTAAATAAAATGTGCTTGCAGATCAAATTTTACATTTTTTTTTAACTTTTTACTATTTATTAAGATGGGTACAAAATTCAATGGTCTGAATATGACTATTTTTTGTAAAATACTTAAGAAATAGTAAAAAAATTCAAAAAAAATGTAAATTTGATCTGCAAGCACATTTTATTGTGGAGATCATGTTGAATGGTTTGGATTGACAATTTGGACTTTGAAAATGAAAAAAATAGTTGTTGTAATTTTGTTGCAACTCAAATTTGTTGTAACTTGATCCCTCCTCTAATATGATATACATCAACACATTCATGCGACAGCTGTATTGGAACCCTCCTCTACATATAAATAACATAACCTATATCACATATGCCACATGACAAATCATTTAGTAATCTTTGAGAAATTACTGCTATCTTTATTTTCCTTTTAACTTATTTTGTTGTTTACTTTTATTCTGAACTTGTTGAATATATTTACAAAACACAAGATTTATGTCTCCATCAATGATAAGTGTACGTGTTGATTTGCTTCTAGCTAACTGCTGAATTTTCTATTTTAATAAATATAAAATTTTAAATTATACTTCTAGAAAGAAATATTAGAGGAAATCCGGAATTTAGGAGCACTCAATTTCAAATTCTGCCGCATAAAAATCTTAAATTCTCGCCATTTCAAGATTGCAGTCTCAGTTTTGGATTATTGTGTAAAATCTGAGCATTGTTGCTCATTCCAGTTTGAGGGAGCGTCTGAAATTGCTGAGACAGCAAGTTAGGATGAGTAGATTTGATCAATTTAAAGTTGGTGGGAAAAAATAAAAAATAATGAAAGAAATGTACGTAGTTTTGAGTTTTGACTTAATTTCTATGCTAGCTAGATGAATTGAAACGGCAATTTTAGAAAAGAAATTCTTCGAGTTTAATTTATAATCTTAATTAGAGGTAACTAATTTTTTTAAATAATTTAACTTGAATTAATATGAAACTAAATTACACTAGGATAGATAAGAAAGAGTTGCAAGAGTTGAGACTTGAGAGGTGAACAAGATAAATTGAAGTCTCTCAAGATAAATAAGAAACTATACAAGTTGTGAAGAGTAAATAGAAAAGAGAACGGTTCATGCCTCCATCGTGCCTCTATTTTTAAAAACTTTAATAACTCAAAACATAAAACATAGATGTCAAAATAAAACAGTTACATGTGATCTATGTTATTTTATCTATGTGCTTATAAAAAATTATCACATTTTGATTTTGTTTTATTTTGACTTTTAAGTTTAAATTTTGAGTTATTAAAGTTTTTAAAACTGGAGACATGATGATGGAGCCACAAAAAATAAAGGCATTTTAACTCTTCTTCTCATAGAAAATTTTCCCTAATATTTATTGTGCGAATTCAATTGTACCTGACAGACTAAATTACACTGGTCATTAATAAATTACAAACAAAAATGCATTGTTTGTACAGGTAAAAATTTCCTATAATTCAGGACTGATATCAAGGATAATAAGCAAAAAATAGAAAAAGAGAAGATTGAAAAATGCCTTTTTTTAGAATTTTTTTTAAATATTCCATTTTTGGGGTGTATAATGTTTGATTGCTCCACGTGCAAATAAAAAATTCATCGACTCATGCTGGCAGATTATGCAGGGATGGTCATTTAACCTCAAGAAAATAAAAAATAAAAAAAATTATCATCCAACTTAATTTTTCAATTTTCTCTGCATGTCAGCACTCCTTTATTGAAGGTGATTGATTTAAACCCATTTTCTTTTTGCAGTTCCAATTTCTTCTTTATAATTGGTCTTATTTTGTAGAATTTTTTCTTCTTGCTTAATATTATGTTTGGAAACCTATGACCGATGAAGAAACCAGTTTTCTTGTTTGATAGTTATATCTGGTATTCTGATTTCATCTATCAGTTTTGTTTTCCTTTGATTTCGCTGATCAAATGTTCTAATACTTAATTTGGAAAATGTCAAGTTTTCATTTAATTATTTAGAGACTCATCCAGAACATTTTTGAACTTTTGGTCCAATTCGGCAAATGGAGAACTTCGATATCTAATTAAGATATTGTTTTTCATTAAAAATGAACCAAAGTAGCATGCGTTTTTAAAATAAAAGATTATCAATTAGTCTTTCTTTTATTGAAAAAAAATAAGAAAATTGCTCTAATACATCATGTTTTTACCGTACGGGTCATATATATTTGATCGGATGGTTACGTCATGTTACTGAGTAAACACATTTTGAACTTCCTTTTAGGTATCTTCATTGCTGGCTATGCAGAGTTAATGCAATCTTCACTCCCTAACCCCATTACCAGTAAAAAAATAAAAAAGCTGCAATTCAAAATCTCTATCAGTAGTATCTTGTGCTACAATTTAACAACTAAGGTCTGACACCATGTCGACCGATTTAATGAATGAAATCCAAGAATCTGACAAGACCCCAAACAACCACACCCCATGTCCCAGTACCGAAACTTTTACAGATGCCAGTACAAGCTCAAAAATTTGTACAGTTACTTACATTAAAGTCTTGCACGGTGACCTCGACATATGGATTCATGAAGCGCGGTCCCTACCAAACATGGATATAATGTCAGAGAGGATGAGGCGGTGCTTTTCCGGATGTAAGCCCCCTTGCATGAAACCCAGAAAGAAGCGAGGTGGGGTCCACAATATTATTACCAGTGACCCGTATGTATCTGTTTGTTTGTCGGGTGCAACTGTTGCACAGACCCGAGTTATACCTAATTCCGAGAACCCGAAATGGGAGGAGCATTTTGTTGTTAACGTGGCGCATCCCACTGCTATGGTTGAATTTCAGGTAAAGAATTAAAGCACTGGAACAAATTTTTGCATGCACTAAATTAACTAGAATCGGTCAGTTTTTGTTGCTAATCTAATAAATAAAATCAAGTACAGAAAAATAATGCAACCACCAAAAGCAAAATAGAAAGCTGACCACTGTTCAATATATACTTCACCAGTATCAGTATGGATATTGGTACCTTGTCTGGTAGTGGTACAGTACCAGTGAGATAAAATTTCCATTTTTTTGGTTTATTGGTTGACAGTAACTCCAAATCCAGCTGTAATATATCCTTAGTTAATCATATTTCTCTCCACATATTGTTAGGTAAAAGATAACGACTTGTTCGGTGCGCAATTGATTGGTATTGCCTCAGTACCAGTTGAAAAGGTCATGACAGGAGAAGTAATAAAGAGTTGGTTTCCCCTGGTAAATCAATCAGGTGAACCAGTCAAATCTGGTCAAAGCAGCCCAGAGCTGCACATATCGTTACAATATAAGGCGGTAGAGACGAATAGTTTGTATGGAAATGGTGTTGGAGCGGGTCCAAACTATTCGGGTGTGCCCAATGCATACTTCCCTTTAAGAAAAGGCGGTAAGGTAATGGCAAAACATGTAAACCTGATAATATATTTATTATACTTGTATAATTATAAGGCCATAACCAGATTGAAGGTTACATTATATACTTGATAAGACTCGTGGATTCTGGTTTGTAGGTAACCTTATACCAAGATGCTCATGTGATGGATGACACATTACCTAAGATAGAGTTAGATGGGGGCAAAATGTATGAGCAAAATAAATGTTGGGAGGATATTTGCCATGCAATACTAGAGGCACACCATCTGATATATGTGGTGGGGTGGTCCGTTTACCACCCGGTGAAATTAGTGCGTGAACCGACACGCCCATTGCCGAACGGAGGCGACATGACTCTAGGAGAGATGTTGAAATTTAAGACGCAAGAGGGAGTAAGAGTGGTGTTGCTGATATGGGACGATAAAACCTCGCATGATAAATTTTATCTCAAAACGGTACATCTAATTAACTAATCTTTTCTTCATGAAATAATATCACATAATTTGGCTTTACTACTTTAACATTTTAGGGTATCAAGGCCCTATTTTATTCACTATATGGTTCATGATTTGTTGGGTATATTATATATATGATAATTTGAAAATTGAAGAGATATACGTGAATAATTTTCCTTTGTTTAATTTCTTACCACTATTTTTAACAATGTAGAATGGCATAATGCATACGCATGATGAAGAAACAAGGAAATTTTTCAAGCATTCAAGCGTTCATTGTGTGTTGGCACCTAGATATGCTAGTACCAAACTTAGCATTTTCAAACAACAGGTGAGCCTTCAGATCTTATCCTTACATGAGAGATGTTCTAATTTAATTACTAAATAAGATCAAAATTCATAATTAAGTAACGGTGTAGTGAGAAATTAATCCCCAATGAGAAAGATTAACATGAAAAGAAATCCTCGGTACTGATTAGTGATTATTTTTAATTAGTTCCATAGTCAATCTAATTTGGTTTATTATTATTATTATTATTATTTAGGAAGTAAAAAACATTATTTGAGTTTCAGGTAGTGGGTACTCTATTCACACATCATCAAAAGTGTGTGATTGTCGACACACCTGCTGGGGGAAACAACCGTAAAGTAACCGCTTTTATTGGAGGTCTCGACATGTGTGATGGACGATACGACACACCAGAGCACAGGCTTTTTAAAGATCTCAACACGGTTTTCAGAAGCGACATCCACAACCCCACATTGACAGTATGACCCTTCTCTCACCCCTTGATCGCAATTTCTATAGAAATGAAATATCCTGCTTTACTGATAAATCACCACACAATTCATTCCTGTATTTTTGCAAGGAGGCCTTAACATAGTAGGAATATTTAAAATGATATCACCTTATGTTATTCACAACTTCACTATATTTTTTTTTTTTTTGGATAAAAGGCAAGAGCCCATTTCATTGCAGAAAACGTTAAGTTACAATCTTCAAGAAAGAAAACGTTAACTTCACTATATTATACTACATGATCTTCTTCTTAATTAACAGAATCTGGTATCCATTTTATTTTCAAGAAAGAAAATCAATGTATCACTGAGAAAATGATTTCACTTTATTAGTTGAAAAATAAAGGGGGATTTTCATGTATGCACCAACAAACCTTGAAATTAGGTATTTCCCGCTCTAAAATTATTAATATCATATTTACCCTTCTAAAGTTCCGAAACTCACAAATATACCCAATTCATTGTCTTCTCTGTTAAAATTCATAATATCATATATACCCAATTCATTACCCCCTCTAAAATTCATAATATCATATTTACCCGCGATACAATGAACCGTTTGTTATTTATAACACACTCTCTATAAATAGGTAAATGGAAATGGGCCGAGACAACCGTGGCATGACCTCCATTGTAAAATTGAGGGGCCAGCGGCATATGACATATTAACAAATTTCGAGCAGAGATGGAGAAAGGCGACAAAATGGAAGGTTAGTTTGAGAAGAGTGACGAGTTGGACCGATGATACATTGATAAAAGTCAATCGAATATCTTGGATTCTCTCTCCTTCCAATGACAACTCCAATAATGCATATGTTTGTAACGAAGAGGATCCCGAAAGTTGGCATGTGCAAGTATGTATTTACTATCTTACCCTCTTATATATTTTTCAATGAGTGAGGCTATGGTACTATGCATAGCACAGATTGGTCCGTAAAATGGATCAATATCTTCATTTTTGAAGTCGAAACAGTTGATGTGAACCGTTCAACATGATCTCCATATAAAAATATACTTGTAGATCAAATTTTACATTTTTTAGAATGTTTTTACTATTTTTTTTAGATAGGTGGAAATTCACTTGATCTAAATTCTAAAGACTAGAAACCATTCAAAAGTACTGATCTTATACCTACTAAAAATATATATAATAGAAATTCTAAAAAATGTAAAATTTGGTCTGCAAATACATTTTCATATATTGATCTTGTTGAACAGTTCATATCGACTGTTTAGACTCTGAAAACAAAGATATTGATCCATATATAGTATGGACTAATATGCGCTATGCATAGTACCATAGCCTCACTCTTTTTCAATATTGACCAATTTTGTTTCGATAATTTTGAATATAAGAACTATTTACAATACTATACTAGACAGCCACTGAGATAAAATTTTCTGATGTTGATTTTCTTTAATTTGGTGAAACCAGCTGAAAGTTGTAGGAAAGAAAACATTAAATTACATTCGAAGTTTGAATATTTTTCCACCACTTCTATTAAGAACTTTCTTATTTGATGCTAGGTTTTTCGGTCGATTGATTCAGGATCAGTGAAGGGATTTCCAAAAGTGGTACAAGAGGCAGAAGCACAGGTACGCCAAAAGAAGGGAACTGTTATTATTTTATTAGCTACTTCTTTGTAACTTTTTATCTGTTAACTTTTTTTATTTCTTTTTCTTTTTCATGACAGAACCTTGTATGTGCAAAGAATTTAAAGATAGACAGGAGTATACACACAGCATATGTAAAAGCCATAAGAGCAGCACAGCACTTTATATACATAGAAAACCAATATTTTATTGGTTCATCATACAGTTGGCCTTCCCACAGAAAAACAGGTGAAGTTACATAATCACCCTGTTAAAACTTAAAGCAGACAATTTTGCAAATGCAAATTTTCATATTTTTGTGACAATTTCCATATTCTCATTTAATTATAATCTAATGCTTCTTTAAAATAGGTGCTGATAATCTGATACCAATTGAATTAGCATTAAAAATTGTAAGCAAGATAAAGGCTAGAGAACGCTTCTCGGTTTATGTTGTGATTCCCATGTGGCCCGAGGGAAACCCTACCAATGCACCAATGCAAGAGATCCTCTTCTGGCAGGTAAAAGAAAATGCTAGCAACTACCTCATACAGCTCCAAGCACATAACACAAAACACTGAGCATGAGCAGAGAGAAAAACAACACCCCCCCCCCCCCCCCCCCCCCCTTTTATGGCTGAATAAATGAGGGAATTTCATGTAGACCCCCTTAAAAACATTGAAATTACATATTTGCCCCTCTAAAATTCATAATATCTTATTTTCCCTTCGAAATTTCAAAAAGTCATTAATTAGAAGACTAAATATTACTCTTAAATAGGTTACATATTTTTTTATTTTTTAAAAAAAGGGTAAAATGGGTACTTTATAAATTTAAATGGGTTTAAATTGGGTAAATTTGTAAGGTTTTGAAATTTAGAATGGTAAATATGATATTATGGATAATTTTAGAGGGGGGATATGTAATTTTAAGGTTTTTGAGGGGCATACATGAAATTCCAAAAAAAAAAAAAGTTGAACCATACACAACCCAAAAATGCATATATTAGAATCCGATCGACCGGTACAATTATATATGTCACCTATTAATTTGTTAACACTTCTATTTTGTGTTAATTAGGGGCTAACAATGAAAATGATGTACAAGATGATAGCAACTGCTTTAAACCAAGAAGGCTTATCAGAAACACACCATCCACAAGACTATTTGAATTTTTACTGCCTCGGAAAGCGTGAATCTGGTACCAGAGACAGGTCTTCTCTTCTCGGTGAAAGCTCCTCAGTGAGTACGCACTGAAGTTAGTTTCAGATTTTATTCATTTTACATGTGCTCTACAGGTTATAAAATACCATACCTTTTGTTACTAAAAACACTAAAAATGATTTTATTTTTTTCATGTTTTCTATGAACATGTATAACATTTTCTATGATTTTTAAATTATATTTTCAGTTTCGGGGCATACGATGCTTTTTAACACATACCATTGTTGCACCGAAGCGGGACACGTCCGATTTCGCTTCATGATTCCTGCGCATTTGATCCGCACAAATATTGAAGCGGCATGAACAAATATTGAAGCGGCGTGCACGGATCATGAAGCTAATCAGACAGTTCCAAGCGGACATCGGACCAATTTGAGTCTGATGCTCATTGGACGCACCCCGCTTCCTTGTTGCACATGATGTTATCCCATTTTTCTATCACAAGAATATGCAAAATATTTACCTTTTCTAATTTATTTTGTGTAAAATTTGGTAAAGTGCATTTTGTTAAATTCATCATAAGTGTATTTTCGTAATCTTAATGAATCATCTTGCTTCAAGTTTTTTTTTTGGATAGTCACACAACATAGAAAAAATTAACAATTAAAATCTCAGTTAAGACTTGGTCAATGCATTAGATTAAACACTTTTGCTATCTTTTTTTTTGTGTGTGCAGAAAGCGAGTCAGAAATTCAGGAGGTTTATGATATATGTGCACTCAAAAGGGATGGTAGTTGATGATGAATACGTGTTAATTGGATCGGCTAATATAAACCAGAGGTCTCTAGAAGGATCTCGAGATACCGAAATTGCTATGGGCGCTTACCAGCCTCACTACACGTGGGCCCGGAAACACGCTCACCCCCATGGCCAGGTCTCTCTCTCTCTCTCTCTTACTCACAGACACATGGATATACACCCTTTGTGAGGGAAAATGAAAAACCCTCAGTTGAGTGAGGCTATGGTACTATATGCATAGCGTGGATTGGGCCATACTATGAATCAATATTTTTTATTTTAAAGTTCAAATAGTTGATTTGAACAGTTCAACATGATCTTCGTACGAAAATGTACTTGCAGACTGAATTTTACATTTTTTACTATTTTTTAATAAGTAGAAATCACTACTTTTGAATGGTCTAGAATTTTTAGATCAAGTGACTAAACAAAAAGTAAAAAAATTATAAAAAATGCAAAATTTGATCTACAAGTACATTTTCATATGGAGATGATATTAAATGGTTCAGATTGACTGTTTGGACTTTAAAAACAGAGATATTGATCCATGGTACGGACCAATCCGCGCTATGCATAGTACCATAGCCTCACTCAAGAACCCTCACTTTTAATTATATGAACACGCAATAATATGTACATAAGCTTAAGTGTTAGTTGGATTTTACCAGCATCAGTACTACATAATGGTGAAAAAAATAACAACTGAACAATGAACATGACATTAGTCCAGATAGATTGATATTTTATCATGTATTTTTTAAATCAAATTAGTCAAGAAAATACTACATTTCCACCTTACAACAGCAATCTTTTTACTCAGTAAAGACTGTATAATTTTATACAGGTTTACGGGTACCGAATGTCATTATGGGCAGAGCACTTGGGCGAAGTCGAAGACTGCTTTACCGAGCCGCAAAGCCTAGAATGCGTAAAAAGGGTAAATGAATTGGCAGAGGAGAACTGGATCACTTACGGTTCACCAGAAGTATACAAGGATATGCAGGGACACTTAATGAAGTACCCGATTAGAGTAGAGAGAAACGGCAAAGTGGGTCCCATGCCCGGATTCGAGACATTTCCCGATGTTGGTGGTAAGGTGCTCGGTTCACAGACATCTCTCCCTGATGTACTAACCACGTAAAATTTTTGGAGTTGTTTGCTTGTAACAGGTTACACAGAAAATGTGAAATTTTCAAAATTTTCAAAGAAGGAATGGAGTACAAATTTGTTGGCTACATGATACTCCACTTATTTTGGATGCGCACATTATGAAAATTTATAAATTGGTGGGGTTATCGAATTATAATTCTTTTTCAAAATTAAGAAGAAGAAAAATCCTTTTTATGATGTAGGAGTAGGACTATGATATTTGTATCTCTAATATTTAGATTTGTGACATCTTTCATGGAGAACTGCCCGATGGGCATCTGACCTACTTTAGGTTTGATGAGTTTCATGACCATCCGATCATTTTAAGACACATTTGCTCCGCTTTAATATTCATTCATGCTCACGTCAATTTTTATATATATGTACGGATCTTAATTCGGATAGAACAGTCATGTAGCCCATAAGACTTAAAAGTAGATCCAATACCCATCGGATCTATTCCGTTCTCTTCATGGAGAGATGCTTTTGTGGGTTCCTCAATTTTTTACCTCTCCAATTTTTACTAAATACAAAGAGGAACATGGCGGAGTCAAGAAATACGCACAGAAATAAAAAGACCATCAGAGGTGGAACTAAAGAAAATAGATTCAGGAGAATGAAACATAAAATACATAATTATTATGTGTATGAATATATAATATGTGGTTATTGTGAAGAACTAGTCTTTAATCTACTAACAGTAGCAGAGACATATAGTTTTTATGTAGAAGGTTATCGGTTTGAAATCTAAATAGAGAAAATCATTTGTTGTAATAAGAGGTATTAAATAGTTCGGTGACTTAATCTCCAACTTTATTCAAAATCTCAAATCTCTACAACTTCAAAATGAAAATTCTAACTATTAAATTACAACTATATATTAAATATTTATGAAATGAACTAAACTATATAAAATTAAAGAAGTCAGATAAATTTCTAGAGTAGAACTAGGGTGTTCTTAAGCTCACCAAGTCCTTTTGTGAGCTTAATTCAAAAATCTATTGAATTAGCTTCAAACGATGCATTCAAACCATTGAAATCGATCTACTTCACTAGTGATACGTTTACATGTCAAATTACAAATTTTTGAACTAATTTAGTATAAAATCAAGTGGTAAAAAAAAGATGATTTATAAGTTAATGTGTTCATTTTTCATCATGTTTTGACCGCTTGACTTTATATTAAATTAGTTTCAAAATTTATAAATTTGACATGTAAACTCATCACTCGTGAAATATATCGGCTTCAACGGTTTAGATGCGTCGCTTGAAGCCAATCCGATAAGTTTTTTAGTTAAGCTCACAAAGAGACTTGGTGAGCTTAAGAACACCGTAGTTCTACTCAAATTTCTTTAAAAGTTATAGGGCTGCTAAGCTGCATTGCCTTCAAGATCCGTCTGACAAGGATCGGAGCCAATCCGGCCCATGCTTATAACGCACGGAGCTCTTCAATATTAGTGCGGATCTCAATCGGACGGTCCAGATGTATTAACGTTCCGTTAATGCAGAGATACGAATTCTTGTGACTATCGAACTATTGAACCCGAACATATCGAACCCGATATGTAGTTAAGAGCAGCGGATCTGAAATTTGACCCGTTAACCGTTAGTGCGATTAAATTAAACCCTCGTCATTTTATTCCCTCTTTGAAATACAAATACCCAAACCAAAATCTCGCGCCACCAATCAATGGCAATTCCCTTGTCACAGGAATCTCAACCTTTCTACTCAAACCCTAACCCTAACCCTAACTCTAATGGAATTCTTTCATCTAACAAGCGACTGGGAGTTTGGTTGGAGACTGCCACTTACACCCGCTTTCTTCTTCAGTGCACCAAGACCAGGTCTTTGCACCTCGGAAAGCTTCTTCATTCGCTCATGATCAGAACCGACTATAGACCCGGTCTATACATGCACAATATACTCCTCAACATGTATTGTAAATGTGGCGACCTGTTGACTGCCTGTCAACTGTTCGACAAAATGCCTGTGAGAGATTCCGTTACATGGAATTCTCTAGTTTCTGGCTACTCTCAAATGGGTTTGTATGATAATGCGTTAAATGCTTTTAGAAATGCAAGAAATGGTAGAGTTTTGCTTGACCAGTATAGTTATGCCGGTGCGCTCAGTGCGTGTGCCGGGTTAGAGGATTTAAAGCACGGTAGAATAATTCATGGGTTAATCGTTGTGAATGGGTTTCTTACTAGTCCGTTTGCTGTGAATTCTGTAATGGATATGTATTCTAAATGTGGCATGATAGGTGATGTGAGATTAGTTTTTGACCGAGCTAAAGAAGTAAATGAAAGTTCATGGAATTTACTAGCCAGTGCCTACGCAAAATCTGGTAGGCCTGAGATGGCAATAGAGGTTCTACTTCGGATGCACCGGTCAGGGGCTAGGCTTAACAATTTTGCTCTTTGCACGGTTCTTAAAGCATGCAATGCTTCTTTAAACTGTGAAGAAATAAGAAGGGTGATACATGGTTGTGTGGTAAAAATTGGTTTAGATTTGGATTTATTTGTAGGTAGTGCGTTGGTTGATCTGTATGCAAAAAGTGGTGGTTTAGAGGAGGCCATTAAAATATTTCAAAATATTCCAAATCCAGATGAAGTGGTATTTAATGCCATGATTGCTGGCTTTTGCTGGTTAGGAAATGAAATAAATCGGGAAATTAGGATTGGTGCACTGGAGCTATATCGTGAGATGCTAAGAAGAAGAATCAGACCTTCTAAATGTACTTTGAAGATTGTGCTAGGGGCTTGTAATTTGATAAATGAAATTGAATTTGCAAGGCAACTTCATGCGCATGGGGTTCTAAACGGGCTTGAAAATGATGGGTTCATTGGCCATTCCCTAATTTCCCTCTATTCAAATTCAGGTTTTATTGCTGATAGTTTGAAATGTTTTGATTTGGTTTCAAAGGAAGATGTTTTTGTTTGGGGCACTATGATCAATGCTTATATTCATAACGGGCATTTAGAGAAAGCATTTGATTTGTTCAAAGAAACTTTGTCTCTTAGGTTAAACCTAGATGATTTCATCTTATCAAATTTAACAAACGGTTGTTCGGATACGGGTTTAATTCGAATTGGAGAGGAGATCCATGCTTATATGATCAAATCAGGGCTTGACGGTTACACTGTTTGTTGTAATTCATTGATTGGTATGTATAGTAAAACTGGGGATATAGAGGCAGCAATTAGGGTTTTCAATGCGATAGATTGCTTCGATGTTTCTTCATGGTCTGATATGATTTCCGGTTATGGTGTTAACAGTTTTGGGAGGGAGGCTGTGGACCTTTTCGAAGAAATGGAAAGGCATGGGTTTACAATAAATGAAAAGGTCTTTTTGGCAATTCTTACCGCTTGCAGCCATTGTGGGATAATTGAAGATGGAATTAGGTCAGGATTATTTCTCCTCTCTCCTTCTCTCTCACACACACATAAGCACACAGCAGCATGCACACTTTCATCCACAATACACACATTCTGAGTAGGGTGTTCATTGGATCCGGTTTATTTGATTTTCAACTGAACCGACAAATTTTGGATTAAATGGTTCGGTTCGGTTGTATTTATGAATTACTTCCTTTTTTTATATTTGGTTCGGTTTAATATCTCTTATTTCAGTTCCACCAAACAAACTGAATTTTACTTGATATTTACTTGAATTACTGTGGTTTTTTTAATCTCTCTTATTTCGGTTCACTGTTATATATATTTATTTATGTAATTATTAAATATATTTGTGTATGTATTGAGTTTTGACCATCTGAAATTTAATCTCTCTTATTTCGATTCAACCAAACAAATCGAATTTTACTTCGGTTTTTCTTAGTTGTTATTCGGTTGACAAATTTAATTAGGTTGGTTCGGTTAGATTGTTGGAAACCAAATAAAATCTTCGTTTGACTATTTTAATACGGTTTTAACCGAACTGACCTTTTGAACACCCCTATGCGCAAGCACCAATCATATGTAGTTCATGTTTCTCGCACAGACCATATGTACAGGTTGTCTATCATGGATGCTCTGCTGGTACCATACTGGCTTATACCAAGTACAAAAGAAGTAACACTTATTAGTTCTTTTGTCTTTTTTATTATAGGTTTTACGAGACAATGATCAAATACTATGGTTCATCTCCAACTGTGAACCACATGTCTTGCATGGTTGACCTGTTGGGCCGTGCTGGAAGGCTAACAGAGGCCGAGGATTTCATAACGGGTTCCGGGTTTGAATCCAATTCCTTTAGTCTGGCACACTCTTTTTCAGGCTTGTCGACTTAACAGAGATAAAGATAGGGCTATAAAGGTAGGAGAGAGGTTAATAGAGCTTGAACCATTAAATGCTGCTACTTACATCATTTTATACAACATTTATATGAGTATGGGGAAGTTCTCGTTGGCTATGAAAACAAGAGGTTTAATGAGGGAAAGAGGAGCTGTTAGAGAAACTGGTTTTACTTGGATTCAGACCCGTGGGCCCGTTAAAGTTTTGACTGACCGATCACCTAATTCTTTACCGCCCCGATATAGCTCAATTTACAAAAAAACCCACAAATTCTTAGTTGATACAAAGGAGAAGAGTAAGGGTAGTGACAGTAAGATATGGGAAATGGAGTTTCATACCAGTAACAAATGGGAGGGTAATTCAGTAAAAATGCATGGAGAATTGTTGGCGGTTTGCATCGGATTAACGGATTTACCCGGTTTCGCTCCAATTAGGATTGTGAAGAACCAGAGAGTTTGTAATGATTGCCATGAGGTGCTGGAGTTGTTATCGGATAGTGAAAAGAGGGAAATTTTAGTTAGAGACCCGACCCGTTTACATAGATTTAATTTGGGTAAATGCTCCTGTGGAGATTATTGGTAGTTGTCAAAGCTTTTGCA
The DNA here is from genome assembly GCA_025461045.1 of Carex parvula. Taxonomy (NCBI): domain Eukaryota; kingdom Viridiplantae; phylum Streptophyta; class Magnoliopsida; order Poales; family Cyperaceae; genus Carex; species Carex parvula. The sequence continues at coordinate 549,857 of JAJGRW010000400.1, read as the reverse complement.
GAATTGATTTATTTGTTAATTACTTGTATATATAACTGTCCATTTTATTTTTATTTTCATTTTCTTAATAGAGGCTCTTTTGTCTTTTAGAGACACTATCTTGAAACAAATAAGAATAGAGAATGAAGATAAGTGTTTTAATTTCCATGAAGGATTAATTTTGGAAGGATGAAGTTAGTATTTTGGTGGTATCATTGTATTGCTCTTTTGATTATTATCCCTTTTAAATGGTTCCTGGTTGGTTAGTCCATGACCATGATCCTATTAAAGAATTATTGTTTGACTATTCTGATTTTTAAAATCCTTAATAACAATAATTTCATTTAATAAATTCGATAACTGTATACATTAATTAACAACAAAAGTCTTAATTTTAACAAAAATTTGTAACTTATCGGATAAGGATATAAGGACTATTTTGTATCATTATTCTATTTGTAATTGATAAATGTAAAGTTTATTTGTACGTTTAACAATATAATAATTATATAGGGACAAACATATGTACAATATTTTATACAATTTTATTTAATTAACAATTTTTAATGAAATTAATTATTTTGTATTCTATTTAAAAATAATGGAACTAATATTTTTTTATATTTAAAGTAATATATTTATTTATTTGCTAATTTTTTATTAAATTATATAAGTCATTGATTTATGAGAATGGTTCAAATGTCTTCATTTTTTGTCTTCCATCATGTCTTTACTTTTTAATTTTCTAATAATAAAAACTTTAAAAGTTATATTTGAAAATGCACCATTAGATGTAATATATATTTTTTTCTTTATGCACATAAAAAATTTATCACTTTTCGATTTTGTCTTTATATAAATCAATAAGAATCAATGTCCAGAATTTATCCATATCAATATAATTTTGCAACTCATATCAAAACAAAGTTAAAATGCTGTAATCATTTATATGTGCACGGAGAAAATTATATAGATTAAATGTAATAGTTTTATTTTGATATTTTAGTTTTAAATTTTAAATTATTAACGTTTGAAAAAAGAAGGTATAATAAAAGCACAAAAAATAAAGATATTTGAACCAGAACCGGATCTAGGATTTTCATCGGGAGGCAAAAAAATAGCAAATAGGGTTTAAATAGTTAATCGGGTTCAAACACATTAGCTAATAGGGTACTAAATAAAAAATAATGCTCTGACTTCTAATTCTAATTACCAATTCAAATTCAAAAAATTTATTTTAATTTTAACTAAAAATTTATCCTAAATTACAAATTAGAATTTCCGAGAGGCAAAGCCAATTTGGGTCTATAGATCTTCGTAAAATTTCAAAATTCAGGAGTACCAAACTTTGTTTCGCCCCTGATTTGACTCTCATCTTAATTTATTCAGTAAATATTTACTATTTATTAATTGTTTGTTTACTTGTAAATATTTTTCCAGTAAATTTGATCCTGTGGAAGCAAATGCAGTAGAGAACGGATACAAATTTTAAACAAATTTTTAAATACAAACAGATGGGATAGGGATACTAACCAAACTCCACAGTGACACTCATTGTAGCGTTCCAGGCTTCCACAGGCTTCCGAGTCCATATCACTCGGTCCGTCCGATAAGAATGCGGGCCAATCCGGTCCGAGGGAAGTCACAGACTTCTTTAATTTTCGTGCCAAAGCGGATCGAACGGTCCGGATCTTACTCAAAATTTCTGTTACCTCTGTCGATATGAATTCCTTCCTTCCACTGAGGCGGAGCAACAACTAGAGACTGGTAAGAGAGAGAGAGCGATTAGAGAGATCAGATATGGCTGTGCTGGCACGTGCGTACGGTCCCTCTACGGCCGTGCTCCTCTCTTCTCCGTCTATCCTCCGTACGGCTTCTACCACGTCATCTCTCTTCCTTAGCGCCAGCACTCGTTACCGTCGGTCCTTCCGAATTCTACCCGTTAGAACTCGAAGACCCGCTTCTCTCCAGATTCGGGCGGCCCGGACCGAATCCACTAGCGTCTCTCTCGGATTTCGAGCTCCATACTTCGAGGTTGTTTATTATTTTTCTAAAATGAAGTACTAAACATCTATACATTTTTTATTATGAATATTTAAGTTTGGATTTGGAATTGATTTTACACAGCTTCCCGAGCCGCTGACTGGAAAAATTGTAAAATTGGATGATTTCGAGGGCCATCCTGCATTGCTGGTATGGTGTTTAGATATCTTATGGAAAAAAATTTAGATTTTAGTCCTCCAACTTTCTAAAATAATCAAATTAATACATGAACTTTTGTTTATGTGCATTATTTTATTTGACAAGTGGATTTATGCTCTCCTTGGGTTCTAAATACGTGCCATGCCGTTACCAGATTTGGAACGATGGTCACGGCACGTTAGTCACGCCGTGACCAAGACACACCGTGACTACACGTGACATATCCAAACGTGACCAATCACGTTTAACTATTTTTTTCATAATTTAAGTTAGTGTATTCAAGATTCACCATTTGATCAAGATCTAATGATCCTAATTAATTACACGTGACTCACGTGACCACGTGTTATGCCGTGACCAAATATTTAACATGAGGTGCCGTGCCAAATTTTCAAAAGATGGTCACGTCACGCGAATGGTCACAGCACGGAACACACGAATCACAACACGTGACCGGCACACACGTTGTGTCGTGACGTATCTGGTCACGTTGCAACTTTTTAGATCCCTATGATGTAATCCAAGTCTTTATAGTTCAATAAAAATGAAATAACTATTCAGCGCTATTGTAATCAATTTATATTAGGAATGACCAGATTCAAAACTGTAATATATTATGAAATAATATAATAAACACATTAAAACTCACTTTGATTTAACTTTTTTTTTTCTCTTTGCACTTGGTACAATAGCGAAAATCTGATGGAAGTACTGATCTAGTCATTTTTGAAAAGTAAAGGGACTAATTTGGTTTCTTTTTGAAACTTCAAGGACTAAGTTAGTGTAAATGAAAGTTCAAGGACCAATTTGATTCTTTCCACAAAGTATAAGGACTAAAACCTAAATTTTTCCATATTTTATGTATTGCTAAGTTTATAAGCTTTTTCAGGAAAGTTTCTGCAACTGAAATCTGATATGAAAATATTTCACTCTTTTAATGCCCAATTGTTTTATTCATTTATCAAGGTGATGTTTATATGTAACCACTGCCCATTTGTCAAGCACTTAAAGAAAGAGATCACTAAACTTACGAGATTCTATATGACGGTAAAGTTTATTTTATTTTATTTTATTGATTTATGCATCTGATATAAAAAAATAATAATTCTGATTGGTTTTTGTTTCCTGGCTTGTGTTGGGTACTTTGCAGAAGGATTTAGCAGTCGTGGCAATTTCTTCAAATTCCATAATTACCCATCCTCAGGTTATTTTGAATATATTCCATTAAGAATTTAAGACAGTGAATTGGAATATGTTGATTTTTCAGGACTAAATTGTAAATATTGTTGATTTTTCAGGATGGACCAGAATTTATGGCCGAAGATGCAAAGTCCTTTGGTTACCCTTTCCCCTATTTATTTGATGAAGTAATTTTATTCTCATTTCTTATTTTTTTATATCAACCTTCTTTATATTATAATGGAGATTAGATCTTACTTTATTAAATTGTGGAATGTAAACATTTGACTTGTACGTGAATTAGATGAAAAATAGATCTAAAGTATTTGATAAAATGGAAGTGACTATATATATTTTATTTTCCCATGTAGTCTCAGGAAGTAGCACGTGCTTTTGGTGCAGTATGCACGCCTGAATTTTTTCTCTTCAAAAAGGTACTTAGTTGCATTAATATTCACCAATTTACCATATTACCCAATACACATGAGTCTTTTTTTGCAAATTCAAAAGCAGATTTAATTTACCAGTGTAATTATGTATTGGAACAGGATGGGAGGAGACCTTTCGAATTAGTATACCATGGTCAATTTGATGATTCAAGGCCGAGTAATAGTTTGCCAGTTACCGGACGGTAATTACCTGAATACCTTTTTGACATTTTTACCTGTTTTGTAGTGATTAAAATTTGGGTTGTTTTGGTAATTGCAGCCATGTTTGTTCTGGATGACAATAAAAAAAGCATGTAACTTCTTATATTTGCAATTACATAAACTTCCAAACCCCAAAAGAGTATATTTTTCTATAGATTTTACCCAAATTTGAATTTTGAAAGAAGTGATGTAATGGAATTGGGCTGAAATTTTTAAAATTAGACACTGAATGCCTGGGACTAGTTTGCAAATGTTTCAAAACAGTTGGCTTCTGTTGCAAAAAGATAAAACAAATTGACGATTCTCAGAAATATCGACAAAATACAGGGTGCATGTTGGAAAAGGTTTTGAGTGCTAATTACATCTCAAAATAAAATGAATATTTTTCAATTGTAGGGATTTGAGTCAGGCAATAGATTGTGTTCTTAGTGGCCAGAAATTACCCATGGAGCAAAAACCTAAGTAAAGATTTGTTTTACTAATCTAAAACTAATCTTTTACATTAATTATTATTTTTAGTTACAGCTAATCTTAATATTTCAATTTTATTTCCAGTGTTGGATGCAGCATCAAATGGCACCCTTCATAAAGCCCATTAAAACAGTTTGCAAAGTTGATTTTTTTTTTTTTGCCTCTTAAAAATGGAGTTGTAAATTTGTAAAAATTGTATATTTATATGCATTATTATGCCCTTCGGTTTATAAAGAAGTAAAGAACAGAACTTGTGAAATTGTTCCAGTCAGGTATTGTACCAGTAGCACCAACAGAGGCTTATTTAGTTGTGTTGAATATTGTATTGTTAATAAGGGTATTTAGGTAAAAGTATGAATATAGTAGTTATAGGGACTAAAGTGTAAGATTGAGATAAATTGTATATGTAGACAGATTATCGATGAATGAAGCAACTTTTCCCCATTTTCTAAGTACCGTCAACTTTATGGTATCAGAGCGGGAGTCCGGAGCGTGAGCGTGAGCGTGAGCATCCGCCGCCGCCGTGGTCCGCTAGTTCCAGCGCGAGTAGCGCGAGTCACTGTCTTCGCGTCGCCGTCCGCTAGTTCCAGCGCGAGTTGCCGTCAGCAGCTCCGCGTTTCGCGAGTCACGGTCTCCGCGTTCGCGATTTCTCCCTTTCCGCGAGAGCAGTTCCCTCTCCGCCGCGGGAGCAGTTCCCTTTCCGCGAGCACCCCTTTCCGTGAGTAAAGGTGTGAGTGAAGGCTCGTGTGAGCCGTGTCTGTCTCATTTTCTCCCACGTAGGTTTTATTGATCGGATCTGAGAGAGTTTAGCATTTGTCATTTGTCTGGTTGTTGCTGTTTTAAACCCTAAAAAAAAAAAGAAAAAAAAAAAAAAAGAAAGGAAGAAATGGCAGAAGACAGAAATTCCTCTAGATCGTCTCAGGTCATCTCAGTGAGATTGAATGGGGCTGAAAACTATCTGTTGTGGTCAAGACAAATGCTTATGCACTTGAAAGGTCAGAGATTAACCGGGTATGTTACCGGTACGGCAAAGAAACCAGAACTTTCGGAAGCTGAGAAGAAAGAGGGCAAGATAGAGGAGAAAGCTGAGTTTCAGAAGTGGGAGGCCGACGATGGGCAGGTTATGTCGTGGCTGGTCAATTCAATGGAGGTTAGACTGCAAAGTCAGTTTATAATGTTGAACACTGCTCGACAAGTGTGGGATCGGGCAGCCAAGATGTACTCTCAAACGGGTAACTATGGGCAGATCTATCACCTCCAGTCTAAGTCAGACAGTCTAGTTCAGGGAGAAATGAGTGTGACTGAGTATTTCTCAGAGTTGAACAATATGTGGGAGCAAATGGATTTCTTTGATCATTTGGCTATGATATGCTCGGTAGATGCACTAGCCTTCACAAACTGGTTGGAGAAAAGAAGGACCTTTCGCTTCCTTGCTGGCCTCAACGTTGAGTTCGAGCAGATTCGACAGAGTCTCTGGCAGAGGAATCCGCTACCTGCTCTTCGTGATGCCTTTGTAGTAGCGGTTCAAGAGGAAAGCAGGAGGAAGGCAATGATATCCTTGCCAGTACAGGAGGGTTCAGCTATGTTCATCCAGCCACACTCAGTGTCCTCCCAGGGTGACAAAGTATGTGATCACTGCCATAGGAAGAATCACACTCGGGAGACTTGCTGGGACTTACATGGAAGACCAGCTAGAGGTCGAGGTCGTGATGGTGGACGTGGCAGAGGACAAGGTAGAGGTCGTGGACCAGGACGTGGTGGAGGATACCAAAAGGCACATGTGGCTGACAACACTAGTACGCCAAGTTCAGGCACTGATGATAGGTTGACTCAACTGGTGACTCAGCTTGCAGCTCGTCTCTTGTCCACTACCTCAGCTAGCAGTGCCTCATCTATTGCTGCTCCATCTGGGGCTGACGGTTACATTCCTTCCTCTTTTCTTACCACTGTAGTTAGACCTGTTGGCACTGTTATAAAAGCCCTAATAGCCGAGTCTAGCCCTGATCAGTCCTGGATTGTAGACTCTGGGGCATCTAAACATATGACCCCTGACCCTACATTGTTTAAAACCTATAAGCCTATGTCTGGGAGAGAAAAAGTACAAACAGCCGATGGCTCGCTTTGCTCAATAGCAGGAGTTGGGGATGTAACATGTACTCCAGACCACCAGCTATCATCAGTCTTTCATGTTCCTAAATTCACCAATAACCTCCTATCAGTTAGTCAATTGGTAGACGATCTTAACTGTGTTGTTTCTCTGTCTCCTACTCATGTTGTGTTGCAGGAGCTGAAGACAGGAAGAGTGATTGGTATTGGCAAGAGGAGTGAAGGCTTGTACCGACTTAAGCAAGGAGGGGAGGTTTTGGACCCGAGAGCCTGTTTGGCAGAGACTCCAGAGTTGGAGATGTTTTTGTTACATTGCCGTTTAGGGCATATATACTGTGCTTGGAAGGTTGTATCCCAAGTTGTATTCTAAGTGTAGCAAAACTAAACTAGTATGTGATGCTTGTGAGTTTGCTAAGCACACCAGAACAATGTATCCCTCTTTTGGTAATAGAAGTGTTTCTTGCTTTGATATTGTTCATTCTGATATTTGGGGGCCCTCGAGAGTTACTGCTCTATCTGGTTCAAGGTGGTTTGTCACCTTTATTGATTGTTATAGCCGGATGACTTGGCTGTACCTGTTAAAGAGTAAAGAGGGAGTTTTGGAGTGCTTCAAGACTTTTCACAAGATGGTGGAAACCCAATTTGAGAAGAAAGTAAAGGTGTTACGCTCAGATAATGGCACAGAATACACCAACAGGGCAATGCAAAAATTCTTACGAGGTAATGGTATTGTACATCAAACTACATGTGTGAATACACCTGAACAAAATGGTGTTGCAGAAAGGAAGAACAGGCACATCCTGGAAGTGACGAGGTGCCTCCTTTTTGCCATGAACGTTCCGAGGTACCTTTGGGGAGAAGCAGCGCAGACTGCTACGTATTTGATCAACAGAATGCCATTGAGAGCGGTGGACTTCAGTACACCACTTGAAATGCTCACAGGGACCACCTCATTCAAGGTACCTCCCAAAAAGTTTGGTTGTGTGTGTTTTGTTCATAACACAAGTCCAGGTATTAGCAAACTCGATGCGAAGGCCCACAAATGTGTGTTTGTTGGGTACTCCAGTGGGAAAAAGGGGTATAGATGTTATGACCCTGTGAAAAAAAGGATGCTGGAAAGCTTGGATGTGACATTCCGAGAAACAGAACCCTATTTTACTCTTTCCGATGCACAGTCCAATGCATCTTCAGTTACATTTCATGATCTTCTTGAGGTGGTTGTCACCTATCCCTCGGACCGAGTTGGTCGAGAGGGGGAGAGTAAGGAATCTGACAACAGTATGCCCGTAAGTCCAACTACAGAGATAGATCTGGACTCAAGCATTGACCAAAGCCTACCACCTCCTAATAGGCAGATCAACAAGGTTTACACTCGAAAACCTCGCCATGAGAATGTTGAGCAACCTCCGGTCCAAGATCAATACCAATTACTTGCTCCTGTCGACGGCTCGCTCACACCACAGCCTTCAGGTAACTCAGAGTTACCCTCAGGTACTCATCTTTTCTCTGATCTCGACCTTCCTATTGCCTTGCGCAAAGGAGTCCGGTCAACTGTCTTGAAGCAAGGGGAAGATGTCTCAACCTCGCATCCTATCTCTCACTATGTCTCATTTGAGACACTTTCCCCTACTTACAAAGCTTTTGTAACCTCCTTACACTCTAACTCTGTTCCATGTGATTGGAGGAAAGCAATGCAGGACCCAAAGTGGAAGAAGGCAATGTTCGAGGAGATGAGAGCATTAGTCAAGAATGACACTTGGGATATGGTCCCTAGACCGTCCAACAAAAGCACCGTAGGATGCAAGTGGGTATACTCGACAAAATATACTCCAGAGGGAAAGGTGGACAGATTCAAAGCCAGATTGGTGGCCAAGGGCTACACACAAACGTATGGTGTGGACTATGAGGAGACCTTTGCTCCAGTGGCGAAAATGAATACTGTCAGAACTCTCATCTCGTGTGCGGTAAACTTTGGGTGGGATTTGTGCCAGCTAGATGTTAAAAATGCCTTTCTTCATGGGAACCTAAAGGAAGAGGTATATATGGAGATCCCACCTGGGTTTGAAAATGAACAACTGAAGGGTAAAGTGTGTCACCTGAAGCGCTCCCTGTACGGGTTAAAGCAGTCACCACGAGCCTGGTTTGACAGGTTTTCTATGGCAATGAAAAAACTAGGCTATCAGCAAAGTAGTGCCGATCACACTATGTTCATCAAAAGGAAAGGAGAGAAAATCTGCATTCTGGTGGTGTATGTGGATGATATAGTGTTAACAGGTAATGATCCTGTTGAGATGAAGAGGCTTAAGGCCAGCTTAGCCACAGAGTTTGAAATGAAAGACCTGGGTGAATTGCGTTACTTTCTAGGCATTGAGGTTGCTCGCTCAAAAAAAGGGGTAGTTCTTTCACAGCAAAAGTATGTCCTAGATCTACTGAGAGACACGGGAATGCTTGGGTGTCGACCTGTCAATACACCTATAGACCCTAATAATAAGCTGAAGGGAGGAATAGGTGATCAAGTAGATAGAGGACAGTATCAGCGCCTAGTAGGCAGACTGATCTACTTAGCACATACTCGACCTGACATTGCATACGCTGTGAGCGTAGTGAGCAGGTATATGCACGACCCTAGAATTCCACATGAAGAGGCCGTGTATCAGATTCTGAGGTATCTCAAGAGTTGTCCAGGAAAAGGTGTGCTCCTGAGTAAAAATGGGCACACTAGGATTGAAGTCTATACAGATGCCGATTGGGCAGGGTGTCTTGATGATAGAAAGTCAACTTCAGGCTACTGTTCGTTTGTTGGGGGTAATCTGGTCTCCTGGCGAAGCAAGAAGCAGAATGTAGTAGCAAGGTCTAGTGCAGAGGCTGAGTATAGAGCCATGGCCCAAGGTGTGAGTGAAGGGTTGTGGTTACGAAGATTGCTATCGGAATTGGGGTTGTTGGAGAACAAACCCATAATGTTGTATTGTGACAACAAGGCGGCTATAAACATAGCAAACAATCCAGTACAACATGACAGAACCAAACATGTGGAGATTGATCGACACTTTATCAAGGATAAACTTGACGAGAGCATTATATGTATGCCTTTCGTTCGTACCAAGGAGCAAATTGCTGATGTCTTCACAAAAGGGTTGAGTGTCACAGACTTCTCCAATGTAATAGGCAAGATGAACATGATCAATATCTATGCATCATCTTGAGGGGGAGTGTTGAATATTGTATTGTTAATAAGGGTATTTAGGTAAAAGTATGAATATAGTAGTTATAGGGACTAAAGTGTAAGATTGAGATAAATTGTATATGTAGACAGATTATCGATGAATGAAGCAACTTTTCCCCATTTTCTAAGTACCGTCAACTTTAAGTTGTATGGTATATATTTGTGCAGTATAGATTATGTTAGGTATCATTTCATATTCATTTAGTTATTTTTACGGGGAGTATAGATTATGCCCTTCGGTTTATAAAGAATAAAACCTGTGAAATTGTTCCAGTCAGGTCTTATACCAGTAGTACCAACAGAGGCTTATTTAGCTGTACCAGAGCAGGTATAAGCTGACTTGTATGGTATATATTTGTGCAGTATAGATTCTGTTTTGTATCATTTCATATGCATTTAGTTATTTTTGCGGAGAGTATATTTATTTATTGATTTAGATGTATAATTTGAACACTTTTGCATTTATTCATGTATTCATCAATTATAAGCTGTCAACTTCTCTAAACAAGAATGGATAAAGCAAAGTTTGAATTCATATCACTTAAGGCACCTCACCCTTTTGAGTTTGAATCCATTCCGTTCGTTATATATTGACACGAATCTTAAAGAGATCATGTGCATTGTAGACTTGGGGCCGGATTGGTTTGGATTTCGATCGGACGGTCTGATTTTTTTAACTCAAAATGGTGAGGTAACGAACTCTTCGATTTGACATAAGCATTTTCAGTAGGGAATTTTGCACAACCAAACCCCACAAAAATTAGGATTTGCATCGTTGGGCTTTATATATACTTTTATCGACTTCCAAGTGGTACCATTGAATTGACCTTAAAGAGGATTTTCTTTTTGCATTATAAATTTTCTTTTGGCACTTGAGAGAAAAAAAAAAGTCAATTAGTAATAGTCTTCAATTTATGTATTTTGTAATTAATCATACATCGACATAAAGTCATAAATAGATAAAAACTACACCACAGTGATATCTTAAGTTCCCAGCAAATAGGACATGAGAGGCATTGCGGCCTATAATTTTCACTATTTATGAGAAACCTCAAATACAACCACAGTAATATATTGAAATAACTCTTATATTATATTACAACTCTGATATTCTCTTAATAGCTAGGAATAACTCTTATATTCTCTCATATATTGTCGTAACTATTTAATATCTTTTTTATATCTAAATCACACTCTTGATATATTTTTGACATATGTTAAACCATTGTATGATATTTTTATTTAACAGTTTAAGTGAAAGAATAAGGATAATTTATTTGACAACTTAAGAGAGAAATAAGCTTTTATTCTTTTGGTTAACAGAAATAAGCTTCTTATTCAGGGGCGGAAGAATGTGAAACCAAAAGTGTACTAAGCACCCCTTATTAATTGGAATCTGTTAGATTATTTTTTTTTAAAAAAAATTTATACAAAAAGTTATACTTAACCTGTCTTATAAAATGAAATTACAGAACACTTATTTATCTAATCCCCTATCTCAATTTTCTAGCTCTCCAGTTTTTATTCCTCCACATAAGCTGTAATCAAATATGAGCAATGTCTCCCAAATATCTTGTCATATTCTAGATATCTAAGATTCGTACCTCCCAAATTATCAAATTATAACTTAATCCTTAGTATATCTTACATCATCGTAAGTTATTTTTATTGACAATTTAAGTAGAGGAATAAGGAGCATTTATTTAACAGCTTAAGCAAGAAATAAGCTTCTTATTCCTCCACATCATTTGTAATCAAACAGGAGCAATGTCTAAGATTCGTACCTTCCAATTTATCAAACTGTAAAGATCTTGTGACATCTGGATAGGGCTGCACAAAAATTTCGTAGTTCGTAATTCGATTCAATTTTGATTCGAAAAAGTTCGTAAAAAAATCGATTCGAAATTAATTCAAACCAAACTTAGTTCGAAATTAACTGAAACCAAATTCAAACTGGACCTAGTTTGTTCGAAATAGGTTCGCAAACCAAAGTTAGTTCGAAATTAACTCAAACGTGAACTGTTGATTTCCGCTGATAACTTATGTTCGCTGATGAAAATATAAGGCCGCTCAGTCCATAATTGCTCTCAGTTTTGATTTCTGAAAAATGTTTCTTGAATAATTTGGATATTTGAAAACTTTGATGATGTTTCTCCTGTTGGCTATTTGAAATACTTTGGATACTGTGATTGTACTGAACTTTGATTGATTGTACTAAACTTTGGTGTTTGATATAAATTTTGGTATTTGTAATGAACTTTGATTTTCAACTTTGGTGTACTGTGTAATTAGAATTTAGAATGTCTGAGTTTTTATTGAAGTGCTGTAATTTTGAACTATGACCCAACCATAAGTCATAACTTGTAAGTCGTAACAAAGTTCGTAAAAGTTCGTTTAAAATTCGATTCGAAATTGAGTTCGTTTAAAATTAATTCAAATCAAACTCAAACTAGAGGTAAGTTCGATTCGGTTCGGTTCGTTTCCAGCCCTACATATGGAAGTAACATCACAATTAATCTTTACTTTTACGGTTTTACCCCCTCCAATCTCCATACAGATCCGTTTGTTGTTGATCAATAAAGCGGACCCCCATTCGTACCAAAGTTCACTCTATCCAACTTCACTTAAGTCACAAAATCAAAGTGAAACAACACCGACCGACATGGTATGATGTGTCAGTGTACATATTAATCTGGAAATAAATCTAGTGGTGCAAATGGGTCGGATATTATCCGGCTGTATTCGCATCCGTATCTGAAAATTAGATACAGATATCTGATATATGAATATCCGTGCAGATACGGATACGGATATGATTTTGAATTTTAATTACAGTATCGGAATAGTAAATAAATACCATATAGTTTACTATATATTATGAAAATATTTATGTATATATACGGATATCCGGTATCCGATCCGTATCCGTATGTATCTGTTTAATATCCGATCTGTATCTGAAAATTAAAAGCGAATACGGATATGATTTTACCTCTATCCGATCCGTATCCGATTCGTTTGCACCCCCTATTCCGATCTCAACCGTTGATCTATAATTATAGATTTGTGCATGAGAAAATTTCTTCTTTGAGACTCGTACATGAAAATTATGAAAATTTTGAACAGTTAGAATCGGAATAACAGGTTCTGTTATTTAATTCCTTTGGAATAATAAGTTAATAACATATTTATTTCCATATTAAAATCCACTGCTCATTGCCGATGAATCCGTATCCTCTCAGGTATTGTAGAAGAGAATCTTTTGCAATTAGTGGATCTAGACCGTTCTTTTAACTTTGCAAGAATCTCAAAGCACAAATAATATTTGGCCCTACTAATAGGCATCGTTTTTCAAATAATATGAAACCGTAAAGTAGTAGAGTCCAGCAGTCCACCATTCAATACCTGTTATGATACTTGTTCCATTGACTAAATGTTATACTCTTTTTTATATGATGGAAAAATGGAATCAAAAGTTGCCCGTATAGCTCAGTGGTAGAGCGTCAGTCTTGTAAACTGAAGGTCTGTAGTTCGATCCTGCATGTGGGCATCCTATTTTTATTTACTTTTCATAGTTTATCTGAAGACTTGGGCCCAAATCAGCGCGGTGGCCTACCATTTGACGGAAGCGCGCAGATCCGATCCCTCCAGCCTGTTAGTGTTAGAGCCTTACGTTCGCTGGACACATATTGTTCCAGACTTCCTGCAAACGGTGGATGGTTGATGATCCTTATAGTCCACTTGTTGATTGCCACGTGTCCACTGTATCTACTAAGTAAACTCTGTTGCTCGTGGTGTCGTCAGGATAGCTGGGTAGTACGCTTTTTGATTTTATATAGAATGTAGCAGATTGTGGATACTGTAACAACCTCCTCTTTTTCGCCATCTTTTGTTGACGCAATTATATCTCCATACTTGAGGAATCCAATGTTTTCTTCCCTGGCAAAACAAACATAGTTGCTGAATATCTCCATTCAATAACTAATGGACACTCCAGTTCTTACCACCGAGTAAATACTAGGAGTCGGATGTTCAAATGAATTAATATAGAGGGTTCAAATGCCTTCATTTTTTGTGACTCTATTATGTCTCTATTTTTTTTAAATATTTATAAATAAAAATTTAAATCATAAACGTCAAAATAAATCTATTAGATGTAATCTATATTATTTTCTCTATGTGCTCATAAAAAAAATATTACATTTCGATTTTGTTTCTATATAAATCAATCATTTGGAAAATCAACGTCTAAAAATTATCCACATTAGTACGTTTTTACAAGCTCTTGATAACAACTAAAACAAAGTTAAAATGTCAAAATTTGTTACACGTGCATAGATAAAATGATGTAGATCATATCCAACGGTTTTATTTTGACTTTTAAGTTTTAAATTTTAAATTATTAAAGTTCTTAAAAATGGAGGCATGGTGGATGCACAAAAAAATGCAAGCATTTGAATCCTTTATTAATATTAGTATTTATTATTTATATACATAATTGAACCTCTAATAAAAGAAAAAACCTATAAATAATTATATTTTATTATTTTTCAATAGTTTTTGCTTAAAAAAATATTACCCACCAAAAAGACTACTAATTGCAAGTATGATTAATATTACATCCCAACACAATCAATTAATGGAGATGAAGTCAACATATTAAATGGAGAAAGATCTCAATCCCTCGCCAATCCCATGAACTACACTCCAACCCTACCAGTGTGCAGACCCCCTAAAGTAACTCAAATTTTACATTTACATAAATGCCGTTCGATTAGGATCTAGGCTCCTTAATAGTAGTGCTAAGACATATCTGACAGTTATAATCTAATCTCAAAATTTAAGCTACTTTAGGTGCTGAATTTCCCAATCTTCTGAACTACACTCCAACTCTACCAAAGCAAAGCCTCGGAAACAGAGAATTGATATTCTCAAGCAAAAGAAAAGAGAGAAAGAGAAGGGGGCAAAAATGAAAAAGATCCCTCCTCCCTCTTCACTGTAATACTTTGCTTCAGACCTAACCTTAGCTCCAATGGCGGCGCACCACCGCCGCCGCGCTTCCACCTGGTGCTGTTCCTTCTCTCCTCCTCCGGCTAGCCCCGATCGCAAAATCCCCGTCAAATCTCCCGCTCATTCCACGAACCTCAACCCTAGCCCAGGCCCAAACCCTAACCCTAACCCTAATCCACGACCCTTCCTCAGCCGTCGTATTCTGTCCCCAGGAAGAGTTTCCCCGATCGATTCTGACCAAATGGCTACAGATTTGGTTGCAGTTGTCGTCGATTCGACATCCACTCCGGCGTGTATAGAGGAAAGTTCTCTTCTTGTCAGTGAGGAGGAAGTGTGTGCGGATTTCAAGTTTGAGGTGAAAGGGAAGGATGGCAGGGGGGTTTTGGTGGAGTTGATGGATCGGGGAGTGTTGTGCGAGAATAGTGTGTTTTTCAAGGGTTTAATTGAAAATGATACAACGGCTATAGAGGTGGACAATGTGGATTTGTTCAAAGATGCTATTGAGTTGATTGAATTTTGTGAGAAAGATTTGATGAGGTCAATTGTGAAAAATGGAGTTTCACATGCAATTGATTTACTTGAGGTGAAAAGTTCTCTCTTTTATTAATTTATTTATCAAGTTTTTGTTATTTAATAAGTTAATTCTCTCCTCTAATTTGCAATGAAAATACCCATTTTACCCTCGAAAACCGTCAAATATAGGACTGACATTTTTCTTAAACAAAGTACAAATTTTGTATGCTTTTAATAAAGGGTAAAATGGGTATTTTATAAATTTAAACTGAGTTTTAATATAAAACACAATAAAATGGATAATTTCTGAGTTTTGAAAGTTCGGAGGGGTTATACGTAATTTCGATGTTTAGAGGGGAAATACGTAATTTTGAAGTTTTTGAGTGGTATACGTGAAATTCTCCCAAAACATTACCATAATGGATAGAATGCTAATTCTTGTTTCAAATAATATGTGAATGAAATAATTTTCTGTTTATATTATGTTACTGAACAATAATCTTTTCATTCTAGGTAATGTGTACAATAAAGTATGAAAGAGGCATCACTTCATGCTTAAAGTATATTGAAGCGGCACCATGGACTGAAAACGAAGAGGAGAAATTAAAAATCCTCTTTTCAAAAATAAAATTTGAACAACCGATTGTTGATGATATAGTTCTGCGATTAAATCAAAAACCCGATTTTGCCAGCTCAGCAGAAGGTGATCTAGCTGTGAATCTCATACGGCAAATAGCAAACTCATCCAATAGCATTGCAAGGAAAGACATGCAATCTTTGGTAAACAGCATTTTATGTGAGAGTTCAGTTTATCAAAAAGACCATACCAGGATTAACCGAGACAGCTTGTACCAACTTTGCAATTCATGTTTGAATTCTTTAAAAGATCTTTTTAAAGAAGAGATATCGGTGAGTACTAAACCATTGATCGAACGGGTCTCTACCCAAGTCGAGAACCTAACGTGGCTTTTCGAAATACTCCTAAAAAATAACATGGCTGAAGAATTTGTCGATTTATGGGGGAACCAAGAGGAGTTGGTGAAATCGCACGAGAGGTATTCTCCTATGGTGAGATATGAACTTAGTCGTGTCTCGGTTTGTGTTTTCATTGCCTTGGGAAGAGGGAAGTTGCAATGCAAAGGTAATGTGCGTTTACGAGTTTTCAACACTTGGTTTAGACCGATTTTGTTAGATTTCGGGTGGTTGAAACGATGCCCGAAAGGGTTAGATTTTAGGATGTTTGAAGAAACCCTAGGGAAGGCTTTACTAACTCTTCCACTTGTGCAACAACAAAGGCTATTTGAAGAGTGGTTTAATTTTTTTTCGGTAAAGGGAACGGAATGTCCTAATCTTAGCACGGCATTTCAGGTATGGTGGCGTAGGTCGTTTGTTAGATCTGTGAGCATGCAAGTAGGTGATTAAGTTGTGAGTTCTTTCTAATGTATGATATGATATGATATGGTTGATGTGTTATGTACATTTTGGAAAGTACCTATTATGATTTAGGAGGTAATGTTTTTATGTACTATTTGGTAATTCATGGGTAAATTTCCTACCAAAAGTTTTTGTTTATTTATATACTAAGTAATGACCTATGAAAGTTTGTCTAAATGTTCATTTTTGTATGTTGACTGTGAAGTTTTGTCAAGCTTCAAACTAAATTAAATATTTGCATGCTTGCACGTTATATAACAAAAGAAAGTTGAAGCTTGTCAGTTTTATGACTTGGGCTGATATGACTTTGGGCCAAGCTTTTGTGGAGTGTGACCCAGCCCAAAAAAAATTAAGAATAAAAATATGAAAATCTAGTCCATGAAGAAGGGTATGATTTTGTTACTGATAGAGATTTTCTAAACTCCTACCAAACCAAAGGATAAGAATTTTACAATCCAACCCTTCTAAATTTAACTGATTAGGGCCAGATATTCAGAATTAGAAATTCCACCTTTAAAAAATTATGGAATTAATTTAATATATTAAGATATTTAATTTAAAATTTAGGGATCTCAGATACAAAAAAATTAAAAATTGGTTCGTCATAGTTCATTGGTTTCATTGCAGCATCCTAGGTTATAGGGCATTGTGATAATATAAATAATATAGGAAAGGTTTTTTTTTTATTATTAGAGGTACTTTGCTCAATTAGTTAATATCTATATAAGAATTCTTTCATTCGATTGTGTAATATATCACAAAGAAAACATTGTCTTTTGTTACTAAACCAAGTGATAGTTCTTAATTTTATAACTTATACAAACATACCATGAATTCCAAATTATATCATACCACTCTATTATATATAAAGTACACTTTAACCATTCTAGATAACAATTTTGAGAACTTGTAAAGTTTCTGCAATAGCACACTTTCTTTTAATCATATTTTATGTCAAATTATGTTTACATTTGAAGAGCATTTTGATTTTGATAGGTGGTTGAACAAGAGACAAAAATGTCCCATTCTTGTAAAAAATAATATGTTGTGTTTATTGAAGGGATCTTTGCACTTTTCACATAACACACTACAAATTAAGACCTAATAAACCATAACTATCAATACATGTGCTTTTCATGATCTCATGTCAATACAAATTATATATGATCAGCCTACAATTAATCCACGATATGGTTAATTATTTGTGAAAATTAAGTTATTCTAACATTTAATATCTACTTTTCTTTTGAAGGAGACATTGACATATATATTTAATGTATCATTTCATTGGTCCTTTTCTTTTGTTTTCTCTTTCGTGAAGCAAATTCACAAGAAAAAACGATGATAAGTAAGTTTCATCAAAAGGTATTATTACGACACTTAGTTATCTACAACAGTGGTAGGTATGATTAATATACTCCTAAAAGGAGAGGAATCAGAAAATTAAGATTAGGGGACTAGATGAATAAATATCATGTAATTTTATTTTATGAAGAAAATTATAAAATATATATTATTTTTGTAAAAATTAAAGATTTTAAAGGATAAAAATAAAAATTATAAGAGGTGCTTAGCCCCTTAATTTCCTTCTACCTCCTTTATGTCCCTGAATAGATTGATATTGGACAAAACAAAAACAAATATTAATGGATCTATAATTGCTGAAGTGCTTAAAATTCAAGACCAATCAATCAATGCCAGCTCAGAAATGTTCTTCTACCTATTTTGAGAATTTAATGTCATCTTTTAATCAGCCAGTTGGAAGAGTATGGGGACAATCAATTTTGTCCATTTAGGGAAGTACCAACTCATGATCTCCAATTATTCATCTTTATGCTCTTATGATTTGTTAATTATGAATTTATAAATAATATGTGATTTATATCGGTATTATCAACAAACTGAATGAATATTTTTTTTATATGCTTTCCTAAAATATTAGTAATTTATAGTATACTATTTGTATTATAGAAAAACATATAATGATTTCCGTTGTTTTTTTTTTCTTTATTGAGTTTTTAGTTTTGAGAGGCTGGAACATGATGAAGCACATTATTTCAGGAAAACTTGGTAGCCACTACCAAGCAATTTCAAAAAAAAAAAATAATGATAAAATTATATGCGTATTGCATTCTGATAACAAATTTTAAATATTATCAAATTATTCTTAAATTTTAAATTTATGATGTGCCTACAAAGCTACAATTGTCACACAAAAAAACTCTTCTAAGCAACTAACCAACTTAGCTTGAATTTTATCAAGGTTAAAAGGCAAAGTACTGATAAAAGATTTAACTAATAGTAGGCTAATTAAACAAAGAAAGGGCAGTTTGAAATCCACCTTATAAATTTTAATTCAGTAATTTTAGGGTAATTAATTTCTAAATATATCTTTCAAATACTAATCCAAAAATCTGAACAATTAAAATGAAAACATGTTTAAAAAAAAAAACAGATATATAGAAGTCCATGGCCAACCTACAAATTTAATCATTTGTGACATCAGTGATGTCAAAATTTACAATAAAAGAAAAGAAATAAAATAAATATAATTAAGATGTCATTTAAATAAGTAGGCTTCTAGTTGTTCCACTATTACAGCTAGCTTGTTGGGATATGGGATGTATTTATGATAAAAATGCTGATGCATGAAGGTTGATTTTTTGGAATTTTCTTAGGTCACAATTTATTTACTATATTCAAATGACCGGTCAATTTAATCTGATAATGACTTGACTTATTGGGGCTCCTCTAATCATATTATTTGCTATATGAGAAATAATATGGGTTGTGATAATAGAAGCCCACATATCCATGAAATTAATCCTTAAAAATACACCATTTGGAGATTTTTTTTCTTTCTAAGTTTTAATTTTTACTTATTTAAAACTCTGTAGTTTAAGTTTTTAAGCATCAATACTTAAATTATTTTTATTTTTATTTTTATAAAAATTGAAAACTAAAAAAAATATAAAGTATGTTTACTTTTTATTTTAAAGAAAAATCATATGAATTTCAGATGCATATACTGAAAAAATTTCCACGAATTTTTTTATTTTTTATATAAATTTTATTATCATGAATTCATATTGAGGTGTTTTAATACGAACTCGATCACTAATTATGTAAGCAACGCCTGTGGTCAATTTGGAGAAATACAAAAATATAAAATTTTATACAACAGAAATATATAATTAAATATCAGAACCGATTCAAATTTAAAACAGAAGAAAATGTGGTAGGCGAATTCAATATCGTTATGACGCTCTATTGCTCGTCTGATATCGTCAATATGACAAAGACTAGCTTAGCTACTCGATCGCGAGTAGTTACAAACTAGATATTTAATTATATATATATATTAAAATATATTCCTTTCCTCAAGAAATAGACCAAAACCGTTTCATGCAGGTGCATCATTTTCTGAATCCATATTTTGTTGACTGTAATGAAGTGTTTTGTGCGTACACTGTTCATCATTTGACTTCCAAGTTTAATTTGTTGAAATTGTAGATTGAGATATCGACAGGTAAATTATCTAAATGTACAGTGCATGCAATCGTAGAAATCTAGAAATTCAAAGAGATTCAGTAAAAAGTACAAGTTTGGTTTGCCATTCAGATCCTCTTCTTGAGAAGATTTTTTTATTCATAGGAAAATATTATCAATAATATAGGGAAACAGAAAAGAATACCTTCGTTTTTTCATGCAAAAGAAGGAGAATTCGTATTACCTGAGGTGCAACAAGTAAATCCGGGCCGTTCTTTAATCTGACAAAAATCTCAAAACGAGTCCATAGGCATGAGTTTAACGAACACGTATCCTCTGCATTAACTCAAAAGGGAATCTTTTGAGTTAATGCATCTCGGCCGTCTGATATTAAACGGAGCCAATCTGGCTGTCTGATTTTAACAGAGAGGCTCTTTAATATTAGTGCGGATCTAATTTGCACGGATGGTAAAGTGGATCGGATGGTCTAGATACATTAACTTAAAATATTCTCTTTGAGTTAATGCAGAAGATACAAATTCGAGTTTAACCCGGCTGGGATAAATCTGGGCCGCCCTTTTTTCATTGTACCCCTCTAACTAATATGAGAGGGGGGACACACACTTATCGTAGGAGGATTGGTAATTTTTTTTACTAATCTTATAGACCTCTATTCTTTCATAGGTATCGGATTGAGTTTGACTTGATTGGGATTAATCCGAGCTGCTCTTTTTTTCATTGTACTCCTCTAATACCTGAGGGGACAAACACTCGTAGAAAGATCGGTAAATTTTTACCGATTCAAACTTTTAGATTGGTGAAATAAGTTTGGATCGGTAAAAATTCTACCGATTCAATTTTTTTTAATAAAACTGTGGGATATTCTATTTTAAAGATATGATTAAAGTTTGTCCGATTCATAGAGGATTCATGATAACCGGAAAAAAAACAAAAAACCTTTGGACCGGAAAATCTTTAACCGATTCAAACTTTGAAAGTACTCTTTATGTTCTACCGATGCTTCTGTGCGTCGAAAATCGAAAGTACTCTTTTGTTTTGTTGTATTATTTTATAATATTTTCTATTAATAAAAAATTCTCCTTCGTGAGAGAACATCTTTGTCGAAGGACGGAGCCAGTAGGATCAGGCAGAGGGAAATAAATTTGCTGCGATTCCAAGAATCGGAGGATTCTGCTTTTTTCGAATCTAACTGTTTATATATTTTGAGATTCGTGCATAACAACTAATTTCTTTTGAAATTCGTGCATAACAAAAATTAATAGTTAGATTTGAAAAAGCAGGGTCCCTGCGATTCTTTGGAATCGCAGCAGATTTATTTTCTCAGGCAGAGACACTTATTTGGACCCAATTTTTTTAAAAAAAATATATATTTTAATAGTAGTTTTCAAAAATTTATATAAACATACATATATTAAAAATAATTAGATAATTATTATATCCTATTATGAAAATTCTATCCCCCTTACCTTATTTTCTTCTTCACTTTTGTTCCCTGTCTTTGGATTTTTAGTAGCTTTGAAATATGTTTCAGAATAAATATTAAAAGTTTAAAACAGATAG